>CM076074.1:5370000-5550000 GCA_038088235.1 Zacco platypus | reverse complement strand
TTAATTGCTATAAATCACACTAGCTATGTTTTCATCTTAAGTTTTGAATTTAACTTAACAAATCTGAGTTGTCAGCTTGCCACTTGCACACACAAAAAATGTTGGTCTTGATTCAACAATGTTTAAACGGTCAGTTCTCCCTCATATCTTTCCACACCCATAAGTCCTTTGTTCATCTTCAGAACACAAATTAAGATATTTTTGATGAAATCCAAAGTTTTTCTCATCCCCCCCATTGAAAGCAACAAAACTATTGTCGTTCAAGGTCCAAAAATGTAGTAAAACTACAAATATTATACTATATCATACTACAAATATTCTGACGATACTGCAATTCTGGCTCTCCTCAACGATCACACTACCATTGCTGCTTACCATGACACTATATCACATTTCACACACTGGTGCACAGACAATTTTCTCCACCTCAATGTTGAGAAAACAAAAGAACTGGTCTTTAATGCACCCAGTCTCAGTCAGATCTCCATTCATGGTAACACGATAGAACAGGTTGAGAAATTCAAATATCTTGGAATCACCCTGGATGACAAGTTCACTTTTGACCATCACATAACAGACATTCATAAACACTCACAACAACGTCTGCATGTTCTACGAAAACTTAGTTCTCTCGACATTGCCCCCCATCTTCTGTTACTATTGTACATGAGCATTATCCAGCCCATTTTGTTATATTGCTCCACTAGTTTTTACACCATGCTGTCAGTCACCAACAAAAACAAACTGAATAAAATAACACGCATAGCTTCAAAAATAATACATTCCCCTACACCCAACATCTCAGAACTCAATGACCGAGCAATAGCTCGCCTTGCCCAAACCATAATAACAGATCCAGAGCACCCCCGCTTCATTCTACTTCCCTCCAGACGCAGGTACAGGACCCCGACATGGAGAAGGGCTCGTTTCAAAAAGAGCTTTGTCCCATCCGCGATTACAATCCTTAACAGCCTACAAAGCTGAACATTCACTATTTTGTGCTTTTGTGTTGTTGTTTTTGTGTACATATGTTTTTTTTTTGCCAGTTGCGTGTACTGTATGACAGTCTGTGAAAACAAATTTCCCGTTAAGGGACAATAAACTGTTTATCTATCTAAACACATTGTTAAAATGTTCCATGTGGTACAACCTTAATGTTATGAAGCGATGAGAATACTTTTTGTGTACAAAAACCAAACATAAAATGACTTTTTATTTTTAACAATTTCTTCTATACCCTGTCAAACTCGTAGTTAGTGAACGCAGTGCCACGCTTCCGTGTTTACGTCCGAACGCCGGCTCCGTATTGGCCAGCTCCTGCGTCAGCATCACACACATTTATTGTGCTGCTCACGTGAACAGGAGTCGGCCAAAACTTTTAGTGGGAGAGAGAAGCAACATGCACAGAACGGAAAGGGCTTGAATGAACCCGTTTGGCTCTGGTAAAAATATAAGAGGATATATATCATTACCCCGAGCACTTGTGGTGTGACCCGCTGCGTTGTTTCGGTGACAATTCTGTGACTTTTCTGCCCTGAGCCACTATGCATTCACAGCTGATTATTCTCTAGTATTTAATCTGTGTGGGGACATTAAGTGATAACTGATTTTGGATAAGACCAAACAATGTGTCCTCCGGTAAACCAAACTGGTGGTTAGATCAGTGGTTTTGACCGATAACTTATTAAGTGAAAGTAAGTGCCAAGCAAAATAAGGAACAGTGTCCCTGGCAACTCCCTGACAGCTGTTCCACAGATATGGAACTGCGTTTGTTTGATGCGCTCCTCATCATGATTACCGATCAGTATCTGCCCATAGAAACCGTATTTGATAGACAGCTGGACATGGAAAGTAAACAGAAAGAGATTTGCATGTTAAATGAGCCTTTGAGAATGATTCCATGAAGTTCTGCCTGTCAGAAGTGGTGGATGAATTTATTTGATTTGATGATGTTTGAATTTTTATATTTTATGGTTGTTTACGAAGTGCAGTTTTTTTTTAATGGTTTTATTTTATGCATGTATTTGATGCTGAAGATGGTTCATGTTTTCACTTGCCTCATTTTATGTAATTCTCACAAACAAGTATTTGAAATACATATTGGAATATTGTTTGTCCTCAACCAAAGGATGTGGTTAGACACTGACTTAACTGGATTTTGTATATAATCCTGTATAGAAGTCATTTGTGTTGTCTTTTTTTCCTGAGAGACTTCCTCTGCACTTCCTGTAGGCTCATCTAATTTCTGACGATTGTATTATATTCTAAAAAATTAATTGGGGAGTGAATCATTATGAAAAGATGCCAGTGTAAGTGTGCTTTAAAAATTGTAATAAATCTACTGAATGCTGAGGATTTGTGGGCAATAGAGTAATAGCTTATCCAGACATGCACTTATCCTGCTGCTCGAGGGGTCACTACTGGAATGCTTGAGTTCATTGTTTCTTTATTAGCTCTGTTGCAACATCGCAAAGCATTAAATGTTAAAAATTAATAAATGGTGGCCCTGTTAGTCTGGAAATGTTTTTTTTTTTTTTCAATCTTTTCTTTTTCTTATTTTAGGGGACCAGAGGATACGTGTTTCGAGGGCGGTGTGTTCCCTGCCATCCTCAGTTTTCCCTCAGATTACCCCCTCAGCCCCCCCAAGATGAAGTTCACCTGTGACATGTTTCATCCAAACAGTGAGTGGTTTTTATTCTGGACTACACATTCAGCATTCAGACATTGTATGTGGGGTTTAGTGACTCAAATATTCATTCATGAATGTTAGATTGCTTAAATTCAATTAATAAGTTTTATGTTAGTTATTTATTACAAAATATTCATTATTTCTAGCTTGACTGAAGATCTTTCTGATCGAATAGTACGCTAATGCTGCAACGACGCGTCACATTGTTTACATTCATCTCGCGTAATGGCAGTTTCTGCTCCTGGGAACGGAGAAAGATCCATTCTATCACAAAAACCTAGACCACGATTATCAAAAGTATGGGAATACTTTAAACAGAGGCCAAATAAAATGATCCTTTGTTCCCTTTGCAAAACCGAAATGGCGTACCACCTATGGAATTGGATCTCTGCCAAACTTTTGCGCGCGCAAGATCATATTTTGAGAAATGAGTTGAGGAGAAAATCTTCGTCTCGCAAATAAGAAAATATTTTGAGCGAACGAAAATCAGTTTTGCATTTCAAAGAAGTTTATTTGGATGTGCACGGACGTTCTCTTCCGCACGTACAAGGCTTCAGTTGCTCGCGCTCCTGATACCCACCCTGCGCGCAAAACCAGCGTTACAATATGCCAAAATCAGAGATGAGGCTACTAAATTCTGATTGGCTGGCTTGACAACCAATCACAAGACTTCCTGCATTACAGACAGCGCAAGAGGAAAAATACATGGTTCAGGAGACGTTTGTTCAATGGCTTGAACACTATCAAAGTTCCTTTTAAGACTATATAGAAAGTCTTTGACGCTCTTCATTTTAAAGTTCAAATGTCTACCACTGGACGACCACACATTAGTGGCTTATTTTTAATCAAAATCAAATCGTATTATTACATAATGGCGTGTCCCAGTGTTTCTACACCTCAATTAATTGCTAAATTAGTTCTAACTTCTTACGTAAAAAAAGATCACTAGATTAATAAAAAAAGTAATAAAAATAATCGTCAGAGTAATCGACTAATCGGGGGGGGGGGGGGGGTAGTTAGATTAGTCGACAGAAAAAATAATCGTAAGTTGCTGCTCTATAGTACTCGTTCATTTTAAGCGATTAGTCAACTATTCGCATTTTTATTATTAAATCATAATAAAGACCATTTAATGCCTACATAGCCTAATCAGCGCTCAAGCGCACGAATAAAGCTTGACACAGCGCACTGGCAGAAGTAATGATTATGAATGCGTTGGGGGGGGAAAACACAAAGTAAATTGCTTTAACATTTTAGTAATTCATTGATAAACAAGTGTTTTCGGCTGCAGTGATGAAGTCGTCGATGCTGACTCGTCATCTCCGAAGTAGTGGACGCGCCTAAATGCGCTTTTTATTCCGATTACATAACATGAGAACATTTGTTCGCCATTTGAATTGGTTCATTTAAAAGTAGACGTTTGACTTTCTATAGAAATTTAGGCTACATGGAGTTTCAATTCTTTTTTTTGTCAAGTTCACAGGAAGAGACATACTTTTGCTTACATTATTTTACAAAAGCTCTTCTCGTCAACTAATGGTTAGGGGGCAGCCCTTATTACATTCAAAATTATTTTTAGTATTACATAATTAATTCTTAACGTAACAGGAGAATATGCAATGTTCACAGTAGTGTTTTCAGCAGCCTTGATTGAAATCTGGAGCATGTTTCAATTCTAACATGTATTAAAAAATACAGGTTTACTATATTTCTATATATACTAATATATATTTATTGAATCCTTAAATTACAGTTTCCACAAAAATATTTAGCAGCACAACTGTTTTCAACATTGATAATAATAAGATATGTTTCTTAAGCACCTAATTAGTATATTAAAATGATTTCTGAAGGATCATGTGACACCGGAGACTGGAGTAACGATGCTGAAACTGTTAAAAATATATTAAAATAGAAAGAAATTACTTAATATTGTAATTTTCACTTTTTTTTAAAAAAATCAAATAAATGCTAAAACTTGCAGTCCTAGACTGGTTATTTAAAAAAAATTTAAGCCTTACTGTGCATATATTGGCTATTTAACAATCGATTTACAGTGTTGGGGAGCCTCCAGGAGCAGGTTTGAGAAACACTTTTCTAATGCAGTTACAGCACATGGATGTAGAGGAGCGTAGACTGACCTGCAGGATTGGAGTCCTAAAGTTTTTTTATGATTCGGGCATTTCCTCTGGTCCTGCTGGTGGATGTGTGGACAGGGAAGTGTGTCCAGATAAAGGTCTTCCTGCAGGCCACAGATAGCAGCAGACCAGCCTGCAATCCTCTGATGGTGCCGGGCCACTGGAGGCGGTTATCAGAGCTGGACGGCTCAGATTCTGATCGCTGTCCTCAGCTGTGGGAGAAAGAGCAGATAAAATCAGCCGTCCTGTTGGGTGGCTGATACTGTGCGGTGCGGGGGTGGTTTCATTCAGCACTGATCCAGGGTTAATAATCTCATCTTTATTTGTGTGCTAGACAATTATAGCAGATTAATCGATGCTCTTTTGATCCTTTGAGGGCCGTCTTCGTAATTGCCATTTCAACTCTTTTTACAGCCTTTATAAATGAATTGGGAGAATTGTTCATTCTGTGGGATGAAATGCAGTGAACCACCAGTTAGGCCCAATCCAAATTCTGTTTTTCATTCAAGATTGAATACAACATAAATCAAATGATTATTTGTCATTAAAATCCTTGTTAATGCCAAAAAATACATTTATGGGTCTCTCTGCTCGCTCGGGCAGCCATACTGCTGTATGTGGGGAAATGTGTCATACCCCTTCGTTTGAAGTGAGGTCCCGAAAAATCTTCGTTTGCAAGGGGTATCTTACCCTTCCCCCTACCCCTCCAACCAAAATAGAATTGAAACACCCCTACCCCTTCACGTCAATGCGGGAAACGAAGGGGAAGGGGAAATTGAAGTGGTAAGGGGTAGAATTGTGATTGGGCCTTGCTGTCAACTGCAGTTTCAAATGCAACATAAAAGGGTCACAGACAAAAATGCAGATATAATCAAGTCAAAAGTTTATTCAAATGTATTCAGTCAACCACCAATGAAGACAGTAAAGATGTCTAGAGGACAAAGGGCAACAGAAATCTCATAACATAACTTCGTTGTGGTGTGTTGTGCAGTCTATCCAGATGGACGAGTGTGTATCTCAATCCTGCACGCACCCGGTGATGACCCCATGGGCTATGAGAGCAGCGCTGAGAGGTGGAGTCCCGTGCAGAGCGTGGAGAAGATCCTGCTGTCTGTGGTCAGCATGCTTGCTGGTAAGTCACCATTCACTTAATGTTGAATAAACATTTTTGGGCTCGAGCACCAATGGTGCGACGACCCTCTTGGAATTGCTTTGTTTATTTACAATTGTGTTTTGATCCTTCTTGCCTTAAAGTGGCTCCTTGAGAAATCAAGAAGCCTTTGTTATTTTGGGATGTTATGTTTATGTCATTTTTGTTCTTCAAAGAATCATGAGTGGCGACAAGAGACATCAAAAACGCACCAAAAAAAATCATACTGACGGCAAATTAAATAAATAATAAAATGATTAATTCTGAAACAATAAATACATTTAAGTAATAAATAAACTTATTTAAAAAATATGTATGTATATTTGTATGTATACACAAATTTCACAAAGAAATATTAATTTTATGTAATATATTTGAAATATAATTTTTGTTTTAATTTTTAGTTATGACACCCAAACTATTAGTCTAACTAGTATATGAATTCAAAACATTATTAAATTAGTTCACCCAAAAATGAAAATTCTGTCATTTATTACTCTCTCTCATGTCATTCCAAACCCATAAGCCCTTCTTTCATCTTTGGAACACAAATTAAGATATTTTTGATGAAATCCGATGGTTCAGTAAATCTTTATTGCCAGCAAGATAATTAACACTTTCAGATGCCCAGAGAGGAACTAAAACATATTTACAACAGTTCATGTGAGTACTGTGGTTCAATAAACCGGTAAGAATACTTTTTGTGCGCCAAAATAACAACTTTTCAACAATATCTAGTGATGGCCCATTTCATAAACACTGCTTCGAAGCATTACGAATCTTTTGTTTCGAATCAGTGGTTCGGTTTGCGTATCAAACTGCCAAAGTCACGTGAAGTATTGAAATTTCCAATCACTTATGACGTAACGAACGGAATTCATGACAGAATTTAAATATTTGTGTGAACTAACTAACTTTAAAGACAAGTAACAGTAGTTTTCAGGCAGAGACATTGAATAAAGTAATCAAATGTAAAGTAACACTGGGTAGTCTTCAATGTATGCGTTTCAAAGTTATTCAGTCAAGAGCAGTGAGTGATTTTGTTTCTTTGTCCTTTTTTGCTTGATTACCATTAATAACAGGAATATTTGGCTGCTGTCACTTTAAGACCTAATGCACGGATCCAATATACTGTAACAGATACACATACATTATCTTTCTAGTCTGTTCGCAATCACTCAAGCCATAACTGACTGTTTACTACAAGGATACTTGCAGAGACGGACATTTTTTTTTTATATAGTTTTGTGTGAATCTATCCGTTCAAGCGCATGAAGATGTGAAACAGAGGTCATTTTCAGTATTCACGTGGTGTGGCTTTCTAGGCGCATTTGAGGTGAATTCAGTTCCCTTTTGGCGTCTTCATGCGTTTGAATTCAAGGCTTAATTTAATGACTACGCAGCACTGGCCCGTCAAAAGTCCCAAGCGTTGTTCACGCTCCTGTTCGCACAACACTGTTAGAATTCCTAAATATGTTACCGGGCAACTGACATACTTTTAAGTCCCTATCCTTAATTTAATTGTAAATCATCTGTTTGCTCCTACAGAACCCAATGATGAGAGCGGCGCAAACGTAGACGCGTCCAAGATGTGGCGTGAGGACAGAGAGCAGTTCAATCGACTAGCTAAGCAGATTGTGCGTAAATCTCTGGGTCTCTGACGCTCCTGTGTACAGACACACTCTCACACTCAAGGACAGTGAGGACTGACGTTTACCAGGATACAAACTCCCAGAGGAAGAGTGAGTGTTGTAGTGTACTACCCCCCCCTACCTCCACCAGTGTGAGCACTTTATTCCCCTCCAGGCTTTCAAACTCTCCTCCCAGTCCTCCCCTCTCCTGTGATTGGGTGGATGCGTGGACAAATGGCTTTTGTTGAAGCCATTTGGCAAAATGTCATACGTTCACCGGACAATGTTTTAATAGGGAGTCGAGCATCACTCACTGAAGCGTGTTTCACAGCCATTTTAGGCTGCCGGTTTGTCTGTCATGCCTGTTACGTGTCTATAGATCCATGAAATAACCAGTGGAATGCAGCTTTGGTTTGACAGTGTGCAGACGCATGCTTTAATGCCTCCTATTAAAATGCATTGTGAAGAAAATCTTACGAGGCAGTGACTATCACATCAACTTATTTGTTTATGAACAGATTATTTTACTGATCTTTTAGGAATATGGAAAAAGATCATGTCTATTGATGGAGATTCAATAAATGTTATAATGACAAACTTTAGATTACATTTAATATGAAAAAAAGGAAATTTGATAATGCACTTAAGTCCGTGTTTTTGTTAAATTTCACTGTGCATTTATTGATGATTTTAGATTCTGCAGCAGCGAGCTGGAATTGTCCAGAGTTCAGCAGAAAGACACCAAAATAATTGTTTGATTTACATCATTGTTACTTAAAAAAATGTTTCATTTCTTTATTTGGTATTTTGCCTTTCATCTGTTCTCAAGGATTGTATAGCCAAATAAAATCAATAAGTGTTTGTGATTTATGAATGTCTTCTGTTATTTTTATTGTGTACAAATCCAAAATTGTTTCTGATGTTCCTCCAGAGCAGATGGGGGGGGGGGGACTGCACAGAAGCTCAGGTCCTCAAAAAGCTCGTTTCAAAACCGCTTTACAGAACATACATGTGTGATCTGTTGTCAGAGGTGACTGTGTCAAAGTTATCTAACTCCAGAAATGTACATATACAAGTCAAGCAGGTCGCTAACAATGAGCTCGTCGAAGTAATGAATACGTTAACAAATGATTAGGATATATATAAATATTTCCATTGGTGCATGTTTATTCAGAGTTTGCATCATCTGAAGTCCGCGTAGGAGCTGGGGTCATGTGACTGTAGGGTAGAGTGGGTAAGCCTCCAATTTACTACCAATTTGGTGAAAATGATTTAATAGTTTAGTTTCAGTTGGGCATAAAACTCATTAACCGCCATGTAGAAATTTCCTTTTGACGTAATTATCTTCGTCTTGTCAACTTGTCTCTCAATCATAGGCAGCTGTATATGAAATACTCTTTTAAGAAACACAAGTTTGGGGTCGTGGATTTTTAATGTTTTGTTTTCAGATTGTGAACTGTGAATTTTCAGCGTCTTCAGTGTCACATGATCCTTCAGAAATCATTGTAATATGCTGATTTGCTGCTCAAGGAACGTTTCTTAATATTATCAATGTTAAAAACACATTTTTGTGAAAACCATATTTTCAGGATTCTTTGATTAATGCAAAGTTTAAAAAAAAATGTACATATGTAACATCATAAGTGTCGTTACTGTCACTTTTAATCAATTTAATGTGTCCTTACTGATTAGAAGTAATTTCTTTAAAAAAAAAAAGAAAAAAAAAAGTTACTTAATGACCCCACACTTTCATGTGATGTAACAACTTTCCATTGAATTAGAGGAGGATATCAAAGCTGTTTGATTTGGCAGAGCTCAATCAGGATTTGCAGAATCTGACCGCATCAGAGGCTGGATTAACTCTTGTTATTCTTAATGGCATATCAGCTGATGTGGCTCATTATTGGACAGTTGCTTCCGTGTATATCTGCTTCACCATCTCCATAGTACAGACTGCAGGTTGCCTTTTATTGGCAGGCCAGAAGCTGTTCTGTACAGCTATTACCTCCCACACATTACTGTAATTGAATGTCAAATATGATGACTTTGCTGTCATTGCTGACAAAACGGAGCACCTCCCACTGATGGATTCACACAATCGTTCTCTGGTATGAACAACTGCTTGGACATTCATGCATTAATACCAAACATAACTGGAATATATATATATATATATATATATATATATAGCTCTGGAAAACATTAAGAGACCACTGCAAAATTATCAGTTTCTCTGGGTTTACTATTTATAGGTATGTGTTTGGGTAAAATTAACATTTTTGTTTTATTCTATAAACTACTGACATTTTTCCCAAATTCCAAATAAAAATATTGTAATTTAGAGCATTTATTTGCCAAAAGCAACAACTCGTCAAAATAACAAAAAATATGCAGTGGTCTCTTAATTTTTTCCAGAGCTGTATATATATATATATATATATATATATACACACACACTCACATATATATATATATATATATATATATATATGTATGTGTGTGTGTGTGTCTGTGTATGTCTTTATTCAATCAAAAATACAGTAAAAACAATATTGTGAAATATAAATATCTTTATTGTTACTTTTGATCAATTTAATTCATTCTTGCTGAATACAAATATATAATCAGATATTTTTTATCTTAATTATCCCAAACTTTTGAGTGGTAGTGTATCATGGTTTCCATGAACATTTATAATAAGAAATGTTTCTTGATTTCTATTTGCATTTATTTGATTTTTTTATCATATAAATGCAGCCTTGGTAAGCATTAGAGACAGTAAACAATTGTGGATGAGAAGCATTTTCTTAATTTTGCCCATTTATTTAACTATTGTAGCTATGGACAATTTTACTTATTCACACTTAGTCTTGTTTTTTCTCTGCTGTCCACGATTTTATCAGACTTAAACAGACTTAAAATTGAACTCATTGAACATATCAAATTCATAAGAGCAAGACTGCGTCCATCTCTTCTGGAATCTCATCAATGGGAGCACAAACCCTGCAGTTAGGTGACGAGTTTCCCTGTCTAAACATGTCTGATACTTCACAAACAGTGCTGATAATGAAACATAAATGGAGCTCAAAGCACAGCTCAGCCCCAGGGTCAAACATAAGACCACAACAGCTTTCAAAGAAGAACTAACATGATACACACCTCTCTCTATCACTCCCTCCTCTCTCCATCATGTGTTACACCACTCCTGAACAATTTTATCTGAAACAGGTTCACTAAAGTGCAGTTTTAACCAACCCTGAGACTGACGTCAAGGTTGACCTCCATCAACCTACAGCTTTGGTTAATTTGTAATGACATGTTTACATTTGATTCCATATATGGTTCACAAGATATTGTTTATGTGCAGATTTATGTACACTTACAGTCAAAGGAATGCACCTACTTATTCTTTACTTCTTTCCAATGCCGTAACTAGGTTTGTCTAAAATATTGCGTGGGACGTTTTTTTTTTTTTTTTTTTTACCAAAGGATTAAAGATTAAAAATGCTGTATTTTGCATGCCAGGCCAGTAGTTGGCGATGTCACTTTGTAAAGGAACTCTAGGTGTCTATAGACTGAAGACATAAGATGCATTCGCATGACATCACCATTTCACAAATTCACGTTTTTGTAGTTTAAACAGAGATGATAACTTTGAAACTTTTTCAAAAGTTTGCATTTTCAGGTGCCCAAAACACCTGTTTTCGTGTAAATGAATGGCCAAAATGCATAAAAAAGTTGCCCGTTTTTACTTGAAAATGGCATTGTGTAAATGGCTTCCTTATTCATATTGCTTATTCTCTTCTCATTCAGTTATGAATGACATGAATCACATAATTAAGAGCGTATCTTTTTAATTCAAAACTTTGAAATTTGAAAAAAAAGTCAAGTTTGTTGATCTTATTTCGCACCCTTTCAACATTAAAAAGAAAAGTGCCACGATAAAATTTTGTGTATAGTTTCTGTGAACGGTAAAACCCCTCTTTTATTTTTTTTTATTGGCCATCTCAAATTTTAGTCATTGACAATAAGGCCATTAAAAATGTCCAGTTAGACAATTTGGCCATGAAAAATTTTGCATTGTAAATTTTAAAACTAACATGTAACATGTAAATTTTAAAACTTTTTGTCAAATATCAAATAGGCAACAAGCCATTGAAAATGAAAAAATGTATAGTTAAATTTTTGTCAAATATTGTTAAATATCAAATATTTGGTGATTAAATTTGGTCATCAAAAAAGTTATTGTTATTACATTATTTTGTCAAATTGGTGATGGTGGTGGTGGTGGGGGGTGTTAGGTCACTAAAGGCTACAATTTGTCAATTAAAATGTAAAAATGTAAAATATGTGAAATGTAAAATATTGAATATTGTAATGGTTACAGGTCTTCTTTCCTTCTTCAATAATAAGGTCATCAACTTAATAAGTTGAAGTACGGGAACACATGCACTAAAACACAATTTTTTTTTTTATTAAGGGCTGTCTTGGAAGTCTGTCATGAATCTTCGGTGAGACTGATTTTCTTCTAATGGGATTAAAATTTCATTATCTACTATAAATATGCAGGTCAGGAAGGCAGGATTCTGTCAGGAGTTCATGAACTAGCTTTAATATCCACTACATATTACAACTGAACTGTTTGTCAAAGGCCGCTGCGCTACTCACAAAAGAATTTCAATTGCTGTGTTCCTCCCCTTTTAACATCGCTAATGTTCCTTCTTTTCAGCTGGCTTTGATGTGAAAAGACTTTAAGTGACAAAGGTGTAGTGGGGTCACGTGCACTGCATGCTGGTCTTTAGCCTCAGATGTTGTTTTGATTAGCCCGCAAACTATTAGCAAACCTGCTATTCTAGTGAGTGATCTTTTATGTCTTGTTTTGTCTTGACTGGTCTGTTGTACTGTTGTTATAGATTGAATAAACCCCCAACTGTGAGTAGGCTGTTAGCATTTAGCGCACAACTTGTCCGGTTCCATCTGTGCTAATGCTAAAAGATGAATATAGTGGTGTAGGTTTTTGTAGGCTAGAATGTGTGTGCTGAAGAACTCTAGCAGAGAGGCAGTTACCTGTAACCTGTAATACCTGCCTCTCTAATTAGTCAAACCCACATCATTTAGCCATTAGTGGGTTGTACATCCCAAAAAGTACCAGAAGAGGGAGAGACCGAGAGTGAGAGGAAAAAAAAAAAATCTGGGAAAACTACACTGGGGCGTAACAGCCACGATGATGATTGATTCCTCGAATCATGCAGCTTTTTAAGGAGAGGTGTGGTATATATTTTTAAGCAATCTGAACATACTTCAAAGTGTATGATACAACCAATCTGATTTGAGAAAAGGCAACTATTTAACAGTTTGACTTCCATTTTCTGTTGCCGTATAGTGTAATGGTGTATTCAAGTCATGTCAGAAATATCATATTTGCGAGTTGAATGCGTATGAACGCCACCACAACATCGTAATTACGAGTGGGAAACTCGGGATTTTCTTTGTGCTCTGAGTTTCCGAGTTGGGGGTGTGTCAATGAGAAACCTGATGGAATCAATGGATGTCTCTAGTTGACGGTAAATTCACCAAATCATACCATTCTGTGCTCTTTATTTTCTAGAAGCAGAGTTAAAAAACCTTGCTGTATTTTTGTGTAGTTAATGAAAAGAAGGTGCATTGCTATCTTGCTCTGCCGAAAGTGACTTAAATCCACCCGATGCCATAATTACGAGTTCCCAACTCGTAAATAGGAACTTTCCAATGCACCATAAGGCCCTGGGTATACTTTTTCTTTTTACATGTACGCTGGTGTATGCTCACAGTCGAACGCACAGCCTTGCAAAGTATACTTCATTTGAGTCATACGCGTACGCAAGCGTTCGATTGAGCAATCTCTCGCCACGAGGTACAACCCATGTAAATATATTTGTATTCTTTCATGCTGGAGTTGTACAAATGAGGGTACTTTCTAACCTCTTCGCACAATCCATTGTCCCTGTAGCTTGCATGCGTTCTGGTCTGTTCTGTTTATGCAAGTTTTCTTTGACTACCTTGTGAATCGACGCACCCAGGGCACGGTTGCCACCTTGTGGATAAACTAATTACTGCAAAAAAAATAAATGTGTGATATGTAAGCATGGTTACAAAAATCCGCCATTGTGCGTACACACTCTTCTGATGATGGAATTTGCATCAAAAAAGTTTTAGGTTTGCACTTGCAAAATATTGTAAGTTAATTTATTCATCTTGTTTAAATATACTGAACAATAAAGATTAAGAAAATAGTTCTTTGGTGTGTAACAACACACTTTTTACAATGTATACATACATATTAAGGAGAATTTTGACTGTATACAGATCAAAAATTATTAAAGTGAGTCTGAACCAGATCAGGACACCGAGAGGGACTCCTCCCAGAGGAAGAAAATAAAACAGAAAGAGGGAGGGAGGAGGGGGTTATGAAGCAATGAAATGCTGAGATTAGGACTGCAGGAAATCTCTCTCTCTTTCTGTCTGCCTTTCTCTCAGCCTCTGTACCTCCTTCTGAGCCCCTCCTCTCGTGTTGACATGGTTTCATTTGAATGTCTCTCTAAATGCACCACTTTTGCCCCTTGTGCTCTCAGTTGTAGTTCTGATGTGTGAACATGCTCTGCAGGTGACAGGTGAATCAGCTGCTGCTCTCTGATCGCCTCTTCACACCTGAGCAACTGGGAGGAAGAGGAGAAAAGCACAAGTTTGTGGATTTAAGAACTTTTATGACAGCTTTCAGAAAGTATTTTGGCTCCGACTCTTTTAAACGGCTTGTTAATGATTTGCATTTAAGTGGATGAGGAAGGACTTTCTTGGGAAGAACATGTATTTTCATTTAGTGTGTATTGAGAGGTCATACCCAGTGCTTGCTCTTCATACATACTTGTGAATTTTTAAAATAACTTTATCAAGTAGCTACAGGCTGACTGGTGTTGAACTGATTCATTAATCAAAATTATACAATGAGGGACAGACTCCATTCTGGACATTTCAGGGAACAAAGAATACAGGACATAAAGGCATCTTGACCGGCGGTTAACTTTGGACCATCCTGAAGTTTATATTTTGACTTTTTTTTTTTTTTGTGGCCAATCAAAAGTTGGTAAGAACACTTTTTTAACAGCAAATCAACTCTAATGGAAGGACAGCAAAAGTTGGTGCCATCGTTATGGCTATTTGGACTGCACTGGTGTCTGCTGCTTCTACCACTGACAGAAAGTGTGACCGTCGTTCCTTGGAAACCCTGTACAGGTGAGACACAAAAGCGACTTCGCAAGTTTTTTATTCTTCATCTATGGGCACTTTTGGGCCTGTTCATTTTATATGTATGTATGTATGTATGTATATATATAGATAGATATGTGTGTGTGTGTGAGTGTGTGTCCACAGAAGAATTCTTTCATTATTGTCAATGTTTTTAGTGCCTGAACCAACAAATGATATTTCTAGCATATTTGTGGTGAAAATAATGATAGAAATGACATTATAAATATATTAAAAATCAAAATTTCAGACTCATTTGCTTTGACTAACTTCATAGCTTGAAGTTCATAGTTATTAACCCAATTACATCCAATTAGTCTTCATAATATTTTTACACTTTTCCTATAATTACAAAATTACATGCAAGAAAGTACCAGATTTTTTCTTCCACATCACGTCAAACCCAACTTGTTTTCATGAGGTTGCAATTTCCTATGAATTTTGACTTTTTTATGTAAAAAAGAAAGTAAGTATGAAGGTCTGCCCTAATCCTAACCACCACTGAGACGTAAGCAGATCATACAAAAACATACAAATGAGATCATACAAATTAGCCACCAATTCGCCAAATTGTCAAAATAATTAGGAATTCCCATGAGATTCTGTTGCATCTCATTTTGCACCTCAAGCGTTCTTCTAAGCTTTATTAGGGACAAACTCATGGTGAAAATGACACTGCAGAACACTGAAAACATGGTCATGTGTCATGTGGACCACCGCAATGTCACTTAAATAACGTGAAATCGTAACACACAGCCAAACAACTGCATTCACAAGGCTCCATGTTGTCATGCTGATTCGCAGCTTGGTCTCTACAATGGAAAAATTTAAACTCTTCCCAATCCCGGCGACATCCCTCGGGCTTAAATTCCCCAATTTTCATACCACGGAGGCAATTACATTAGATACAATACAAAAGAAACGAGAAAATGAAAATGCTAATATAAAAAAGAGTTTACCAGAAGATCACCAAAGTAAATTCCCTTAGTGGTATTTTAAAATATTGCTTTTGTCAAGAGCACACCATTTAAATGGTCCATAATTAGGGCAATGAGCTCAACTAAAGGACTGTTATTACAATAGAAGCTGTAAATACCACAATAATGTGGATGAACCAAAGAATGCCGGGAATGTTTAGGGAATTGCAGTTCTGTCACTGAACATCTAGATGACATTTCTTTGTCACCAGTGTGTGTGTGTGTTCTTATTTGAAGCGTTTTTTTTACTGCATCGACTGTACTTCTACACATTTTGTAGTTTGAAAACTGAGTGAGAAGTATGCAGTATATCCAAGAGTAACAGTTGCAAGCTCGTGTATGCTGTCATTAAATGATTAAGAGTATGTATACTATTGAGGAAATCAAAGGGGATATGAAGTCCTGGACTTGGTCATATGGGGTGCTAATAAAAACATAACTTGAGCTCTATTTAAAGGTTTTTAAACCATGTATGAATGAAAGTAAATCAAAGTTCAGGGTTTTATCAATTCTGCAAGCCAGGGAGAGCTGGTAAGTACTCTGTCTCCCTCTCTTTCCTCTGTATATTTTGCATGGAAGGCAATTTGCATGCTTTGGTTGATAAACTAAGTCAAGAGCTATTCCCATCTGCAGGTGCAAAAATACATCGCCCCCCAAAAGAATTCAGATTCTTGAGCCACATGTATGGATTTCATTGCATTAAATTTATGAAAAGTCCCCATGAAATCAAAACCGACAATTCTTATTCTTATCTTGGCACTCATGAGATCACAACAATAGCAAACCACAACCATTCAATCAATTCTCATGGACAAAATCAAGTCCCTTCCTACATTTTCTCTTGTTCGAGAAGTTGTTTCATCCAGTCGCTGTTTAGATTTAAAAAGGCAAATACTTAAGAGTCTATGACTGGATCATTTATGATGTGGTTATTGAACTATACAAAGGTTTCCTGGCAGACTAGGAAGAGAGGTGCCGCAAAAGTGTACAATATGTTTTTTGAACATTCAAGCAAGAAAACCTATTCTTGCATATACCAAAAACAAAATTAAGACTTTGTAAAAGACATAATAGGTTTTCTTTAAGGTCCTTATAAATAAATAATAGGCTACTATTGAATGATCCCAGAGGGTGTAGTTACAGCATCTACCAGCAGGGGTTAATTAAACCGTCCTAATCAACCAAACCTTGATTTGACAAAGGCGCCTGATCTACTTGTTTCCTCATCTTCTCTCTTTAATCTTTGTCCTCTTCCTCTACAGATCTCCATCCAGTGGACCTGCTGTCTCGGGTGCTGCCCCATAATGGAGAGGCTCTGGCTGGGGTCCGTATGGTACAGGAGGGAGGTGTTCGTGGAGTCCAGATCTTCAGTCCTACACAGGCACTCACCTTTCCATCATCTCAGCTCTTCATTAACTGCCCTCTCTTCCCTGCAGAATTCTCCATAGTGGCCACTCTAAAAGTGCCTCAAGCCAGAGTGAAGGTAAACTTATACTGACATAGACATTCAATGCTAGAATTGCTTTTGTCCAGAGATGCTCGTGTCCAGTTCAACTTAATCATTATAGAAAGTCTCAAAAGCTGCTAGAGAATAGCTGTTTCAGTTCAAGCAAGGTTAAAATCTGGTGTACTAGATTTCAATAGAAATCACTTTTTTTCTTTATCTTTTGAGATATGAAACCAACACTATTGTAACTCTCAGAACTTCCAACAGATGACCTAAAAAACTAAACGTAGACTCTAAACGGACCACCATTTAGCTTTCGACAACTCTTTCAGTCTTTATTTACAAAACGTTTACCATGAATGTTTGAGTTAGAATAGTTTTAGATTCACTTTTTATATGTATATATAACAATTATAAAGTAGATGAGTTTTCCTGGTCACCGTGATAATGTTTAATGTCCCCAACAACCTCTATAGTCCCTATAGTGACATTTACACAACATTGGTTTCAACTAAAAACAGAAAACTTTGTATCCATTTTGGCTGTTCTTGTTGCATTTTGGGGACCTGAAAGCACAAACGTTTGAAAACGGGTTTCAAAGTGCAAGCTTTTGAAAATTATACTGTTATTGTCTCCATGTAAACTATAAAAACGTGAAACAAAAACATGCGCATGTGTATTACGTGTTCAGTCTAGGCGCATAGTTTTTCTTTACAAAGTGACATTGCCAACTACTGGCCTGGCATGTGTGATACAGTGTTTTTAAAATCTTTTTCGGAGATCCGTGTGGACGGGGATCATTTTGCATTGTTGTCATCTGTGCGCGAAAAATGCAAGGAAAAACTTTATTGTTTTTAGTACATAGTTGGTGTGTAAACGTACCCTTAGCGAGTACTTTTTCAATACTAGTAAAACCTTTAAAAAAAAATCACAAGTATTACTGATGTATTTTATGAAATTATTTTATTATATTATTATATTATTGTATTTTATTATATAGAATAAAACATGAAAATATCTTACACTTGTGTTAACCACAGACCTTATTTCAGACATTTAACAAAAAACCTGTTAAAAAACAAAACAATTGGCTAAAATGCTAACTCAGCTTAGGTTTTGGCCTATAAGGGTCAGAAAGGAGTTGGATGTCACATGATATGGTGAATGACCCAAATGAATGACTGTCCTTACTGTCTCAATGGACTCTATCTTTCAGAGGAATGAGTACTTGTTGGCCGTGGTGAAGGAGGATGTCAATCAACTCTTGCTTGGCCTGCGTTTCTCTAAAGACAAAGTCCATCTCATCTATAGGGGCTCAATGGGGAGGGAGCGTCTCAGCTTTAAAAGAATCCGCCTGGCGGACAACCACTGGCACAGCATGGTGTTAGCCATCAGTGGCCACCATGCCACCCTCACTGTGGACTGCGGCATCCCACTGGAACTGTGAGTTTGTAGCGGCAGTAGACATTTTAGGTATTCACTACAAGATATTAGCATTTAGACGACCTCAGAGTTACATTTTGGTTAATTTGCATTATAAAATATGATTTCTTGTCCAAAATGTTCACATATTCTTGTAATGAATTCTTGAGGAATTCGCTGCAAATTAAGTGTGTTTTATTTTTCTACATGGGTGGCATTTAGAACAGTGAAGAACCTGACATGTGTTACTTCTAAGGGAGGGATATTTCCAACCATAAAAATAGAAGAGATTCAGAAACAAAATATAATGTTGAGTTCTGTGAGTAATCTACTTCCACTGATGGGTTCCAGGGTCCATAAACAGCCATTTCCCTCTGATCTCAGCACTGATGGCTCCAGGTTCCACATTGGAAGTCGAAGGAAGTGGAAAGGCCTGTTCTCTGTGAGCTTTGTATTCTCATATTCCTAATCATTTTTCTTAAAATTTAAAATATATTAACATACATAAACAAACAGATATGTTGGTCAGAGGATGATCTGTTTTCTTTCTTAAGGGTTTACTACGCCAGCTCGTCCTTTTACCTGGATCGGACGCGACGTCACGTGTTTGTCCCTCCTCCAAACCGTCACTGGTTGAGCTTTCTGTCCCTACAATTCTATCAAGTTTACCAGTGAAATCCCACATGAATGACGTCCTGCTCCCTCCATATGGTAAAACTAAATGTTTAAATTCAAATGATTTTAGAGTTAAATTAAAAGGAATATAAAAAATTGTGATGCATCTCAGTTTTAACTCTAATCATGTCAAAAGCAGTCATATGGGCTACTTTTATAAAATGATCATAAAAATAGCCCATATGACTACTTTTGACATGATTAGAGTTAAAACTGAGATGCTTAATGGAATAGGCTGGTTAAACATGTCAACATAGCCAATGTTAACACAGAGTTACAATGAACCATTACAAAAAAATTATTTTATCATGACTGGTGCCATGTACAACATTTTGAGGAAAAGAACAGATCTGTGGTGCGAAAGACCACACTGATGACATATCGCCCATGGTCGGATTGAGTTATCAGCCCAAACTAAACATCTGACACTTGTTTCGCTCTGAAAAGGAAAACAGAGTTTATACCGCTTGCAGTGAGAGCTGTCAGTGATTGAGTGTGTGCTGGTCATGATGGGGTTTACACTGGCACACATCTTGGGCATGACAAACAATGCTGTGTTTATATAATTTGTATTGACAATTTAAATTAGCTAATGGCAACTTTGATCTAGATTACACACCTTGGTTAATATTTTTACACCCTCAATGTCTAAGATGACTAGACATATTGTTTTGCACTTTACATCTGCGATGACGTAACAGAGATTTTGTTCATTGTTTCGTATTCTTTTGATGAAGCAGATCCATTACAAAGTTTCATTAACATATCAAAAATATATGTTAACACTGATCCTTCATTAATGAATAACTACACAGGAACTAATGCGCAATGCATTATTAACACTCTAGTATTAACTAACAAGAAACACTTATTAATGAATTAGTAAGTAATAGTGCTCAGTTTAAGGTAGTAGTTCACTATTAGCTAATCAGTAACTACTGTTTTTTTCATACCTCACAGAGAACTACTAACAACGACTATATACAGGTTCATAATTAACATGAGCGATGCATAATGTATGATTAATTCTAAAGTAAAGGTCATGGTAACCCACTAGTAATGACTAGTATTACCAAATCCTTCAGAAGGAATTATTAATTATTTGGATCAGTATTCTAAAGCGAGAAACATGATAACTCATAGTAACAACTGAAGTCATTGTAAACCTTACTACATCTTCTAAAGGAACTACTAATTATTTGGATCAGTATTCTAAAGTGTAGATCATGGTAACCCACTAGTAATTACTCAAGTGTTACTACATCTTCTAAAGGAACTACAACAAATGAACAACGTAAAAAACCTCAAAAGTTTACAATGGCTTCAGTAGTGTTATCATGTTTCTCGCTTTAGAATACTGATCCAAATAATTAATAATTCCTTCTGAAGGATTTGGTAATACTAGTTGTTACTAGTGGTTTACCATGACCTTTACTTTAGAATTAATTATACATTATCCATCATTCATGTTAATTATGAACCTGTATATAGTAGTTCTCTCGGAGGTATGAAAAAACGGTAACACTTTACAATAAGGTTCATTAGTTAAATATTAGTTAATGTATTAACTTACATGAACTAACCATTTGTTACTGTATTTACTAATCTTCATTAACGTTAATCAGTTGTTCATGTTAGTTCACACTGCATTAACTAATGTTAACAAGATTTTAATAATGTATTAGTAAATGTTGAAATTAACATTAATAAAGATTAATAAATGCTGTTGAAGTGCAGTTCATTATTAGTTCATGTTAACTAATGTTGTTAACTAATGTTAACTAAAGAACCTTATTGTAAAGTGTTACTGAAAAAACAGTAGTTACTGATTAGCTCATGGTGAACTACCTCCTTCAAATGTGCACTATTACTTACTAATTCATTAATCAGAGATTCTTGTTAGTTAATAGTAATTACTAGAGTGTTAATAATGCATTACTCATTTGTTCCTGTGCAGTTATTCATTAATGAAGGATCAGTATTCTAAAGTGTTACCAAATATATATATATATATATATATATATATATATATTGTACAAATCCAGTAAGCACAGATTTCATCAAATACAATATATTTTAATGTAATTCAAAAAGAAAAATTACTTTATACATATTTGCTCAGCATGTGTACTTGAATTTATGCATTCTCACTTCAATGTTCAGAAACGGATGTCCGTGTGACCCTGGGGTCTAAACCAGCATGCACTGCGGCGGAGCAGGGACAACTCTGGTTTGACACTCTTAAAAAGGGCCTCTTCCTATGTGATGGTGCATACTGGCACTCTATGCTGCAAGGTAGGAAGTATAATAAATTATATAATAAATTATCCAGTATTATAAATAATCATGGATTTACTAAAAAAAAATTAATTGTAACTTTAAAGGGTTAGTTCACCCAAAAATGTAAATTCTGTCATTAATTACTCACCCTCATGTCGTTCCAAATCCTTTAACTTTCAGTCGTCTTCGGAACACAAATTAAGATCTTTTTGGTGAAATCTGAGAGATTTCTGTCCCTCCATAGACAGCTGTACAACTGATACAAGCAGTTGTTGAGATATGATAGTATATATCGCTCTATACGGTATGCATGCAAATAAAGTTGGACAAACTAATACATCCAACTTTATATAAAGAGCTGGGTAATCATTTAATTTACATTTTGCTATGAAATTAAACATGTTGACATTTGCTATTTAGTGTATTTCGCTTTACGTGAGTGTACTGTATGTACGTGAATAAACATGGATATTATATGTATCCAACTTTAAAATTTTATTGCAGTGTGATAATACTGTTTTAATTTAAGTAATACAGATTTAAATAATCATGCAGCCGAGATTTGTTAGAGTTTGCCATTTTAATTTGGAAAATCATGCCACATTTAACATGCAATATTTATATAACCTATAATTATTATTAATAACAAGCATAATCGATCAGTTCCTTTACCAAGAAGTGCTGTGGTAATGGTGATAGTATCAGAGGGTAACACCACGGTACTTCATGATTACCATGACCAAAACCCTTTTTTTTTTTTTTTGCACTGTTATGCCTTTTTTGTTTGTGTTATGCCAGCTGGAGTTCCTCAGTAATTATTTTTTACTCTGTTCAATCCACAGAGAAAGACAGACTAGACTATCTAGATGATTACCAGGACCTCTACACCACCTCAGAGACGCTGGACATCGAGCTTTTCCAGATCCCCTCTGTTGGGCTGTTTGCTGCTATGGCTCATCGGGCCAACAAACCAGGCTCTGCCATCTACCGCTGGGTCCATGGCCACTTCCAGCTCTACCAGAACATCAGCACCTTTAAGGCCCAGGCATGGAAGCAATTCACTATAGGGAGGAAGGTGAGAAAAGATTGTTGGGGAGCGTTTAATGCATTACAATATTGCGTTACTCTCTAAAAAAGCCATTAATTACATTACTTAGTTACTTTTTATGGAAAGTAATGCGTTACATTACTTTCGTGTTACTTTTTCTCACCTGAGCTTGAAAAAAAGTTCGAATTTTGCCAAATGTAAAGGCCTTTTCACAACAAAAGTTAAATGATTAAGCCTCAGACTGAAGGAAATGCAAAATCATGCCTGTACAGTAGAGGGCGCAGCTCAAACAATCCTTTCAGCTGTGCTCACATTTAGAACAACAATAAGCATCATGTTTACACAGCGCGCACAACAACTCCGCACTTATCCCGATTTCTCATAATATGGAGACAGGAGAGCTGTCACTCAATAAATGGGAAAACAAAGTAATTTGCATTACTTGTTTGAAAAAGTCGGATATTTTGTTGTAAATTTAAGTAAGTAATGCTTTACTTTACAAGTTACTTGAAAAAAATCTGACTATGTAACTTGGGTTACTTGTAACGTGTTACCGTAACAATGATAATCAGTGTGGGGGGAGTAACTAGTTACATGTAACGGAGTTACGTAATTTAATTGAAATTACATTTTAAATAGGGTAACTTGTAATCTGTAACATTACATTTCCAAAGTAACCTTCCCAACATAATGTTGATAATAATGTTGTCTAAACCTTTCAAGTGCCGCAACTGTCAAGTAAAAAGTATATTTTCCTGAGGCCATGAAATGATTAAAGTCGACATGATACTGAAATTTCAATAGCCACTTTTCTTCCCTATTGTAACGTATCCGAGTGAAACAGCTTCTGGAATGAGTAAAAATGTAGGGCTGGACTTGATTTCGTTCTTCGGAAATTGATTGAATCATTGGAAATTGGGCACTAGATGAATGCCAGTTTGCAGTCAGTTGTGGAAAATATTTAGTCTAAGTCTTCGCTGGGACATACGTCATGACGAGAACACATGACGTTTGGAGGGGGAGAGGGGAGGTTAACAGTTTTGATGAAAGAGTGCACATGAATTTAAGAAAAAAATAGAAAATAATGATGTGCACGGGTAAATCATTTATACAAAATATTATACAGTATTTGAAAAACCTTGGTCAACCAAATAAAAATACAGTAGTTTAACCAACATGCACAAAACAGGAAATGATGTGTCACTGTGTCAAGGATTGTAATTTAAAAAAAAAAAAATAGACACTTTGATTTTAAAATCAAATCTATTTAATTTGAATATTAATCTTATACATCTAAAAGGATCAGTTCACTTTCAAATGAAAATTACCCCAAGCTTTACTCACCCTCAAGCCATCCTAGGTGTATGTGATTTTCTGACCAAGACAATCTGAGAAATAATCATAAATATCCATATTTAACAAGTTATGAAGTAAAATATGTAGCTTCCGCCAGACCGCGTTCCGTGTTCAAATTACGGAAAAAACTGAACTGGTGTCGCGTCAATTCCATGAGTTGAATAGGGAAGGCGTAGGATGTACAGTGCGTTTTGAAGAATACGGAAGGCGGTCTGACGGAAGCTACTTCATAACTCGATAAATATGGATTTTTTTTATTTACACAAATGCATCGCGTCGCTTCAGAAAGCCTTTATTAACCCTCCGGAGCCGTGTGGAATATGTTTATGATGGATGGAGACACTTTCTTCAGCTCATACTTGTTTGGCAGCGCATTCCTGCCCATTATAAAGCTTGGATGCATCAGGATATTTTTTTTAATATTTTTCCAATTTTCCAATTCTTCGTCAGAAACAAAAAAGTCATATACACCTAGGATGGCTTGAGGGTGAGTAAAGCTTGGGGTAATTTCACTTGAAAGTGAACAAATTCTTTAGAGTCACCATGAAATCAAAACTGACAATTGTCATTTTCGTTACAATTCGTTTCTCAGAAATTGCTCACTGCACCTTAAGTTACGCAGGCAAAGGTTGTACAGTGCAGCTGCAGAGAGCAGTGATTGGCACTTCATTAGGAAAGAATTACTGGCAGAAAAAGCCTGAGGTGAAATGTCAAGGGAGGCAGGTAAGGGACATGGTTCAGTACCAAAAGTGTGATATGAACGTTTCCCTCTCAATCATGCACAGATCCACAGAGAACAGACTTTACCCTGCGCTTCAGGAGACAGATGTGTTTTGATGTGGTGGTTCTTGCGCTCAGTACAAACATACGCAATAACTTTAAATCACTAGTGTAGTCAATCACAGAAATTAATTTTGTCTGATGATCTTTCCCTTCCCTGAATGAATCATTTATACACATCTGTCTGTCTGCAGTGTAATTGTTTAGTCTTAATTTTATCACACAGATCTTGAATAAAAAAGAGGAAGTAATAAAGGTTCTTTGTCGAAACCTGCAGCTGCTTAAAACTACCATTATCATTACTGTATATCATGGAGCCTGTATTTGTATCAGTTAAAACATCACTAAACTCTTCGCCTGAGTGAAATTATGACTCATACGAAACTGTATGGTACAGTTTATATCTAGCACCTGATCTTCACACTGTTCTAAATTTAGCAAGCTGGATTCGTGATAGGCAAATGACAGACTGACTGATAAGTGTAATTTTATCTCTGTTTGTCTGTATCAGGCTCATTTATCACTATGTGTGTTGTATGTGTGCCAGATGTTCTTGGCGGTGTCGAACTCCGTGGGCCCCGCGGACGGACAGCGAGAGCTGTCTGTGATCTATAGGTGGAGTAATAAGAGGCTGAGGTTTGTGCGTCATCAGACCCTGGAGACGCACGGCGCTCGTGACTGGGAAGCCTTCCATATTAATAATGAAGCTTTTTTGGCTGTGGCCAATCACCGAACAGGTTGGTCCTATAACGGTGGAATCAAGAGAATATCATCATCAAGAGATCACCGGTCAAAAGTTTGGAATCATTACGATTATGAAATGTTTTTGAAAGAAGTCTCTTATGCAATTTACAATAGCTTTTGTAAATGTAAATTATTCCTGTGATGGTAAAGCTGAATTTTCAGCATCGTTAGTCAGTGTCACATGATCCTTCAGAAATCGTTCTAATATGCTGATTTGGTGCTCAGTTATTAATGATGGTTCTTCTTATTATCAATGTTTGCTGCTTAATATTTTGTGGAAACCTATAGAATAGAAAGTTCAAAAGAAAAGCATTTATTTGATATACAAATCTTTTGTAATGTTGTTGTAATGTAATTATGCTTACAAAGTGTTGAATGATAGTGTATCACGGTTTCCACAATTATATGAAGCAGCACAACTGTTTTCAACATTGATAATAACAAGAAATGTTTCTTGAGCATCAAATCAGCATATTAGAATGATTTCTGAAGGATCATGTGACACTGAAGACTGGAGTAATGATGCTAAAAATTCAGCTCTGATCATAGGAATAAATTACATTTTCAAATATATCCAAATTGAGAACAATTATAAATAATAATTAATAATATTTCACAAAATTACTGTTTTACTGTTTTTTTTTTTTTTATCAAATAAATGCACCCTTGGTGAGCATGAGAAACGTCTTTCAAAAACATTAAAAATCAAACTTTTGACCAGTAGTGTCATAGAATACTCCTAAATCCAGAATAGTTAACCCCAAAATTTAAATTCATTCTCACCATCGTGACATTCTAAGCCTGTATGACTTTATTTCATCTGTGGAACACAAAGATATTTTCAGATATGTTTTTCATACGATGAAAGAATATTGTGATTGTATAGGGATTGTCAAACTCAAAAAAGAGCACCATGAAACACAGTCCATATATTTCAATATAGTCCAGTAGATGTGTCATGCAAGGATGCTACTGAAATGAGTTTGGAATAACACGAGGATGAGTGCGAACTTGGAGGTTTAGGTTAGCTATTTCTTTACTAAGTTCACTGATAAATTTTGAGCCAGTTCAGTAGATGGTATCAGCGTTTCATTCTGTTATAGGTGGCAATTGACCCTTCGCAAAGACCCGCCCCCTTTAGTTACTGTGTGACAAGCCATACGCTCTCATGCCACACATCATGTTTTCACGGAGTGAAAAATACATCCCAGAGCAAAGAGGACACTCACAATGCGTCGACAGACATATGAAACAGTTTCATATTTAATATATCGTAATTTTTTAAAGAAGTTTAAATAATAGCGTATAGTGTCTCTTTAATGTGTCGTAAAAGCTCCTTCAAGCGGCTCGTGAACCGATCATCTCTTCATACTTGTTCATTTATAGCATCAAATAAACATGAATGAACATCAGAAGGAATGTTGTTTCAACCGCGGAAAGATGTGAGTACACACAATTTTTCAAGTTGAAGTTCACCAACATTAATCTACTAACTCCCCTGACTGCTTTGATGCAAAATGGCGGATTCGGGGTTATGATTGGTCAGATCGCCTGTCAATCAAACTGTTTGTGAAGGGTCAATTGTGAGAATAGTTGCATTTTTTATTTTAAACCCTTATATTATGTTCCTGTCATCCCTATTAGAGAATGGGAATCACAACATTAACAGTGTTGTTTATAAGTGGAACCCAGGCACCAAGACGTTTGAGGTGAACCAGACCATCTCCACATCGGGAGCTTATGACTGGGAGTTTTTCACCGTAGGGCCCTACCACTTCCTAGCAGTGGCCAATGCATTTGATGGAATCTCCACCCAAACGGATTCATCAATCTATATCTGGCTTGGTGGAGGCTTTCAGCTCTTTCAGACTATAAGGGTGAGTTTAGGAAGCATATAACATCATTTGAAAATGCCCTGAAACTTGCTGGCTTAAAATCAAATGGATCATTCTGAAACTTAATGTTCATCTTTGAATGGAAACAGTGATGTCAACGAGGTACATTTCTATCCTGATTTACACATTAAGAAATAAATTACGGGTAAATGAAGTGGAAAATCATGACGCGTAAAAAAAAAAGAAAGATGAATGAAGGAATCATGTAGGTGTTTCCCAGCTGCAGCATGTTATTTTACATTTACCAGACACCTGTTCTCACTGAGGCACCTTGGGGCATCTGCGGTATCGCTGGGGTTGTTTAAGTATAGGGTGAACTAAAGCTTTAACAGCCGTAAAAGACCCTGAACTAGTAGCGAAAGAGATTTATTGCTTGAACTCTTGTTGTCACAAATGTTTCATTCATCACTGCAATTTATTTTACTAAACACATGATGCTTTTTTTATTTAAAGGTAAAAGACATTAGTCTTTTTTGCAAACATGAGATATAGAAAAAGTCTGTTCATGGGTATTGGTATTGGAAAGGTGATTTGTGATCAATATCACTTGTCATTTACTCAATCTCGGGTCATTCTAGTCCCATATTATTTTCTTTCTTCCATGAAACCCAATAGGAGAGCTTTGGCGCAATGTTTGAGCTGCTCTTTTCCATACAACAGAAGTGAATGGCAAAGCTACAAATTAAAAAAATTAATAATAAAAAATAAATTAATCAAGCTTTAAAATGAATAAAAGTTGCCTAAATGATTTGTGTGCTATATTAATAATTAGAGCATGACAATATAAATCACCATCCTCTTTCTTTCAATGAAAATAGCAGCTCGGAAAACTCCAAAAAAATAGCGATCGGAAGTTAAATGAAAAAGTAATGGCTGCTTTCATACAAATCTAGTGTTAAACTTTGTTATTCATCATTGAATTTGCTTTAAATCACTGATCCAATGTTCATGTCAACAGACTTAACGAGGCAGACTCGCCGCTTGTGATGTTGTCAGCCGTTTCAGATGGGAATTTCCCTGTGTGCAGATGTGTTTTAAAGGGGAATAAAGAACAAGAAGAGTTTTTTGTTAATATCAAGCGTTTAGATGATGTTACACTGTAATTAAATTCTTGAGATCTTACCGTCTAACAAAATCAAAGTCATATATGTGGTATGGATCTTATGAAATTACTGATGCAGTCAGTGTCAATTCAGCAGTACCATGTTTCCCAAAAATGGGACAGACAATACAATGGTTTTAACCTATGAAGAATATGTGTGTTTGCAAAGGTTTTGGAAATACTTCTGCATCTATATTTGTTTGGAGGTTTAACCTCCGCTTGATATCAGAAATAGAGTAGGTAACTTTTTACCTTAACCTATTTTCTGGGAGACAACAATAACAGCCATATCAGACTGAATGCTCGGGGAAACTCATTTTGGTAACACTTTACAATAAGGCTCCAGCTAAAGACAAAGAAGAATAATTATTAAAAATATTTTTATGTTATTAAATTCATAAATAAATATCTTACTATTGCAATAATAGATACTACTGTACTGTACAATAAAAATAGACATTATAATATTAATACATCATATTATAATACAATATGTTATACCTAATAGAGTTATAATTATTTTTTAATTTATTTTATTTTACAGAACAACAGTAAAATTATAATACTAATATTTATGGTTGCCTTAATTTCTTTTGCTTTCTTTGTTGACAACAGATTTATAAAACGATTATCATTACCAATTTGGGAATATGGTTGACGCACGTTGAGTTCCCAAACGCAAATTATGAGTGACTCAAACACAGCACGGAGGAGCATTTAGTGGTTGTCGCCGAAAACTTAGTCAGCTGACTCGTTGCCTCACGAAACTGATTTCAAACAGACTTCGTAACGGTTTTATGATCTACAGCAAAATAGCACAAGCAATGGTGATACAATAGAATAGTAATTTCTCGCTAGAAATTACATCAAAAGAGGAAAACAATGGTGAAAAATGTACACACTAAAAACTAACCCATTATGGGTTATTTTTGACCCAAATCCTGGGTTAAAAAAGGGACCAACTAATTTCTGGGTTATCTCAACCCAAAAAAATGGGTTATTCTTTTTGACCCAACTTCTGGGTTAAATACCTGATCCAAATGTTGGGTTAAAATAACCCAATATTGTAGTTAATATAACCCAACTTCTGGGTCAAAAGAACAACCCCAATATCTGGGTTGAAATAATTATTAATAATAATAATTAGGCACTTACACACTTCAAGCATTTTTATTGCATTAAATTAAATTAAACTCTATATATAAAAAACACACTTGGACCTATTTATTTTCCTATTTGTTTTAGGTCACACTGTAATAACATTAGAAAGAAAAAATAGAAAAATTGGGAAATAGATTTTTGATAGTATACATTTATACACAAACTGACCACCAACCGCAACTTTCGGGTGCCATCTTTATTTTTTTTTTTTTTTGCTCAACTGTAACAGAATTGAAAACATATCATAAAGTAACCGGCGTGGCCCATACTTTTCAGGTTGGAAAATACAGAAATCCGTACAAACGGAAAAGTCACATCCCGGATTTTAACATTTATTAATCTTAGTTGTTTCAGCATTTGCTAATACATTATTAAAATCAAAAGTTGTATCTGTATTATTTAATAGGCCTGAGCTAACATGAACTGACAATGAACATTTGCAATTGTATTACTAACATTAACAAAGAATACAAATGTGTTACTTGTTGGTAATGCATCAACTAACTGTAATGATGAGTCAGCGGATGAGATCCAAATGCAGGCTTTATTAAGCAAGGTGGTCAAACAGGCAGTGGTCAAATCAACAGCAAAACAGGTATAGAGGAGGATAGGCAGAATAACAGGCAATGAAGTTCAGGTCAGGCAGATATCATTCATAATCCAGGAAACAGGCAATAGTCCACAGTGAGACAGGCAGAATGGCAACGGGAAAACAAGACAGGAAATAACGCTCAGAAATTACTACTTTACACGAGATCAAGACCTCGCACGGATGTGTGCTGAGCTTAAATAGTGTGACTGGGCTGGGTGATGTAATTAGTGACTGGGTAATGTGTTGCAGCTGGTGGAGTGATCAGTGATGGGTGCGGGGCTTCTGGGAAATGTAGTCAGTGAGTGAGTGTGCGTGTGAGTCCATAGTAGAATGCCCTCTAGATTGTCTAGCGGGCACTACAACTGACGATCGTGACGCTAACATTACCAACTTATTGTAAAGTGCTACCCTTATTATTATCTTTCTTTCTCCACACATATCTTTCATTTCTCTAGACATTTGGGGCTACAGACTGGGAAATGTTTCAGATTGGAAACAGAGTCTTCCTCGCTGTTGCCAATGGACACATGCTGTGTGAGAGAGGACCAAGCCTCTATACCATCAACTCAACTATATATGAACTTGATATGACAACCAAGATGTTCCTCAAGTTCCAAGACATTGTAACATACAGGTAAAGGATGAGCTATTGAAGATTTTTGGGGGTTGAGAGTCAGTCGTAATTCACATCTTTTGACTTCATGTCCTCTTGTATGGCAGTGCGGTGGACTGGGAATTCTTTTCGCTTGGAGATGAGCACTTTTTAGTTGTAGCCAACTCTTATGATGGATCGTCTTACTCTTTGAACAGTGTTATATACAGGTAATGATTTAAAACACCATACACATGTCATAACTTCAATTTACGCATTCTGCAGTACTTCAGACATAGGCATTGCGGGTGGTTGTGCAACTGTTTAGAGATACTAATACAGTGTTAAAGATCTTACCTCTTTCAATTCCTTCCTTAAATGTAAATAAGACCCAACTTGGAAACCTTCAAATTTCACTGCAGTATCACTTACAAAAACAACTGGATAAAATACATCTGTAAATGGCGATATAAACGTTCAGAAGTTAGTTTCTCAAATCTTTTCAGCTTGAGATTATAATATAAACTACCCTCTTAAAAATAAAAGTGGCATCCATGACGAACTTTTAACATCTATGGAACCTTTCCATTCCACAAAAGGTCCTTTATATTGGAAAAAAGGTTCTTTAGTTTTTTTAAAAATGTTCTTCAAACTAAGAAAATAAGAACTGTTCAATGAAATGTTCTTTGGGGAACCAAAAAAAAGGTTCTTCCATGTCATCGCTACAAAAATACCTTTTTTTTGGTACCTTTTTTAAGCTTTTAACCTTTTTAACCGTTTTTAAGAGTTTATGAAGAATATTGCTGTATATGAAGATAGACATTTTTCAGGTAGTCTTTTTCACTTTTATTGTTTTTTGTCTCTGACAGATGGCAGGGATATGAGGGTTTTGTCCCTGTCCATCGGTTACCTACTATAGGATGCAGTGACTGGGAGTTCTTTACCTCAGCAGAGGGTTCATACCTGATGTACTCCAGTGCCAAAGCACCTCTTTCCAAAGTCTTCAAGCTGAGGATCCACTGAGGGCACTAACAGCTGTTCAGCTTTTGCATATTTTGATAGAATTGAATAGTTTTTAATTGAATTCCTCTCTTGACCTCTGTGACAACTTATACTTTCATGGGAAATTTTAAATGCCAGAGAAGTCGATCAAGCTGGCAGGTGGTGGAATCTGGAGTTTGATACTTCCTGAAAACTACCTCATCTGCATAAAAAGACTGTCAAGATGAAAGGGAAAAACTCTTTGGTAAAAATCACTTCAGTTTAAAATGGCTTAAATGATATTGTGGTTCAGCAAAGACTATTCTGTTTCAAGAAATGAACATTTGTGCACATTGGACATCCCTCAAATCCAGAACGTGAAATGAGGGTGCAGAACATTTAAGCTCTGTGTAACTTTTATTTACAATACGCAGTACTTTCCATGAATAGGGTACGCTCATTTGTGGATCGTGCCATACAATGTTTTAAAGATTACATCAATACTGTAAAATAATGTAATAAATAGGCTAATGTTATTTATATGTATAATATTTGTATTTTACCTCTTGTTCTTTGCACTACTATAAATTGATTTTACTTCATCAATAAACTATGTTCATGTTTCACAGTCTCAAATAGCCTATGATGATTCATGTATTTTACATTAATGTTACATAGGCTTTTTTACTTTCTCTAGAAGCCATTTCACTTGGATAAATGTCAGAAAAGGGAAGAAAAGACAATCGCAACTTCAGTTTCATGACTACTTGCTACATGATGCTTACAAATAAGCACAAGGTTGGCGTTAAGAAACTAACATTATGGTCAGCTGATGAAGAGGGTCTTTATATTTAAGTATTTGGGATAATTGTTAGATTATAAATATACATGGAAAGTACATATCAAAACACCCATAGAAACAAAATGCAAAAAAGTAACACTAAAGAAGATATTTGCCAGTGGGGTCCATCAACTGTTTGGTTACCGACATTCTTCAGAATATCTTCTTTTGTGTTCAGCAGAAGAAAGAAATTCATACAGGGTTGGAACAAATTGAGAGTGAGTAAATGATGACAGAATTTTCATTTTTGGGTGAACTATCCCTTTAATTGACATTTACACGGTGACTGTGAGGTCATGATTATGATTAGGTCTATGGTTGTATGGTCATTGATAACAACATACATTTATTATAGGCCTATACATAAAACTACAGAACCCGTCACGCCAAGGAACAACCGGATAGGGGAAATATGTAGTTCAAAGTTAAACAAGATTACTTGGACAAAGGAAGGCCGTTCTCGAGGAGAACTACAAGTACCACAATGCATAGCGGCCAGAGACGCGTCATCAAACAAACATGGCCGCGTCCTAAAAACATTAATGGTTTTCTACTCAGATTTCATTTTTTCCACTATTACTTCTAGGAAACCGATTGATTCGAGCAAAACAGTCGCGTTTAAAATATTAATAAGTAAATACGCTAGCGAAACTAATACAGCAGCTGTCAATGAGAAATAATTGCCCTTTTAAACCTCAATGGTGAAAAATGGAAGCAGTGCAGTCACCTCTCAGATTTCCATTTTCCTTTTTAAGGACTGAGATTTACTCACGACTCCTGTGATTCACCCAGAGGAACTTAAAGAGGGCAAACGACCATTTAGTTCCTCGGTTGGTTTATATAAGCGATGTTTAGTCCTGTAAAGTCATCTTATTCCAGGGTGAGCCCATTGATCGTTAATCGGGAGCTGGGGAAGACCAAGATGAGATAGCAATAGGTAAAACACTTTCCTTTCACAGTAATCGAAACTCGGTTCTCTAAAGACCAGGAGGTTACCGATACTAAGCTTTACAAGGCAGCTACGGTCATGTTTGGAGATCTGTTTGAGGAGGATGGGGATGGGTTTTCCTCCTCTACACCTGGTACGGGTGTGAAGGGGAGAGAGTCTGAGCCTCCTCCACCCAGAGGGAAAGTCAAACTCTGTGGGATCAAGAATCAGGGTGGCACCTGTTACCTCAACTCCCTGATACAGACTCTACTCTTCACACCAGAGTTTAGGGGTAAGATGGAAGGTTGATAAGGACATTTGATTATTCATTACTTTTTAAAAGAATAAATTGCCTAATTTTAACATACTGTCATTTCTTAACTCTACTTACTTCCGAAGAGTATTCTGGACACTCTTCTTTATGATTATTAGTGATGACTGTTACTATTAGTGCCCTTGACCCCTTACATGTCTTTGTTTACTTACATGATGTATTTCCTGTTTGTGTTTAAGTGGGGGTGAAGACCGCAAGTTTGTGTGGAACTTTTGATTACCTGATGGGACACACTTCTAGTATTATAAAAACTCCTAAATGTCTGTTCAGTAGTCCGACACAATTTAGTAATGGTGGTGCAAAATACACACACTCATTTTTGCACCAATGAAATGTGCACTTATAGTTCTTACAGTATTAACTTGCTGTGGAATGTTTTCTTCGACGTGATTTCGAGGCATGTGAGTTCCTTAACATGATGGGATACGCTTTTCCTCGAAAACCACTTCGAATTGGCCCTGTCCCAAATGGCACACTTCATGTGCACTTTGAGGTCTTGTGCACTTACATCGGCCGCCATGTGCGCATGTCTAAGTCCACAAGACCGTAGGGTGTCCCATTTGTCATTTTAGGTTCCTCGCGGAGGAAGATCATTTGGGACAGGGCCAGTAAAGCCCCTTGCAATCTACCTTTGAGTCCACACTTTCGTGACGTAATACCGCTGTCAGGCTTGCGTGCTCATCGAGGGTGCGTATCGGCCGCAAAGGAGCCCTTCTGAAACCTAAAATGACAAATGGGACACCAGGCTGCCATTATAAGTCCACAAGACCACATGAAGTGTGCCATTTGGGACAGGGCCAAAGATTTGTTCACAAATCGGATTATAATCGGTACTCTAGTTCAATTGTTTGCATCAGTTAAATAAGAGATTCAGTGAATGATGACTCAAATTTTGGCCTACAAATTTGTATGAATTTAGAAGACCTAATGCAAGAGTCATGAACCTTCTTTTTCTTCTTTTGTACTGCTTTTTCTGACAGTTTGCAGCTTGACAGCACCAAGTCCTTATTCACTTTTTAATAGATACAGTGGCCAAGATATTAAAGGGTTAGTTCACCAAAAATGAAATTTCTGTCAATAATTACTCGGCCTCATGTCGTTCTACACCCGTAAGACCTTCGATCATCTTCGGAACACAAATTAAGATATTTTTGATGAAATCCGATGGTTCAGTGAGGCCTCCATTGCCAGCAAGACAATTAACACTTTCAAATGCCCAGAGAGAAACTAAAACATATTTACAACAGTTCATGCGAGTACAGTGATTCAACCTTTAATAATATAAAGTGGCGAGAATACTTTTTGTGTGCCAAAAAAACCCCAAAATAACGACTTTTCAACAATATCTAGTGATTTTAAAAACACTGCTTCGAAGCTTTACAAATCCAAATCAGTGTTTCGGAGCGCCAAAGGCAGTTTGATACGCAAACCGAATCACTGAATCGAAACAATAGACTCATAAAGCGTCGAAGCTTCATGAAGCTGTGTTTTGAAATCGTCCATCACTAGATATTGTTGAAAAGTCGTTATTTAGTTTTTTTGGTGCACAAAAAATATTCTCTTCGCTTTATAATATTAATGTTGAACCACTGTACTCACATGAACTGTTTTAAATATGTTTTAGTTCCTCTCTGGGCATCTGAAAGTGTTCATTATCTTGCTGGAAATAGAGACTCACTGAGCCATCGGATTTGATCTTCATTTGTGTTCCGAAGATGAACGAAGGTCTTACGGGTGTAGAACGACATGAGGGCGAGTAATTAATGACAGCATTTTCCTTTTCAGGTGAAGTAACCCTTTAAAACAAAGTGTAAAAACAAAGCCATACGTGATTGTAACAGCATGAGAATGGATATATTTTTAATGCTGTGTTGTGAACTAAAATGATCTCTCACAGAGGAGCTGTTCCGTCTCGGACCGGATGAATTGGGGTGTCTGGCTGACAAGGGCAAACCAGAGGCAAAGGTGTGTACGAAAGTATGTGAGGGAGATGGATGGAAGGCTTTATACTGTACGTGTTTCAGAGGACCAGATGGATAGATGTTTCCTGTGTGATCTCAGGTCCGTGTGATTCCTCTGGAGCTACAGAGACTGTTTTCTCATCTGTTGCTGGTGGATGAACAAACGGCCTCCACGACAGACCTGACGGACAGTTTTGGCTGGACGAACAATGAGGTACAAGAGCTTTCTGATCTTAACTTACTTTGCAATTAGCAGGTACTTTTCATGTGACTAATTGCCAAAACAGTCCTTTGTAGTAATCTGGGGTTAAGGGTCACTTTGTGTAATCTAATCTAAATTATGTAGTTAAATTGTCTTGCTCAAGGGAAAATCAGCAACTGTTTTCCTGTTTTTTTTTCATAATTAACCCCATGATCTTTGTGTTGCTGCCCAGATCCTTAAAGGAGTAGTTCACCTATATGCCATCATATGTTGTCACACTCATTCCGGCACTGTATGGTGATTTAAAATAATAACAAAAAAAACTAAAGCAGACATTACACCTTTTTTGCTGTAATTTAATCTTTTATGAGTGGTTCCTCCCTGTCTCTGACCGGGAATTAAAAGGTCCGAACGGGTGTTCTGATTTCATGTCAGGTCCTTTATAGTTTTTAACTGCCCCACGCTTCACTAAAGGTCCGTTCACATTAAAAATAATTATATTAGCATCCACACCGACACACAATATTGTTCTGTTTATTATATCTTGCCCTGCAGTTATGTTGTCTGTCCATTTAAATGTTCAAGCTCTTTAATGCAGGATGGATTCTGATTGGCCATCAATGTTTTTAATATTCATCAGCTGGAAAAAATTGCTGTTAAAAGTGATTATAATGATGTTGTTTATGTGTGCCATTGGTTATAGTTGTGGTGTGGACTCTTTTACATAAATCTATCATTATTGCTGTCGTAATTGTTATCATCCTTCTTGTAAATGGGCCTTTACAGCCACTTTGCAAAGCCTGCATTACATTGTGACATAATCCATGAAAAAAACATGCCATTTTCCATATAAAGTCTGGTTAAAGAATGGTTAAAGCTAAACTGAAATGATCAGGGAGTTTGTTTCGTCTGTAACACTTTACAATAAGGTTCATTAGTTAAACATTAATGCATGATTTAACACATTTGTTACTGTATTTACTAATCTTCGTTAACGTTAGTTAATGAAAATACAGTTGTTCATTGTTTGTTCATGTTAGTTCACAGTGCATTAACTAATGTTAACAAGATTTTAATAATGTATTAGTAAATGTTGAAATTAACTTGAACAAAGATTAATAAATGCTGTATAAGTGCAGTTCATTATTAGTTCATGTTATCTAAAGAAGTTAACTAATGTTAACTAATGCACCTTATTGTAAAGTGTTACCGTTTCATCTTATGCTTTGATTTTGTGTTTAGGAAATGGGTCAGCAGGATGTGCAGGAGCTGAACCGGATCCTGTTCAGTGCTCTGGAGAGCTCCTTAGTGGGCACTTCAGGCAGCAGTCTCATACACCGGCTGTACCATGGGACGCTTGTCAACCAGATCACCTGCAAGGAGTGTGGCAATATTAGTGAGAGACAGGTCAGAATGAAGAATGTGCCCTTTGTTGGATACGGAAATGCTCACCCAAAAATGAAAATTCTCATTTACTCACCCTTAAGTTGTTCCAAACCTGTATGCATTTTTCTTCTGCTCAACACAAAAGAACACATTTTTAAGAGCGTCTGTAACCGAACAGTTGATGGACCCCATTGACTTCCATAGTAATTTTTTTGGTCACTGTGGTCCATCAACTGTTACTGAAATTCTTCAAAATATCTGCTTTTCATACAGGTTTGGAACAACTTGCGGGTGAGTAAATGAGAGAATTTTCATTTTTGGGTGAACTATCCCTTTAAGTGTGCTTCCGGCAGTCTACTTTGTAATCGCTTTAAATATAAGCAGCACAAAAAAGCAGTGTATATTTATCATTTATAATACACTACCATTCAGAAGTTTGGAGTCAGTAATTAAGCAAGGATGCATTAAATGGTAACACTTTACAATAAGGTTCATTAGTTATACAGTAATGTATTAATGTATGAACTAACATGAACTAACCATGAGCAACACATTTGTTACTGTATTTACTAATCTTCGTTAATGTTCATTAAATACAGTTGTTCATTGTTCACAGTGCATTAATGTTAAGATTGTCATTGTAAATGTTGACATGAACATGAACAAAGATTAATAAATGCTAACTAATAAATTAACTAATGAAGTTAACTAATGTAAACTAATGAACCTTATTACCCATTAAATTGACCAAAAGTGACAATAAAGACATATTTCAAATGAACAGAATGTTCAAAAGAACAGCTTTTACTAAAAAAAATTGTATAATGGTTTCTGCAAAAATATTCTGCAGCATATTTGTGTTCATCAATGATGATAATAATAAGAAATTTTTCATGAGCACAAAAAACCAGCATATGAGAATGATTTCTGAAAGTTTGTGACACTGAAGACAGGAATCACAGGAATAAATTACAATTTAAAATATATTCATATATAACAGTTATTTTGAATTATAATATTATTTCACAATTCTACTGTGCTTTTGAGCAAAAAAAATGCAAAAATTCTTTTGTGCTTCTTCCTCTCTCACTAACTTTCTGTTCTCTCAGGAGGACTTTCTGGACCTGACCGTGTCAGTGCGTGGTGTGAGTGGACTAGAGGAGGCGCTGTGGAACATGTTTGTGGAGGAGGAGATGTTTGAGGGTAACAATCTCTACCGCTGCAGCAGATGTAACCAGCTGGTTAGAGCCGCTAAGGTCAGTCAATACTGTTAACTTGGTCATCTGTCTTCCTAAGGCCTTATATAATGGAGATTTATTCAAAATCCCCAAATCAACAGTTAGATATTTATTTATTTAAAAGGGTCATGTCATAATTTTTTCACTTTACCAGTTTCCCTGAGGTACACTACCATTCAAAAATATAAGGTTGTTTATTTTGAAATTTTTTCATGTTAGTTCACAGTGCATTAACTAATGTTAACAAATACAATTTTTAATCTTAAAATATACTTTAGTAAATGTTGAGACTAATGTTAATAAATGAAACCTTATTGTAAACCGTTACCTCTAATGTAATGTATTCCTGTGATGCAAAACTGATTTTTCAGCATCATTACTCCAGTCTTCAGTCACATGATCCTTCAGAAATCATTCTAATATGCTGATTAGAGAAACATGTCTTATTGTTATCGGAGTTGAAAACAGTTGTGCCGCTTCATAGTTTTGTGAAAACCGTGATGCATTTTTTTTCAGAATTCTACAGATATAGTTCAATACACAAATAAATTTGATTCATCATGTTATTATGACCCCTATTAACATGTGAAATGGCACTAAGCCATTATTCTAGGTACACATTCAGATGAGTCTACTGTAGTCATTTATAAACCTGCTTAATTTTGTCTTTTGTCACAGTCTGCTAAACTGAGAAAACTTCCACCATTCCTGACCATTTCTTTGTTGAGGTTCAACTTTGACTTTGCCAAGTGTGAGCGCTACAAAGAGACCGGGAGCTACACATTTCCTCTTGAATTCAACCTCAGAGCGTTTTGTGAGCAGGTACCAGAGCTGAATCCTACCCAAATACATATTCCAATCTCTCCAGCCAAGTAAGAGAATGTGTTGTCTGTGGAGATTCTACTCTGAACAGCGTATGATATCTGGTCATGTAGAATGCACTGCAGACTTGGAGTTAGCAGCTGTTGAGAACATTTATATTGTTATCCCGAATGCTCCAAGCGCTACTTTTTAACTAGAAATCATTAGTTAAAAGATTAGTTCACTTCAGAATTCAAGTTTCTTGATAATTTACTCGCCCCCATGTCATCCTAGATGTTTGTCTTTCTTTAGTCGAAAAGAAATTGTTTTTTGAGGAAAACATTCCAGGATTTTTCTCCATATAGTGGACTTCAACAGTTACCAACAGGTTGAAGGTCCAAATTGCCGTTTCAATGCAGCTTCAAAGGGCTCTACATCATCCCAGCCAAGGAATAAGGGTCTTATCTAGTGAAAAGTTTGGTCATTTTCTAAAAAAAGTCTTTCTAAAAAAAATTTTCTAAAAAAGGATCTTGTGATGCCTTGTGATCCTCCATGCATGACGTAATCACATTTAAAAAGGTCACGCGTGACTTAGGCAGAAGTACCGAACAAGTGTTTACAATTGCAATCGTGCAAAGACTAAGTCAAACGGGCTTTACAAAAAAAAAAAAAAGGTAAAACATGTTGGAGGCGTGACCTTTCCAACGTGATTAAGTAATGCGAGGCGCATCATAGAGCAATGCAAGACGAGCATTTGTGGTTAAAAAGAATACAATTTTTATTTATTTTTTTGAAAATAACAGATCGTTTCGCTAGACAAGACCCTTATTCCTAGTCTGGGATCGTGTAGAGCCCTTTGAAGATGCATTGAAACTGCACGCTGGACCTTCAACCCGTTGTACCCCAGGGGAAGTCCACTATATGGAGAAAAATCCTGGAATATTTTCCTCAAAAACCTTCTTTTCAACTGAAGAAAGGAAGACATAAGCATCTTGGATGACATGGGAGGTGAGTAAATTATCAGGAAATTTTAATTCTGAAGTGAACTGATCCTTTTAAGAAGAAGCATAACTGGAGATGGAGAACCGTAATGACCACAACCTCAAAGCAGACATTGAACATGTGCTGTGTTTCTGACAGAGCAACTGGCCGGACTCAGAGTATTCGTATGAGCTCTTCTCTGTCATCATACATAAAGGAGGCTGTTATGGAGGTCATTATCACGTCTACATCAAAGACATCGATCAGCTTGGCCACTGGGAGGCAGCGGTCAGTCTTCTTTTTTTTTTTTCTTTTTTTATTGCAGTCTGCATGTATTGTTCAATAATTACCAGCCCAATCCAAAAGTAACAAGAAATCTTTGTTTTTGACCCCCCCCCACCCACCAGGAGGAAGAGGTAAAAATAAAGGCCAAGACCCAGAAAAAAGAGGCCAAAGTTGGGGAAAGAAAGACGGAGAGTGAGAATTGTGTAGAGACTGAGGATCCAATCTCTGTTCTTACTGGCATTCTGGCTCAGGTATGCTTTTACAAGTAGATGTTTGAAATATTATTAGCACTTTTGTGATTTATAGCATTTATTTACTGTATGTCATTATGAAATTTCCTCTTTTGAATCAAGAAAATGCCTTTTCCTCACTCGAATTATGGATGCATTCTGTTTTGAAGGGCACAACAACTGTAATCAATCAGTATTTCACGTACTGATTTTCACTTGCTTTTTTCTTTTCCTCAGGAGGAGTCAAAATGTGTGCTTGTAGATCAGCTGGGCCAAAAGCTGATGAATAAAACCGGCTCACCTTGGAGCAAAAAATATAAAAAACAGTATGGCACCATCAGCAAGGTTAGGGCTTTAAAGTATATACTTCACACTATAGAGACACAGATACGCTAATAATCTTACTGACTCTAAATGCTAGTGTTTTTTACATTTAAATTAAAATCTTTTTATTTGCACTAAATTGATCAAAAATGACAGTAATGGTGTTTATGATGTTACAAAAGATTTGTAATTCAAATAAATTCTGTTATTTTTAACTTTCTATTCATCATATCCTGAAAAAAGTATCACAGCTTCCACAGAACTTTTTTGAACATTTGTAATAATAAAAGTCTCTTTAGCACCAAATCCACATATTAGAATGACTTCTGAAGGATCATGTGACACTGAAAACTGGAGTAATTATTTTTTTCTGTAATAACATTTTAAAATATATAAAAAATGGAAAACCGTTTATTTCTATTTGTTATAATATTTTACAAAATTACTATTTTTTTTTACTATATTTTTCATCAAATAAATGCAGCCTTAAGAGACATCTTATAAAAAAATCTTACTGAACCCAAAGTTATTGTTGAATTTTATCATACAGGCCAACAATATTAAGTGTTTCAATATATAATTTTATATATTTCAATATATATATTTTTTTCAATGTGTATATATATATATATATATATATATATATATATATATATATATATATATATATATATAACCTCTGTAGTTCAAATTTAGAATAACTGCAGGAAAGTAAATTTTAATGTTATTAAGTGCCTTTATTTACAGTTATGGATTAGTTTTAATGCTCATGGAAGAAGTGTATCTTCAGTCGATTCTTAAAGGTTCTGTCAATCAAAAAAACTATATTGGGATTTTAAAAAGTCAAATGACCATTTTTCTTCCTCCAGTTTCTTCAGAACCACCCTGAAGTCTTTATGCTGGTCTCCAACGGAACTCGTGTAACGCTGAAAAATGCTGTTCCTGCGGCAACAGAACCCAGTCCAACAGAACCAGTCAGTTCAACTTCAGCCAAAAGCGACCCAGAGAACATACAGCCAGAAACAGCAGGAGTCACCGAAGACCCCGATGAATGCCATTGGTTTGACCTGAATGACTCCACGGTGACAGCCATTACGGTGAAGGACATCGAGAAGCAGTTTCAGGGAAAAGAGAGTGCCTACATGCTCTTTTACAGGAAGACAACAATGAAAAGACCTCCGGATGGTATGCTGTGTGTATGTGCACAGGGTCAAACCTGTCGGATGGCCATTTTTTATAAAACGCATGAAACTGGAGCCAGTGCATTTAGTGCTTGGAAAGTGTTAATGTTTAACCCTGTGTGTGCATGTGATTATACAAGGCCTTTTGTTTTGTATTTAAACAGCCATAGGAAACCCTGCGTACAAAGTGCCTCCTCACCTGGTGGAGCTGGTACAAGAGGAGAATGCAAGAGTTCAGCAGAGGAGGTGGCTTCATATACATTCAAACACTCACACACTCAGCATGGGGTATTTTATGCGATGTTCATGTCATTTGTGTCTCGTAGAGCTGAGTTTGATGCCAGCAGCAACAGCATTGAAGTGAGACTGCATTTGGCCCCTCATTATCACTGCCAAAATGGAGCCCTACACCCCGCAGCCCCAAACGAAGACTCCATCATCACAGTCACCTTTGACCGCAGAAAGACCGTGGGAGACCTGCGATTGGCCATCTACCAGGTGACATCAGTGATCCCGTTACTTGTCCTCACTCCATAGCTGTGTTTATACATATACGGGGATTTTTCAGTGACCAGAAGTCGTTCATTTTCAACGTTAGCTGATCATTTTTGGTTACAAGAGCGAAAACAGTTTTAATGTAAATGAATGCATTAGAGCATTAAAAGCATTAAAGTTTTCTCTGACATTGATTTTGGTTTGTAGATGCAGGATCTTTGGGAAGGAGACATGGCATTGACTTTGGCTAAGAATGTGCCAGCTGGGTTACATTTGTACGATACACTGACAGGTGAACACGTTTACAGTATACCTACATTTACAAAAACACTTTCAGACCCTTACACTACTATTAAAAAGTTTGGGGTCCATAAATGTATTTATTTTATATGTAAAAAAAATTAATACATTTATTCCGCAAGGATGCATTAAATTGATCAAAAGTGACAGTGACGATATTTTGTTATAAAAGATTTCTATTCCTCAAAGAATCCTTAAAAAAAATCACAAAAATATTAAATACTGTAGCATAACTGGTTTCAGCATTTGTACTAATAGCAAATATTGTCTGAGCACCAAATCAGAATATTAGAATGGAGACTGGTGTAATGATGCTGAAATTTCAGCTTTGCCATCACAGGAATACATTACATTTTAAAATATATTTAAACATAAAACACATTTTGAATTGTAATAATATTTCACAATATTACCGTTATTATTTTTGCTGTGTCTTTTATTTAAAATGCCTTGGTGAACATTAGAGACCTTACAAAAATCTTACCAACTCCAAACTTTAGTACAGTAGTGAATATGATTAGTTTTTCCGGATGATAATTTATGTCTCTTGTGTTATTTCAGATGACCAGATATCCCTTTATAGTGCAGGAGTGTGTCATGGCTCGGATCTCTTTGTATGGAATGGAAGAGAGGTGGGCAATTACTTCAACAGTGGCTATATGGGTTTATTATGAAATTGATATTATGCTACCTTATTTCCACCAAAGCTTCTACCAAAATATAGAGTTGGTGCTCTACTTATGCTCATTTGAGGGATCTGTGAACCTCGCAGAACTGGCCCATGTTTCACTGATTCGAGAATTGGATCCTGACAATGATGCTACATAACCTTCCCACAAACAAACATGTCCCTCGCGATCTTGGTTTACAAATCTTACTTCTAGTTTTCAGAAGATACAAACATCCAAAGTCATTTAATGGAACAATGGAGTCCATTCTTCTAGCCTAGAACCACCATTTCTTCTTTGTGAACTCATGTAAAAGGTCAGATCAGCCATCGGCTCCAATGGTGGAAAAGAGATGTATGTGGATTGCAAATTCAAAACATTAGACCCAAACTGATGTTTTCCTTTTCTCTCTCTCTGTATTTCTTTCAGGTCAATGGTGTGGTGGTGCAAACTGGCATCGAATGGGAACCTGTTTTGTTGACTGTGTTGCGTCCCTCTGCAGAGGAGCTGGGATTTGGGGATGGGTCAGGGGTCGGAGACACTGATGGATCTGGTCTGGTGCGTTCCATGAAGGGCTTTGCTGGTGGGGCCACTCTAGGTACAGTGCGTGAGGCTCTTGGGCCCCAAGAGGCCTTATTGTGCCAGGAGCAGAGCCGTCCAGGAGCCAGTGGGGGCGGAGCCAGCGGCTGGAGGGTTTTTCCACCTCAGGACATGCAGAGGACACTGAGAGAGCTCTCTCTGAAGGACGGTGATGCTCTTCTGCTCCTGCAGCCAGAGGAACTAGACAGCAGGTAAGGGAAGCAATTTCATGATTCTCGATACAGTTTTTTATTCAACACTGCAAAATTTACATTAAACACACTTTTAATTATTTAAATTAAAGGGTTAATTCACCTAAAAAGGAATTCTGCTCACCCTAGAGGTGGGCGATGTTACCAAAATCAAAGTAATTTTATTTCATGATAACAGTATATATATCACAATATAGTTACGTTTGCTTTAAATAAGGTTTTTATATCAAAATTTGATATTATTGAAATTTCATAATTCTTGTCGCCAATCATAGAAAGCCTAAGTAAAAAAAAAACTCTAGCTTACTGAAGATAAGAAAACAGTCCGTGATAAAATAAGAAAAAAGAAACTAATTACTAGCAATAGGACAAAAAACAGCAATAGAACAAACATAAATATATAAATTGCATAATCAAATGTATAAAAAACACTGCATAGTGTTCACTGTGTAACTTTAATATACATGTATTCTTATTAAAATTACAAAATGGATTCAGTCAAGAGCAGTGAGAGATATTCTCTCTTTTGTGATTTGATTAACATTAACGACACAGACCGCAGCAGGTTTATTAGGCTGCTGTCACTTTAAGACTGAATGCAGATCCCAATATACTGTTACACATGCGTTTTCTTTTTCAACTGTTTACATTCACTTAAGACATAAATGACTGTGTTTACGAGGACACTTTCAAACACTGACACACAAGTTTGTGTATTTAACAGTTCAAGCCCAATTAGGTGGCATAAAGCACTCAGTTCAGTTCTCATGCACTTTATGAGCAGCGGCTTCGTGTGTGAGCGTCTCTCAGACAGCGATCAGAAACCATCTCAGACAGTGCGCGCATATAGAGAAATGAGTTCTCTTTCACTGCTTTTTGTGTTTTACTTGTTTTTAAACCGTGATGCTTAAAAACACATGTAAACGATGAGTTTCCGTGACCAGCAGCACAGCGACCTCCCACGAGCGTAACCAAGATAGAGACAATTGTCCAAAATCTCTCCCTGTTAACAAACTTCTACCAGTTAATCCAGCCCTAGCTCACCCTCATGTCATTCCAAACCCATGAGACTTTCGACAAATGTAGATATTTTTAATGAAACCTGAGAGATTTCTGTTCCTCCATTGAAACCATTTGATGCATATGGATTTCTTTTTCAATGTCTTCTTTATGAACTTTTTTAAGCATCGAAGTTTTGGTTGCATGGACTAATTGAACTCTGTTTTCATTAAAAATATCTTCATTTGTGTTTCGAAAATGAATAATAAACAAACAATTATTTAAAAAAAAAAACTTTTCACAACACAGACACTAGAGAAGTGAATATATATACATTGATATAATAAGGACCATTATTTTTCACAGTATCTTCAGCCTCAGTGGTGACATAGTTACCGTGACGACGCCCTCAGACTGCCGGTGGCTGCAGGTGGAGTTTTGCCCACAGAGTGGAATGAAGGAGGAAGAGGAGGAGGAGCAGGGGAAGAAAAGGAGCAAAGTCTCCGCTTCAGGGAACATGGTGAGAATGAAAACAAGCATGTATACACACAAACATACACTGTTGTGCCAGTGTTATTTTAGTATTATTTAATAGAGACTATTATAGTTTAATAATATTTTAAATTGGATTTTGTCATATTTTTGCTTTTAATTTTAATTGTAATTTAAGTTTGAATTATTTTAAGTTTATCATTCAATATTTATATATGATTGTAGCTAACAGTAAGAGTTTTTTTAGAATGTTGTACACTGAATTGCTGTGTTTGACTCTTGCAGTTGCTGGCGGAGGTGAAGGAAAAAGCTCTTGAGGAACTTCGCCTACAGGACGAGCTCAGTTGTAATAACACTTAATAATCATCCCCAATAATATCTAGTAATACCCAATAATTTTCAGTATTAAGGGAAAAGACTCAATAATGCTCTAGTTTTTCATTCATTAACAGTGTTGCCTGAGGGAAAAAAGCTTTTCACCATAGTGCTATTTTAAAATGGAGGACTAGAAAGTAGTATTTGTTTTTCAGGGAAGTACTTTTTGTTCGCCAACATTTTGCATCAACCAATATGTAGTTTTGGTGGCCAATGGCAATATTATGGAGAGCAGGGTGGCTTATGTCTGATATATAGCCGATATATGATATGAGCAGCAGCCAAAATCACAAACTTCCCTGCTATATAGCAAACAAACAAAAAAACAAAAAAAAACAGTATGTGACTAGAGTAGTATGTCTGAATTCACCATACTCATAAAAAAGTACCCGGATGACCTTGTACTTCAGGCGAGATTCTGAAGTGTGCATATGATGGACACTGTACTATCCCATCAGGCCACGGGGGAGGATTTGTGAATGACAGTGAAACATACACTGGCAGGTCATGTGATAATGACAATATAGTACGTCCAGAATACATTCAAACTACTCACATTCGTACTAAATACTTTTTTCACGGTCACAAAGTAATACGTACCTACTCGAGAGTATGCGATTTTGGACGCAGCCTTGCTACTTAATGTATAGTTGGTACACATGCTTCAGTTCAATTTGTATTCGTTTTTACCAAGTCAGAAATAATTTGTAAAAGTAAACCTGTAAAATAAACAGATTATATAAGTACATGAGAAATATTATACGTTTGACTTTACTAATAATAGACAGGCAAATCACTTTTACTTTCTTTAACAGTTCTGTCTAATAAATTATTCGACTGAAATTTTAAACCAAGACGGTAAACTAACTAATGAAGATGGGAAATGGGAGCTCATGTGCGTCTGTGTTCAAACGCAGGTGTTCTTTGTGCCGTCAAAATAAAAGTCCACAAAGGAACTCCATGGAATCAGGATTTAACTTTATCCTTGACAAATGAGTGTTTCACTTTTTGTCTGATAAATCAAATCAAAGTGTTCTGACATTTATCGGCCAAAAAGAAAAAACTTATAGGCCAATGCAATTTATTACAAATGCCAATATATTGCCAATATGAATCATTCTTTTGTTCCTTGTTAGGTGTTGAGTGCTGTCTGAGGCAAATGGATCGAAGTGGGAAACTTTTACCTCCAGGTACTTTTGAAAATGATCCTCAGCATCACTGCTAATGTGATCCCTCTAAAGGTTTACAAGGTAAATTGGCATGTCTGTGTTCTAGTGCATGAGCATTTGAGTGTTCGGGATGCAGGGATCAGGCTGATGACTTCACTCTACCTGTGCCCTGGACCAGTGCCAACAGCAACACAGGTACGTCCTTACAATTTGGGCATGTGTGAATGTAAAAAAAAAAAAAAAAAAATCACATCCCTTTGTGATTTTTCCTTCTATGATGAAAATCTTTTCTCCTTGCAGTTGTTCTTGTACTTTAGCATTGGTCTCGCGCCGTCAGCCGGTCAGGAGCTGGAGATTATTGTAGAGGAGTCTCTAACTGTCAAAGAGGTAAACTTTTTTTTATTTTTTTAAATAATTCTAGTGGTGATCTGAAAAATTAGGTGTTTTAAAATTGCTGGTTCTTCTTATTCCAGTGCCTTAAGGAAATGTTGCGAATGGCGAGGCTTGAAGGTAAAATTCCTCAAATGTTTGCTTTTTAATTGCACGTTTAACTCTACTAGCTTTCTCAGATTTATTAATGAAACGCACGTTTCTCTCTCCAGGTGAGTCATGGCACTTAAGGAGAGTGGACTGGTGTGAGGAGATTGGAGAGCCACTTATGGATGAGGTGGGAACTCAACAAAAATCAATACTAATCATCTCTCTTTTTTTTTTTCTCAGTTTGCAATGATTTCAAATATTGATTCCTGTTTACTCTTGTCTCCTAGAATGCATCTCTAAAAGAGGCGAAGGTCATTCACGGGGACACGCTGGTGCTGGTGGAGGGGCGGCTGCCTCCAAAGGTGCTTTTTCTGTTTGGAAAGATTTCTTGTGTAAGATGAAAAGGAAATAATAATATTTTTTATTTCAACTTCAGGGTTACCTTAAGCTATCTGTGAGGATGTATGTGAACATGATCGACAGCTCCAGCGCACCAGAGCTAAACCACGCAGCAGAGTCTCAGCTCACCACAGGTTTGACTTTTCCCAAATTTTCTTTAAACCAAGTGGGATTCAAGTTGTTTCTGTCAGTGGGCTGTAAGATTATGAGTGCATATGTTTGTTTATGTGTGTGTCGGTGTTCCAGAGTGGTCTGGATCAGAGATGAGATTCATTGGTTATGTGGAGATATCAGAGGAGGCTTCACTTGATGACCTCAAGACTCAGGTTGGCATCACTACTCACAGCATTAATGACAGCGGATGATGATGATGATAATAGTATCTTGTGTAATTTTACTAGCAGGATCATACAGAATTTTAAAATGAATGTTTCTTTCCCAACACTTTTCCCACATAATCCTAAAGGCCCTTCCAAACATAATATATACAAAATGTTTGTCACATAACTGATCATAGTCTAGAGACCTGATTTTTTTTTCTTCTTTTCTTTTTTTGAAATGGTCATAGTCTAGTGGCTTGCTCTATTTGCAGTGGACAATTTTTACATATTAACATTTTTTATTAAAGTTTTTTTCTGATAGAAAATTAAACGTAGGAAAACCAAACCACACCTGTCAGCTCATCCTGTGCGCTTTCCATTTGGCTCAACCTCTTAACTGTAATATAAAAAATTTATTTAATTTTTCAAACATTTTATTTATAGTTCTGCATAAAATAGGATGGATGAAAATGTTAGTATAATGAAAAAAAAATACATGCTTTATCTTTTATGAGATATAGACACCCTTCACTCATTTAAAAATGAAATAATTAAAGGAAAGGGTATAGAAGCTAGTAAAGAAGAAAATGCACTTCTGTTCACATGTGTGGGGTCAGTATGATTATTGTTATTTTTTTAAATCAATTTTATATTCAGCAAGGATGCATTAAATAATAAAGATTTCATTTTTAAATGCTGTTCGTTTGAACTTTACTATTCATTAAAAGAATCTTGAAAAAATAAATGTATCAGTTTACACAGAAATATAACCGTTTTCAACAGTGATAACACTAAGAAGTGTTTCTGGAGCACCAAAACAGCATACTAGAATGATTTCTGAAGGATCATGTGACACTGAAGAGTAATGTAGGAGTAATGATGCTGAAAATTCAGCTTTGCCATCACAGCAATACATTACATTTTAAATATATTAAAATAGAAAAGTTATTTTAAATATTTATTTTTGGACGTTTTGCCTTTTATTGTACTCGGAGAGTATGTAGACAGGAAGCGAAGTGGGAGAGAGAGAGCCCGGATCGGGAAAGGTCCACGGGTCACTTAAAGTGCGACGACGGTATATATCGGTGCGCTGCCCACAAGGCTGTCACGCCAAAGAAAACAGTTATTTTAAATTGTAATAATATTCACAATATTTTACTCTATTTTGTAATATAATTAATGGGCTTGACTTTTCCAAAAACACTGAACAATCTTATAGACTGACATTTAAACAGAAGTGTATATTTTTGGCTGCACTGTAAACAGTGCAAGTAAATTGCAGCATTGTCACATCACTATCCTTTCTTGAGAAAAGCCATGACTGTGTTCCGGTAGGTGATGACTCTGCCGGCACTTCAGGATGTGTGTGTGCCCAGCCCTGCGTTCCTGCGTGTATGGCAGCTAGAAGGCAAGAAACGGTCCAGGATACTCAGAGGAAACCAGCAGACCCTCAGGTGGAAAGATTAGGATTTCATTCATGCTCTACTCCTTTGTTTGAGGTCTCTGTGGCCCTTTTTCCCACCAAATGCTGCTGGCACTGTGATGGAAACAACACTGAACCGTTCCGGATTGAGCACCAGCACTGTGATGGTGGAAAAAGGGCTTTTTATTGTATTTAGGATTAATATCCTCCTATTCCTGCAGGAAACTGAAGCTGGGGAATGGGGCAGAGGTGTGTGTTCACAGGCTGATGAAAGAGGAAGACCTGGGGTGAGACATTCTGACAGCAAGGCGATTTGATCAAAACCTTGGAAGAAAGAAACAAGATCTTTTTTTATAGTTTGAAAAACACTTATTCTTTTCAGGCTGAAGGATTTATTGCTGAGGGTTCAGATGGGGGTGCCAGGAGAGAAGGCATATTATCCCTCTGAGGAGTTTTTGTGGGACGCAGGGAGGGACGGCTCCCCCAGGGGCCTGTACGCTGCTCTGGCCTCCCAGTACGGTCTCACTCCTGACAACCTGCTCCTGGCTAAACACCTGCCTGACAAACACACCTGGATGCCCATTTCCAACTGGGTGAGAAGAGAGAGTGAAAACGGCAAAAGACTATTTGTAGGCAAGAGCTATAGAGTTAAGATTACACTTGAATAATCAGTTCTGAATAATCCCAGACTCAACAGGTCTCAAAAAGGAAGAAGAAGAGGAAAGCTGAGAGTCTCCAGGCAGCCCCTTTCTACCTGAAAGATGGAGATATTATAGGCATCAAGGTAAATTGAATCAAGAATCTTAATTCATTTTAAAGGTATAATTCACCTAAAAAAGTGAAAATTCTGCAATCAGTTCACTTGTCGTTCCAAACCTGTAAGACTTCCGTTTGTCTTCGGAACACAAATGAAGATATTTCTGATGAAATCTGAGAGATTTCTGTTCCTCCATTGAAAGTCTATTCACACAACGCTGACGCTTCAAAACAGTCATAAAGTGGTCGTTAAAATAAATCCTTATGAATCCAGCAGTTTAAGTCTTCTGAAATGATGAACATATTTAATTTAGGTTTTTATTGGCATATAAACATTGATCGATGAATATGCAAATACACATACATAACTCCAACAGAAGCTCGACTGTACTTGATTGAAGTGCCCATTTTAAGATTATTAAACTGGCTGCCAAAATAGGTGATAGTTTCAATACATTTTAAGCAATTCGAATGTATATTTTTGAGTCCTCTTCGGCAATGCCTCACTCACTTTTTTGTTTTGTTTGTATTTACATGTATGTAGAATCTGCTAATAGACAATAATAAAGAATTCACGACTCTGGAAGATGAGATTGGTCAGCAGAGACTCAGGGAGGAGGCAGCGAATCACAACACAAGGTGAATTTTTTTGTTTTGCTTTTATTGCGTCTCCAAGATCACAAGATATAGGGTTATCAGCCTTTGCTGATTTGATTTGAATAAACGTATATCATTATAACATTTGGACATAAGCTTGAAGTCCGTAAAAATTCTAGCTTTTGAAAAGTCTCACCAAAGCTGCATTTATTTGATCAAAAGTGACATTTATAATGTTTCAAAGTAATTATATGTCAAATAAACACTGTTCTTTTGAACTTTCTATTCATCAGTGCATCATAAATTAGTTTCCACAAAAATATTAAGCAGCACAACTGTTTTCAACATTGATAATTATAGGAGATGTTTCTTGTGCAGCAAATCAGCATATCAGAATGTTTTCTGAAGGATCATGTGACGCTGAAGACTGGAGTGATGATGCTGAAAATTCAGCTTTGCATCACAGGAATAAATTACATTCTAAAATATATGAAAACCTTTAAAATTGTATTATTTTACAAAGTTGTTTTTACTGTATTTTTTTTTTAAATAAATACACCCTTAGTGAGCATACGTCTTTCAAAAACCTTTTAAAAAAAATCTTACCAACCCCAAACTTTTGAAAGGTAGCGAATGATGTCTCAATGACAGTTTGATTTTTATGTTGTCCACTAGGGGACGCCCTGCCACGGGAGAATGTTCACAAGACAGTGGGTCCAAGAAGTCGGGCTCAACTAAAAACAGGAAACCAGAGGTGGCCTTATCGATCAATGTGGGAGTGTTCAGGTAACACACCCTGTGAACAGCCACCTCAGAGCTGCCCACTGGTCTTCAAAACTATCACTAAGGCCTCTAAGGTGCCATGGCAGAATCTGCCCCACTGAGTCACAGCAAGGAACCCAAACTGAAGACAAGGTGACAGTGCTGACCAACAACCCCACCCTGTGAAAACTAAGATTCTATGGGAACAGGGATGCTGATCCAAAACATAATTTTAAGTGGGAATATCAAGCTTATACATTTTCTTTGTCCTTTTTATGTAATTCATTTCTGGAGCAAATCTCTGTACCCTACAAGAGGTTTGTTTCAGCTGGATTTTCCTCTGCCTGATTTCTAAGAGTGCTTTTTTTCCACAAGGCATGGTTACAACTGTTTTTTTTGTTTTTTTTTAACAAAATCATCACAATACTGTATGTTTTTTTTTTTTTACACAGATATCCTTAATTATGTGCAGCTATGTATAATTTACAATTCTTTAATTCATTCAAAAATAAACTTCTGCGATTATTACTCACCCTCATATTATTCCAGACTGTAAATTAAGCTGTTATTCAGTCATAATATTCCTGTTTGCCGAAACTTGTATTTAGCTTGTTCGCATTCCAGGTAAAAAGAAATTGCCATTGATCTGAATGAAAATGTGAGCAAAATGCATGTTTCAGTTCATATCAGTGAATAACCACTTTCAATTTGTTCCTCGCAAAACGAGTTAATATCATGCAATTCTGACTTTTTTTCACAGTTTTAAATCACAGAGAGATGTAAACTTGCAAATGCAAGTTATAAAATGTAATACTGAGAAAAACTGTCACCTCATAATTCAAACATTTTCTTGCAATTGCAATGAAAAAAGTTAGAATTGCAAGTTTATATCTGTCTTTATTGACCCTTCGCCGGCAGTTTGATTGACAGGCGATGTAAGCAATCATATCCCGAATCCGCCATTTTGTCTGACAAAGCAGTCAGGGGAGTTAGAAGATTAACGTTGGTGAACTTGAAAAATTGTGTGTCCTCACGTCTTTCCGCGCTTGAAACAACATTCCTTCTGATGTTCATTCATGTTTATTTGATGCTATAAATGAACTAGTATGAAGAGATGATCGGTTCACGAGGAGCTACAGCGATCTCTCACGACACATTAAAGACACTATACGGTATTTACTGTTTAAACTTCTATAAAAAATTACAATATTTTAAATATAAAATTTTCACATCAAAAGTAACCTGCTCTGTCTTGTCTATCGACGTGTTGTCAGTGTCCTCTTTGCTCCTCAATGTATTTTTCACTGCATGAGAACATGATGTGTGGCGTGAGCGCATGGCCTGTCGCACATAGCAACAGTAACTTTGCGAAGGGTCAATTCTGTCTTCTATAACTTGCAATTGCGAGTTTAGATCACATAATTATGAGAAAAAGCCAGAATTGTAAGATGTAATCTAGCAATTGCGAGGTCACGCCTTTTTCTCTTTTTACAGTTGCGAGTTTATATCCTGCAAATGCCGACACTTTTCTCTCAATTATGAATTTATATCACACAACTCTGTCTTTTTTCCTCGCAATTGAGACATATCTTGCGATTTTGACTTTATTTCTCAGAATTGCGACGTTATTTCTCTCAATTTGGACTTTATGCCTTTTGTCTCGCAATTCTGATTTCATAACTTGCAATTGTGAGTTTCTCAATTCTGAGGGGGAAAAATGGGAGTCAATTGTGAGATGTGAAAAACTCATGATTTAGAGGGGAAAAAAAGTCAGAATTGAGAGGGAGGGAAACCTGCAGTTACTCTTATTTTTTTATTCCATGGCAGAAACAAGCAAAGTGAGAGAATAATGACAGAATTTTAATTTTTGGATCACTATCCCTTTTAACTTTTCAGATTGGTAATTAGGTCAAGCATGATTTAAAATAACAATTCTCCATCTTAGTTGTTGTCTCAGCCGGCTTCTCAGAACATGGTGGCTGATTCAAGTCTTGACGGTGTTGACCTCGTCATATTTTATAGTGTTTCCCATCCTTTTCATTTGAGGTCACAAATAGTGTTTAACTGGAAATGGTTCCATGAGTGTGTGTGCTAAAAGTCTTTAAAACTCTGGCTCCTCTCTCCTACTGCCACCTGCAGGAAGTCAGCTGAATGTGCTGAAATAATGCAGAAAGGAGAAGGAAAACTGGTCTATATCTAAAAAATGTTTAACCCTCTACAAGCCTTTTTAATGAGAATTTGACAAGGCTAATAGTACTGCATATTCATGTTATTGTAGTTGCACAAACAAGCAAAAAGAAAATACTCTCCTGTATCAGAGACATGGAAATCAGGGATGTATATCTGTTTGTTTCTGTTGCTGTTTTTTTCTGTTGAGAAGAAAATATAGACATTGATTTGAACTGTATTGATTTGTACTTTAAAAAGCAACTTTAAGAAACCATTTCCTTCATGAATAAAGTGCATGTTTCGTTAAAAATTGTTTGCCTTGTTTCCCATTTTAAAAAAAGTAATGTTCATTATTTATAAAATGACATGTTCAACAAGCATTGAGATTAAATGCCAAATTAGTTTCAACTATTAACGTTTGTGTGTTTGTGTATTTAAAAAAAAAATCAGTTTATAATTTTGTATTCAGGGTTTCTGTTCATTAAACAAGAATATATGAAAATCATTTCAGAAGTCTTTGCTATGATTAAGTGGTTGCAAAAATCATCTGTACACAGAAATGTGTTCTCTACTCTTTTGGATTTGTTTACTTTTTAGCATGTGACGTCGTGAATTGAAAGCAATAAGCTTTTACTCTGAATTGTTCACGTGTAACATGAAATTCATTTTCTCCAGCTTGTTCAATATCCATGTAATGATAGTCATGCAATTTTATCATTGCTTTTTCAATCATTTGTAAAATTCACTATTACATTAAGGACTAAAGTATATTTGTCATGTGAATATTTATTTTACTAATGAAACGAAAAGCAGTGACTTTTGGTCAGCGATGAGATTAGTGAATCATTTTACTTTTTGATGAAAACTATATTACCTGAACGTCTTGTTTTCTTACGGAGCCCCTAAAGGGATGTGGTGGTGGAATTTTTTTTTTTAAAAAACCTTTTGCGTTCCCTCGCAAAGATATTTGCATCCCCTCGCAAAAATATTATCATTCCCTCGCAAAGATATTATCGTTCCCTTGCAAAACCTGTTGTGAGCTCGGACACACACTTGCTGTTTAATGTTCCGCTGGCTGGCAGTAGTGTTTCAGTCAGCTCCGGGCATTAATACACACAAAATAATGTGCGGCTCATATAGACTTTGAACTTGTGGACTTCATCCAGCTTCATCCTTTTCTTCATCCAGTTTGTCGAATTTTTCCCCATCAGTGATATTCTGAATTCAGAAATATTCAAGTAAACGTGAGAATAAATCTATTCTCAGACACCAATGATAACAAGAACTCAACATCCATTCTCTTCTCTCTTATGGAATACTTTTCTGTACTGTTTTTTCACAACAGCGCCACCAATCTCGTCCTTTTGTGCAACAGCAGCTGCTCTAGTTATGTGATATAAGCTCCAATCTAATTGGACGGCCCAGTTCTTTGGGAAAAATTCGAGAAGCTAGACAAAAAAAAAAAATGAATCTCAACAATGGTAACACTGTTTTATACTATTCACTGCGGATGGAGCGTGTCAACATTTTTTAGTTTCACATGCTGATTCTTGATGTCTGTGTGTGTCTAAAGTTTTTTTATTCCCACAATGCATTTAAAAATCTGATCTGAGTGATCTTATCTAAATAACACTGCTTCAGTGTTCCTTTTAACACTTTACACCGGGGTTTTTGTAACCCTTTCTGGATTGTAATTGTCATCTTGACAAGACCTTAATTAGTGTGACATTAAAAATCAACCAAGAACCCAATTTGTTTCTTTTTATTCAGTCACAAATACAGAAAAGAGAAGTTTCTTTTTTTTAATTAACCTTAAAATATATTATGTAATAGTACACAGTAATTGATTATTGTAGGCAAGAAAATAGGTGATAGTAGAAACAAAATCAATGAAATTGATTAAAAATGTAAAAATATAATAGAATCACACCACTCTTGTCAAGTATTTGTGTCTAACAATGATTTAAACTGACGAATTGTATGTATCTTGATTATTTTACTTTATTAAAGGCAGACTCTTGATTAATGATAATAAATTTAATCAAGACAACTTTAAGAGTAATCTCCATAATCTCATTAAACATTTAAGTCCAGAAATCACAGATAATTTACAAGAATGGAAGTCTTCTTTGATGATTTCTCCTCTTCTTTGAAGAATTCTCCTCTCACACCTCTTTGATAAGAATCCCATATGGACGAATGGACTTCTCCACAATCTCCTTCTCTTTAAAAGGAGGCGTGCCTTCGGGAATCTCAATCAGCCAGTAGTCCTTTCTGTCACACACTTTCCTCATCCATGGATTGATCCTGTTCTGCATTATAACTCTGTATCTCTTCCCAGTTTTTTTGGATGTAAATTCTCTGCTGTAGCCCGAAGCCTGTTCTAAGTCGTATGTTGAATAGATTCCTCTCCCATACAGTTGTCTTGGACCTGCACTGTAATGGGATTTGACGATACCTGTGGCACCTTCAACGGTTGTCCCATGATAGGAGACTGGCCACTCACCAGCCACTGAGTGACTCCTCCATCCATCCGTGCCCAGCCAGACGTTTCCATCAGGGTACTTGTCCACGACTTTGAGAGCAATGCGGTACCATCCACATGGACGCTTATACGGCTCATTACCCCGCATGCATACGGACTTGTCGTTTAAATTTCTGAAATCACAATCAAAACCTGGTTCGAAGAATTCGTCCATGTTTACAAACATTTCATTACGTACACTCTGAAGAGATGTTTGTACCCTGCCACTTCCACCTAACGATCTCAGGATCTCTTGGCCCAATATGGCAGCAGTGATAAAATTGTATACATTGAGTTCAAGATCAGAATTCGTTGATCCCTTTGATCCAAAGTGAGACTTCAGAGTAGTACCTGTGAGAGCAGAGAGGGCCTCCAGAACAAGTTCTCTGTCTATTTTAGACATGGTTCAGGCAGGGACGTAGCTCACAGTAGAAAAAGTCAAAAAGAAAATGATTTTTCTGGAAACAAAGGGTTGCTCTTCTATTTATATGGACCGAAATGAGGAAGTTGCTTTTTGCTTTCTCTTTTGCACAAATGGATTCTAAAGTATGTATCAAACAAACAAAAAAATAATGCTTTTGAATGCTAGGAATGCTTTTCAGTGATTGCTAGGAAGAGCATGTCATCATGCAAGGACAGGTCAGGGTGTGTCACCGGTTCTTCTCGGTTGTTTGTTATAGTCTGCAGTCTGTGATTTGGGCAGTGTTGCCTTGCACAAGCTGATCTCCCACACCTGTTACTTAATCTAAATACATTAGAATACTTTGGAATACTAATAAGTGTGGAACAAACACAAAAAGGTAATTGCTTGTTTTTATCTCACAATTCTGACTTTTTCACAGTCAGAATTATGAGATATAAACTCGCGATATTGAGAAAAGTCAGAATTATGAGATATAAACTCACAATATTAAGAAGTCAAAATTATGAGGTATAAACTCGCAATATTGAGAAAAGTCTAAAATATGAGATATAAACTTGCGATATTGAGAAAAGTCTGAATTATGAGATATAAACTCACATACTAAATTCACAATTACAAGAAAAAAGGTCAGTATTGCAAGTTTATATCTCCCAATGCAAAGGGAGATAAAAAGTTTATAAGTTTATGAAGTTAAGTATAAGTTTATATCTCCCAATGTGAGGGAGAAAAAAACAAATTGTGAGAAAAAGTTGCAGTGACCTTGTTTACAATTATAAAATGACTCACAAACAACTATCACAAAACATGAAAACAGTCATGGATCATCCCGGTCATGACAGGACAGTTAAGTTAAATTGACAGTTGGGCAATTTTTTGTTGTTGTTTTTGTCTTGTTCAGGACAGTACTAAATAAAAATAAAAAATTTTATGATCCCTCTTAAAAGTATTAAAATGTTGATGAAACTTAACTCCGCTTTTTCAGACTGTCAGAGTCAGAGAATCACCAATTGCTGTTTAAATGACATTAAAATTCAAAGTAATCACTTTGGTAATCAAAAATACTTTTCAGATGTAACTGTAATCTGATTACCACCCATTTAAAATGTAACTGTAATGAAATACAATTACTCAAATTTTGTATTTTAAATATGTAACAAAGTTACCTGGTATTAAGGAACCAAACACAAGGAGTTTGTAGCAAGACAATTGCTGGACTCTGGCTTGTCGTTCAGTTGGTTGTTCTGTGTTTGTTTTCTTTCAGTGGTTTCCTCTACTAGTGTCCGCTGCCAGATTTGCCAGATTTGTTTTGAAGGCCTCATGGCCTATTAGATGACCCACAGGTGTCTGTGAATGATGTCATGGCGATGCTCCCTCCTCCAGGAAGCAGTCAGTTGTCTTTGAAAATGATAAAGGGTTGACAATCATTTGGCAAGTTGCCACTATTAAAGAGATGGGTGAGAAAAGAAAGACTTAATTGTCTGAAACTGAGGGTGAATCTTACCAGAGAGTTAAGTAACAGATGAAAAAGAAAAGGGTATAAGAATGGCGACCTGGCCAGAGACAAACTTAGATGTCCTGCAAACATCTTGGCTTTGTTGCTTTGTTCCATAAAGTCTTATTTTGACTTCTGGAACTCTCCCTCTTGAGCTTCATGTGCAAGGGAGATTTGATTTTTCTCCACAACAACAAGTCCCATGATCCCACGCTCATTCATTGCGTCATCAATCCTACGCCTTTGTTTTGAATAAGCAATCTCTAGCGGCGAAACGTACATATTTTGCCTTTAAGTTGTAACCCTCGGAACTGCCCTGCTCTACAATCAGAATGGCAGGACATAAGTGACAGTTGTATAGTGGTATATTTAGTTCTCGGGGAATGCCCTGGTGGCTAGTTGCTATAACTTAGTTCAAATAACTAACTGGTGCGAAAGCCCTTATTTTCTGTAGTTTTCATGTTAAGCCCTGGAGCTGTCCAGTGGGCTTTTGATGACAAATTAACATGAATTTCTCAGTCCAGCTAACACAGACGATGTGTTGCCCTAAACATTGTTAATTTGCATATTCTACCGACACTGCAACAATACAAAACGGGTTAAAAATCTGCAAAGTTACTTTACTTTTTCAAAGCATGTGATTTTACTCTTAAGAAAAATAAAATATTTGAGAACATCTCAAGTTTTTTTCAATAATTGTACATTCATATGAGAGTTATTAGAATTTATTTTAAGAAATATTTTTATTTCTTTATTAATAAGATTTTTTTGTAAATCCAGTCTCAACAACAGCTCTAGCACTAATTGGAGCGGAATAATTTTCTGGACATGTGCCTGTTTAGTGGCCTTATAGTTACTGTAGACATTTGTAATTGTTGATTTGCACAAGATAAGTGATGTATGTAAAAATTACAGATGATGTGTCTAGTGCCTTACACATGAATGTACACGAGAATTTGAACCAGCATTCTCAAATAAATATTTCATGGGAAGAAATGATTGAGAAACAAGTTGAACAAGTTGAAAACAATCACATTCCTTTCTTCAATGCAATGTGATTTGCTTGAAATCACATATCAGCACACTGCACAGTTTGGTTCCATGGAAGTGTGGCCTACTTTCTTAATCTGTCCTGCCTTAAACTTTAACTTTCTTTAGTTTTTTCTTTATCACCATTGATACAGTTCCATGTCATTTGCATTAACATTTAGATCTCATATGTTTATTTTTTTATTATTATTATTTTCCTTGTGTCTTTAGGACTGAGCATAAACTCTCTCATTTAAAATCTCATTCAAGATATCTAAAATGTGTATTCAGAAACAACCGATAAGAGAGGTTCAAATTTAGCATAGCACACATTATGTTTACGTCTGTGCTAGTAATACACACTGTGACGTTACAGTATATTAATGTTAAGGTACTATGGGGGTAGTCATGGCCTAATGGTGAGGGAGTCGGGCTTGTAACCTGAAGGTTGCTGGTTCAATTCCCATGCCGGCAGGAATTGAAAGTGGGGGATTGTGAATGAACAGCACTCTCTCCACCTTCGATACCATGACTGGTGCCCTTGAGCAAGACACCTAACCCCTAATTGCCTCACTTGTAAGTTGCTTTGGATAAAAGCGTCTGCTAAATGATTAAATGTAAATGGGTAATGTGAAGTAATCTTTTTTGGACCTTACTATTTGCAACATGGAAGAACTTGTGGTTTCATGGTTTATCACTTCTACCTGTAATCAGCAACTGTAGGATTCATTCATGCTTTCTGATGTCAGGGTTCCACACAATTTTTTTCTTGGACCTCCTAGCCTTGGATTCTGCCGCTGGACCTGTCCTACATCCATCTGTGGCTCATGGATTCTTTAGAATTCTATCTACACCTTAATGAGTTGAGTTCCTGAGAACTGAATATTTTATCTCGGTTTTGATTCTAGATGATAAATCAAGCTGCTGTGTCATTGTGTTTTGTTGTCACTGAAAAGTATTCCTATTCAAAGCTTTAACCAGAAATGTGTTTTTTATGCATACTTAAGATTCAATGGTCTGTAAAAAAAAATAAAGCAAAAATATTAACTTCCTCATTTCAGTCCATAACAATAGCATGAGAACCCTCTGTTTCTGGGTGTGATCTTTCATTTGAAAGCCACATTTCTAGTATCTGTAAAACCGCATTCTTCCATCTTAAAAATATATGTAAAGTACAACACATTCTCTCAATGACAAATGCGGAACAGTTAGTTCATACGTTCATGACCTCAAGGCTATAGACTACTGTAACGCTCTACCGGGTGGTTGTCCTGCTCACTTGATAAACAGTTGGTCCAAAACGCAGCAGAGTTCTTACTAGAACCAGGAAGTATGACCATATTAGCCCGGTTCTGTCAACACTGCATTGGCTCCCTATTAAACATTGTCTAGATTTTAAAATCTTGTTAATTACTTACAAAGCACTAAATAGTTTAGTTCCACTCACTCCATGATTTTTCAGTGACAATGCGACCATAAGTCGTTCATTTTGAATGTTAGCTGATCATTTTTGGTTACAAGAGCGATAACAGTTTTAATGTAAATGAATGCATTAGAGCTGACAGAATGTCAAGTTTTCTCTGACATTGATTTTGGTTTGTAGATGCAGGATCTCTGGGAAGGAGACATGGCATTGACTTTGGCTAAGAATGTGCCAGCTGGGTTACATTTGTACGATACACTGACAGGTGAACACGTTTACAGTATACAGTAATCTTATAAGGTTGGTGGCCAATGCCAATATTATGGAGAGCAGGGTGGCTGTGTAATGAAGAGTCAACTGAGTGGGATCCAATTGCAGGCTTTATTTTAACAAGAGTAGTCACACAGGCAATGGTCGAACAACAGCAAACAGGTATGTCAGAGAAAGGGCAGAAAGATCGGGGCAGGCAGCAATTTAACAAAGTCCAATAATACAAGGCAATGGGTCCAAAGGCAGGCAGATAAATATCAAACACGGTGAAAACAGGCAGGATCAAACGAGCAGACAAGACAGGAATGAACGCTCAGAAAATTAAACACTAGGAATACCAAAACTTTGCAATGGTGAGTGTTTGCAGTGTGTTAATATAGTCCTGATAATGAGCTGCAGCTGGTGAGGTGATCAGTGATAGGTACGGGGCTTCTGGGAAATGTAGTCTGCATGAATGAGTGAGTGAGTGAGTAGTGCTGAGTCCATGTTGAAGTGCCCTCTAGTGGTTGTAGTGGGCACTTCAGCTGACGATCGTTACAGGCTGATGGCTGATATAAAGCTGATTTACAGTGGGTACAGAAAGTATTCAGACCCCCTGAAATTTTTCACTCTTTGTTATATTGCAGCCAATCGCTAAAATCAATTAAGTTAATTTTTTTCCCTCATTAATGTTCACACAGCTCCCCATATTGACCGAAAAACACAGAATTGTTGACATTTTTGCAGATTTATTAAAAAAGAAAAAGTGAAATATCACATGGTCCCAAGTATTCAGACCCTTTGCTATGAATGACAGCATTTGTGAATGACAGTGAAACATACACTGGCAGGTCACGTGATAATGACAACACGACGTATATAGTACGTCCAGAATACCTTCAAACTACTGTATAGTTTGAAGCATACTGTTTTAGTGGTCGTAAAGTAATACTCGAGAGTATGTGATTTTGGACGCAGCCGTGCTACCTAATGTATAGTTGGTAAATAACATTTATTTTGTATTTGTTCTACATATTTACCAAATTAGAAATATTTTAATTTTATTAATTTTTTTTTAATTTCAACTTCAGGGTTACCTTAAGCTATCTGTGAGGATGTATGTGAACATGATTGACAGCTCCAGCGCACCAGAGCTGAACCACACAGCAGAGTCTCAGCTCACCACAGGTTTGACTTTTCCCAAATTTTCTTTAAACCAAGTGGGATTCAGGTTGTTTCTGTCAGTGGGCTGTAAGATTATGAGTGCATATGTTTGTTTATGTGCGTCGGTGTTCCAGAGTGGTCTGGATCAGAGATGAGATTCATTGGTTATGTGGAGATATCAGAGGAGCTTCACTTGATGACCTCAAATATTGAATGATCCTTCATCAAATATTGAATGATAAACTTATAATGTTACCTTGGGAACAAACTGAGTAAAATAAGTTGAAGAACTAAAATGAGTGAAACTGAAGTGAAAATAAATTAATTCTATAGAGAAAAGCTTAAAAACATAAAATAATTAACTTAAATTACAATTAAAATTAGAAGTGAAAATATGACAATAAAATCCAATTTAAAATATTATTAAACTATAATAGTCTCTATTAAATAATACTAAAATAACACTGGCACAACAGTGTATGTTTGTGTGTACATGCTTGTTTTCATTCTCACCATGTTCCCTGAAGCGGAGACTTTGCTCCTTTTCTTCCCCTGCTCCTCCTCCTTTTCCTCCTTCATTCCACTCTGTGGGCAAAACTCCACCTGCAGCCACCGGCAGTCTGAGGGCGTCGTCACGGTAACTGTGTCACCACTGAGGCTGAAGATACTGTGGAAAATAATGGACCCTATTATATCAATGTATATATATTCACTTCTCTAGTGTCTGTGTTGTGAAAAGTTTTTTTTTTGAAAAATGTTTATTTAATTGAAAAATAATTGTTCATTATTCATTTTGGAAACACAAATGAAGATATTTCACCATGTGCTGATAGTTTACAGAAGTCTTCAAACCTGTTTGAGTCACCTGCTCTCCCACTGCCACCTGCGAGAGAATTCAACAAGACTATAATACTGCATAATCTTCTTACTGTAGTTGCAGAAACAAGTAAAAAGAAAGCGCTCTCCTTACTCAGAGACATGGAAATCAGGGATGTATATCTATGTTTGTTTATGTTGAGAAGAAAATGGAGACACTGATTTGAACTGAAATGGTTCTGAGCACAAAAGCAACTAAGTACTTTTAAAAATCAATTTCCTTTACGAATGAAATGCATGTTCAGTTAAATATTGTTTGCCTTGTTTCCAATAAAAAAGTATTGTTCAATAGTACTGTATTTATAAAATTACAACGTTCAACAAGCTTTGTTGAGCATAAGTGCCAAATTTATTTTTTTCAGTTAATTATTTTGCATTCAGTCCTTCTCATTAAACAAGAACACACGAAAATGTCAGTTTGAATGTCAAAGGTCTTTATGATTTAGTGGCTGCACAGATCATCTATATACCGTCTTTTCTACTCTCGCTGCTTTTGTTCACTGTTTAGCAAGTGAAGTGACTTCTGCATGACCTTGGAGTCTGTGGTAATGTGTAATGTTTGGGTTATTTACACTGTCCAAAAGCTGAAGTGACCTGAATGAGTGGCAAATTGAAGATTTTTCTCAGAATTGTTCATGTATAAAATCCAATACATTTTCTGCCATTGCAAACAAAAATAGCACTGCAAGAACTGAAGTGCAGTAACCTGTTGGCTTTACTGAGAAATACAGATTTTAGTTTATTTTTTATTCTATTCTGTTATTATTTTATTTTTCTAAATCAGAAAGGATGTAGCAAGGGTCTGGTTTAAAGCATTATATGACAGATGTAAAAAAAAAAAAAAAAAGTTGAAAATAATAATAACATTTCTTGTTGTTGTTGAAAACAGTTGTGCTTCTTAATATTATTGTGCAAACTGTGATACTGTAATGAAGGGAGAGTCAGCAGCATGAGATCCAATTGCAGGCTTTATTAGAAAACAGAATGGTCGTAACAGGCAGGGTCAAACAGTGGCAAAGAGGAATATCGGAGGAAAGCAGGTTCGTGGTCAGTAAACAGGCGAGGGGTAGATACAGGTGGCAGGCAAACAACAGTCCAGTAATCCAAAGCAGTGAGTCAAACAGGGTAGGCAGCGAACAATCAAAAACCGGAACAGACAGGCAGAAAACAGGACCAGGAAAACAAGACACGGAAAATAATGCTCAGAAATGACAGGGAACCTAATCAAGACTTCGCAGTTTGTGTTGTGTGAGAGTAGTGTTTATATGTGGTGTGGGGGATGAGGTGCAGCTGGTGCGGTAATCAGTGACTGGGTACAGGACTTCTGGGAAATGTACTCTGTGTGAGTGAGTGAGTGAGTGAGAGAGAGTGTGAGTGTGTGGTGTATAGTCCAAAGTGAAGTGCCCTCTAGAGGTTGTCCCGGGTACTTCAGCTGACGATCGTTACAGATACATTTACTTTTATAATTTACTAGGGTTTGGAAATATCACTAAACTGCAACTTGTTCAAAACCAGGTACTAACCAGATCCAAAAAATGTGATCATGGCAATCCAATATTACCATATTTTTTATCAATTGCAAAATACACAATGTATTTATTATGTGACTATGTGTAACCCTGACCAGCCATAACTGCAACAAAGAGGAGAAGTTTAAATACAACTCTTCAATCTTGACATCAATTTGTAGGTTAAAAGGTAAGTCTAATTCAACAAAGGGTTCCCTTGGGAGTTTTTACCATGTACAACATAAATTAAAATTCAATTAAAAAACTCTGAAAGTCTGCTGGCATAAAGAGAGCGACAGAGCTCGTAATAAAATGAAAATCAATTTTGGTTGGATTATTTGGAGATGGCCCGAACTTTGAGGGAATTGAAGTGTTTTAAGTGACAAGGATATGACGTTTTTATCACTCAACAGGTAAGTTAAGTATTTTATACAGATAAATAGGCATGTAGCTCTCTAACAGAGTTCATTATAAAGCATTATCTATTGTGAAGAGTTTTATTAATCCGCAAAGTCATGCAGAGTGAATCGAAAACAATGTAAATCCGCAAAATACATGCAGTTTCTTTTAAAACGCCAAAAGTTATATAGTGTATCTTTAATAGACATTGTTGTTTGGTGACCGGGACGACTTTTCTTTAAATTAAGGATTACTGTCACAAAGGAGAGCAAGTTTAATGTATGAATAGTATGAATTGATCAATTTGTTTAGGAAATGTCCTCACGTGCAGGGTGCACGTGCAAACATACCGCGCGCGGCGAGTGTTCTATAGAACTCACTATGACGTGATTTCTGCAAGGATTTTTAAGCAGAATTTTTTTAGCTGCAAGTTTATTGTCTGCTCGGAATTGCCAGAGAAACATCTCATCGGAACAGCAAAAGGTTTGTTGTTTAGTACGATTTAAGTCGAACTAATTTCACAGAATGCAAACAAGGCATCGTCCACGATTAAAAAAGAAAACTTTTCTAACGACGGCATTTTTCTGTTCTGTTCCTTCTATTTTTCTGTTTTTCGGTCACCGGAACGAGATTCCGAGGACCTGCAGTACAGGTGTGCAGTGCAGACCTCTCTGGGTTTTGGTATGACACTTTTTCTTTGTGTCATTGAGGTCAGTAAACTTACATTTATGTACAGATGCAGTATATTGTATGTGTAACAGTCTGTGTATCTGTGTATCTGTCTGTCTACCAGTGCAACTGTCTGTTTATCTGCCTGTGCAGACAGGGAGACAGAAATGGATTGTTGCACTGGTAGACTGATGGGGACACAGATTGACCAATGCACTGGTAGACAAATATCGGTCCCACTTTATATTAGGTGGCCTTAACTACTTATGGAGGACCAGGAGTGCCACATAAAAATAAAATGAAGAATCAAATAATTAATTTAATAATTAAAACGTAAAAATGTATATAAATAAATCACTTTTATATGGGCAAATAAATTGTTATATTTAAAGTTGTTTATTTAATTCCTGTTTTTAAACATAGATTAATAGAACAATAAAAAGTACATTTGTAAATCATTTTAAATGGCTTTTTAAAAAAGGATTTGCCAAATGCTTTTCTTCATCCATTTGTCAATCGAGTGCTAAAATGCCATTGGACAGTACACACGTGGGAGCAACCAATCAACTTTCACCTCAATTTAAGAGCCAACTAGGTGGCCGAGAGAGCTCAACGCACTGCCAATAAGAAAACACATGCAAATAAAAAAAAGCATATGCATATAAAAAACAACACATGCAAATAAAAAAAAAAAACCGTGATCATCAGTTTGACAACACATGTGCTGCAAATCCTCACAACACATGCAAACACAAAAACGCGCTGCATATACAAAAACGCGCAGCAAAAAGCGCAAAACACAACGGAAATGTTTCACCCCAAAAAGTGACGGACCCTACTTGACAACAGCACAAACTAAAAAATATTAAAATATATTATGTAGGCATTAACTCAATGTAATGTGTTTCACTAACAGAAAAGTGTTTTAATATGTGGCATTGTTTTTAACTTTAAGAGATGATAATATAGTGGATGATTTAAAAATATTGGTTAATCATCTGTAGCACACTAATGTGACGTCATCATAACGGCCTGAGGGCGCTCGACGACCACGTCATCTGTAAGTGTGAGTTTCTAGCAAACTGAAAAACACTTTATTAAAAATAATAAATACATGAAATAATGTACAGTTGTTTATTTTTGTTTGCAGTTTTTATAGTATTTAATGATTGTGAACATATTGTGCACTCAAATGCCGTACACTATATAGGGATTAATGAATAAGTGAAGGGTGAGTTGAACTGGTTTTGGACACAGCTAATAAGCAAGTCCTAGTAGGGTCCGTCACTTTTTGGGGTCCCGCTTGAAACATTTCCGTTGTGGTTTGTGCTATTTGCAGCGCTTTTTGTATATTCAGCGCGTTTTTGTGTTTGCATGTGTTGTGAGGATTTGCAGCACATGTGTTGTCAAACTGATGATCACGTTTTTTTTTTATTTGCATGTGTTTTTTTTTTATTTGCATGAGTTTTCTTATTTGCAGCGCTTTGAGCTCTCTCGGCCACCGTAGCCAACCCTCTCTAGAAGAGTTCGAGCAACGCGATCACGCAAAATGTCAGGCGAATCTGAACGTGTTTGGAGAGGTTATAATGGTTTTCGTCGGACTGTCCTCAGCGACACTCCAATACATCCTGCTGTCTCTTCTGCCGGTACATCCAACGACTGGTGTTGTTCGAGAATGCTTGGAAGTTCATCCACACGTTGAGGGCTGCGGAGTCGCTGAATGACCTCATACTTAACTCAAATCCTTCCATTTATTGTACAACCACAATTATCCGCTGCGTTTGCCACGTCTTCCCTCAACTGAAAAACTCTTTTACATATAAAATGATAATCAAGAGGAGAATTTATTTCGCAAAAATCAGCTAAAGCTAACAAATCCTCTACAATACCTCTCCAAACACGTTCAGATTCGCCTGAAATTTTGCGTGACCGCGATGCTTGAACTCTTCTAGAGAGGGTTGGCTCTTAAATTGAGGTGAAAGTTGATTGGTTGCTCCCACGTGTGTATTGTCCAATGGCATTTTAGCACTCGATTGACAAATGGATGAAGAAAAGCATTTGGCAAATCCTTTTTTAAAAATCCATTTAAATGCGCATTTAAAATGATTTACAAATGTACTTTTTATTGTTCTATTAATCTACATTTTAAAAAATGAATTAAATAACCCGTTTCAAATTCATCTATTTATTTATGCATTCAAAATAGATTTTTTTAAATTTATTGTTCTATTGTTTTATTAAATTACAAAAACAGGAATTAAATAATCAACTTTAAATATGTCTATTTATTTGCCCATATAAAAGTGATTTATTTATATACATTTTTATGTTTGAATTATTAAATTAATTATTTGATTCTTCATTTTATTTTTATGTGGCACTCCTGGTCCTCCATACATAACTACTATGTACATGCATCAAAAAAATAAGTACAATGTACTTATTGAGTTCATATTGTATTGCAAAACACTTGTGCTGCTGTTGAGATGGGATACGGGTAAAGTTAGGGACAGGTTTGGTGGTATGGGTAGGTTTAAGGGTGGGTTAAGGTGTAAGAGATGGGCCAACAGTGTAATTATAGATGTTATTACATTACAGGTATTTTTAAAATAAAAGTTCAATGTAAGAACATGTAAGCGTATTGTATCCAATAATTAATTTAAATGTTAGTACATTGAATGGTAGAAACATAAATAGGTACTATCTGTCTACCTGTGCATTGGGTAATCATGTATCTATCATTCATCAAATGCTAAGTATCTATTCACCGACCTAATAAAGGTGATGATACACGGGGAAACTTTTTGAGCAATGCTGCCTTGTAATCTGGCCGAGAGATGATGCTTGGGCACTTTCCCATTGAGAATGGGCAACAAATTTCTATTTGGATTCTTTAGATGGAAATTTGTTTCCCAGTCACAATGGGCAAGCATTATTGCTCAAAAAGTTTCTCCCTGTTTCATCACCTTTAGTATCTTTTTATTTGTCTATTAACTACAACAAACAATGTGCTTCATCTGTAAATCTAGGAAAAAAACTTAGTCCGAACAATATAGTAACATAGCTAACTAATGTTCACATGAGTTTAGTCTGTAAAGCCAGAGGAGAACTGGCCCCTCAGTGTAGCCTGGTTTCTCCCAAGGTTTTTTTCTCCTTTGTGTAACACCAAAGGAGTTTTTCATTCCTTGCCACTGTTGCCTCTGGCTTGCTCACTGGGGGACTAAAGGACTGAAGAATTATGGAATAACTTTCTAACGTTCTTTCTTTGCTCAAAAGTACTTCTAATCTTAAACCACAAAATGACCAATTTTGTATGGCAGTAATGCTACAAATCACTATCCAGTCTGTACAGCTGCTTTAAAATGATTTATTATGAAAACATACAAATAATCCTGACTTGACTTGACAAATACAAAGATCCAAAGGTAGATAGATATCTAGATACACAGGTAAAAAGATAAATTGATCATTTGGTAAACAGATTTACTATGTAATTAGACATGTAAATGGATAGGTAAACAAGTAGATAAAATGGTAAATAAATGAATCAATAAATAAATAAATTGCTGCATTACTAAAAAGAAACCTGATGATATTATATTTTTAACTATAGAAAAGTACATAATTATTTAAATGTATTATTTGATGAACAATAAGCTGAACAAAAATCCAGTATTTTAAAATGATCGTTTATGTAACGATCATCAGCTGAAGTGCCCGCTACAACCACTGGAGGGCACTTCACATGGACTATCACACATTCACTCAAACACATTCAGACTACATTTCCCATAAGCCCCATACCTAATCATTGATCACCTCACCAGCTGCAGCCTATCAGTGTTACTGTTTAAGCTCAGCGCACACACACACCTTTGCGAGGTCTTGTTATTTCCTAGTGTTTAACATTCCTGAGTGTTATTCCCCGTCTTGTTTTCCTGGTTTTGATTCTGCCTGTTTTCCTGGTTTCTGATCGTTCCCTGCCTGCCTATTGGATTTATTTGCCTTGGATCATTGGACTGTTGATTGCTTGCTGCCTACCTCGATCTACTTTGCCTGTTTAACGTTTACGACTGACCGTGAATGCCGGGAAAAGCATTTGGATCTCATCCACTGACTCGTCATTACAGAAGACCTCGCCACTGTAAAGATCCAGCGGCTTTTCCCGGCATTCACGGTCTCATCATGGTCAAATCAACAGCAAACAGGAATGTCAGAGGGTAGGCAGAGTCGTAAACGTTAAACAGGCAAAGTAGATCGAGGTAGGCAGCAAGCAATCAACAGTCCAATAATCCAAGGCAATAAATCCAATAGGCAGGCAGGGAACGATCAGAAACCAGGAAAACAAGACAGGGAATAACGCTCAGAAATGTTAAACACTAGGAAATGACAAGACCTCGCAAAGGTGTGTGTGTGTGTGTGTGCGCGCGCTGAGCTTAAATAGTAACACTGATAGGCTGCAGCTGGTGAGGTGATCAATGATTAGGTACAGGGCTTATGGGAAATGTAGTCTGAATGTGTTTGAGTGAATGTGTGATAGTCCATGGTGAAGTGCCCTCCAGTGGTTGTAGCGAGCACCTCAGCTGATGATCGTTACAGTTTTGTATGTAAAATTACAATAGTCATATTTACTTATTAATTTCTTAAATGGTTTAAATCTTAAATGTTAAACCCTCAAGCTTTTATCTAGGCGGAAAACCACAAGGACCCTTTAGCTTCTTTAGCAACAGGTTTATAAATGCTATTGAAATTTGCGACGCATGTTGCATTTCCAAATGCACATAAGTGTCCTAAAGTGACAACTCTAATAAAGCTTTTTGAAAAAAGTTAGTGTGCTTGTTTTTATTTTAAGAAGACAACAGTGCCAGTGATTTTTTGTTGTTGACAGTTTTATTTAAAAAATGCTCAATGTCTACCACACAATGCTATTAAACACAATAGGTCATTTTAAGATATATCAGACATAAATATTCCCACTACATGAAGATTGTGTGGGATTGTTTTGGTATGGATGTACAGTATTACTTTTATCTTTTCAAGTTATAGAAGTGTCTTGAAAGTAGGGCTGTGTAATTAACTGTAATCAATTTCAGTTATGGCTTGCAACGATTATGAGAACAAGATAATCGAGGTAAAACAATTATTTGTGTTCCGCAGCCGCATTCTCAGAGAAAAAAAAAACTGTCTCTGCTAGAAATCTTATAATGGGCTTCCATCAGGACTATGATCCAAACCATAAAAAACAACGTGTGTCACTGAGCACAAATCAAGGTTCAGCCATGGTTGTCCCAGTACTCTGACCTGAACCCTACAGAAAACTTAAGAGGAGAGTTTATCAACATGGATCTGGGAATCTGAAGGATCTGGAGAGATTATGGAGGAACGGTCTCTGATCTCGTCAGGTGTTCTCCAAACTCATCTGGCATTACAGAAGACTTGAATTGTTATTTTGGCAAAAGGAGTTTGCAAAATGTATTTAATAAAAGGGTGCCATTAATTGTGGCCGTGATTTGGAGAAAAACATTTATTTATTTTAACGATGTCTTTACTATTCTGGACCTCAAATGGTGCAATGATGCTGCAGCATATGTGTGGTTCAGAAACCCTCGGATTTCATCAAAAGAACCTTAATTTGTGTTCTGAAGATGAATGAAGGTCTTACAGATTTGGAACGACATGAGGGTGAGTAATTAATGACAGAAATTTCATTTTTGGGTGAACTAATTCTTTAATGAACAGATTACACTCTGCAAAGTATATTCAACTTTATACAGGAGTTTTATACCCCTTTTCACAACATGTCTCTGGTGTCGACAGAATGTGTGTGAAGTTTCAGCTCAAAATACTCCACGAACAGCCAATTTATTATAGCTTGTCAAATTTGCCCCTATTTTGGTGTGAGCAAAAACATGCCGTGTTTGTGCGTGTTCCTTTAAATGCAAATGAGCTGCTGCTCCCGGCCCCCTTTTCCAGAAGAGGGCGGAGCTTTTAACAACTCAAGCTTTGGTTGCTCAACAACAACAAAGCTGGAGAATCTCACGCAGCCAATATGTGTTCAGTCTTTCGTTGTTCAAATCCGAGTCGGACAATGACGGAGACTCAGAAAGAAGTTACAACTTTTAGAATGCATCTGGACGTTTCTGAATGGTTAGTGGATAAATAGTTGCTGGAGTCCATTCAACTCATTGACTAGCATGTGCCGTTATGTTAATATTTTGTGCAAATCCAGTGTTGACTTGACCCACGTCTGTGAAGCAGTCCGGTGTAAAATGACCTTAATCTACTACAGCAACTCTTCCGCTTCTCTAGAGCAGCCCAACATAGCCTCACCCCCTTTGTTGTGTTTCCAGGGGCAGGTTTTATGTAAATGTTAGGGTTTGTGATGTCACCAACCCAGGAAGAAGCACTTTTGTGCTGACAAAAAAACCCCCCAAAACTAAAAATGAACATGAAAGTTGGGATGTTGCGAGAAACAATTTAGTTGCAGCATTAGATATAAAACAAAGAATTTATATATTTTTTTATGATTGCTTGACTAAAATTGTTTCTTGTTTTATTGAAATCCTATTGGTCTTAATGCTTTATTCCTTTTGATGACTTTACTATGAATAATTACTAGCACTAGAAAAGTCTAGTATACTATTTCCTATAACTGCTAGAATAGAAGAAATATTAGCATATGTTAGCTCACATTAAATATAAACAAAGGGAATTTGAAGTAATGTAAAAGTAGACGTACCTTTAGTTAATAGCTTTTTCACTCAAATTCTCAGCATTCAAATCTGCATTCATCTGCTTTTATTTTAAAGATATGCAGTTTTATCAACTATTCATAAGACCAAGACTTGGAATTTCATGCAAGCTCAATTCAAATCAAATGTAGCTGGCATTAGCAGGTGTACAGGTGTACTCATTTCTTGCGTTTTTTTTTTTTTTTAAATATTAGATAATGAACCACTCAGAGCCTCAATTCAAAATCTAAACCTGAAGCTCCACCTTCTCACCGCTAGAGGTCAGTCTAGCCTCAGTTTTAGGTTTAAAAATCTGGGTGAAAGAAAAAAAAAAAAAAAAAACACAGGTCACTGTCAAGATCTTTAATACAGCAATGCACCATGACTATGACAAGTGGCTTCGCTAGATGATTGATATTCAAAGTGCCATATTCTAATGTAATATTTGAGATTGTATAAACCAACCAGAAAAAGAACCATCTGATTTCATGTGAGCAAACTCTCATAAAAATAAATAAAAAGTTTAGTCTATTAATGGCCCAAACTTACTAACATAAGTAACTTTATTAGTACACAACTTTGTTCTGCAAAATAACCTCTCATCATTCCAGAAAAACAGTACCATTTCAAAATAGTTCCAATTCACTAACCAAATAACTGAATATATAGCACAGTTATAAATAAAAATAAAAGAAAACATTTAAAAATAAACAAAATATCATCGTCTCAGATACTGAAACAACTTTCTAGTCCTCATCTCTTCAGCGCTCTGCGAGGATCTCGTCCATTAGTGATGGGGAGGAAGGGTTTTGAGCCCTGACCTGCACTGCCACTCTTCCATTGGCTGCGGTTCAAATGTCGTCCACCTGTACCAAAGGAGTTCTCACGGAGGACAGGAGAAGACGCAGCGGAGCCATTGGCTGTGAGGGGCAGAGAGAATGGTTCATATTTCATCTCATTCTGTCCAAGAAGCATCTGACTGACATGTAAAGTAACCACAGCTTGTTTTTTTATCCATTTAACTGACCCGTCGCAAAGACTTTAGTTACTGTTGTTCTCACACAGTGGAAAATACATTGAGGAGCAAAGAGGACACTGACAACATGTCGACAGACATATGATACAGTTTCATTAAAAAATTACAATATTTTAAAAAAGAAGTTTAGACAACAAATAGCGTATAGTGTCTCTTTAATGTGTCGTGACAGATCGCTGTAGCTCCTTCAAGCGGCTCGTGAACCGATCATCTCTTCATACTAGTTCATTTATAGCATCAAATAAACATGAATGAACATCAGAAGGAATGTTGTTTCAAGACGCGAATACACACAATTTTTCAAGTTCGAGCTCACCAATGTTAATTTACCAACTCCTCTGACTGCTTTGTCAGACAAAATGGCGGATTTGGGGTTATGATTGGTCAGATCGCCTGTAAACTTTTCATCATATAGATTCGTTTTTTTATGGAATTTTTTTTTAGTTACCATTCCAACCATTATAAACCTTGGAGGACTAAGGATATTTTTTTAAATACATCTTGGGATTGTGTTTGTCTGAAAGAAGATAGTCGTATACACCTGGGATGGCTAGAGGGAGAGTAAATCATGGGATAACTTTCATTTTTGGGTGACTATGCCTTTAATAAAGGCCTTCTGAAGCGAAGCAACGTCAGTTACGATTTTCTTTTAAGTTATAATACAGAAGGCGGTCTGGCAGAAGCTAGATATTTTACTTTATAACTTGTTAAATATGGACATTTTTCTTACACAAATGCATCACTTTGCATCAGAAGGCCTTTATTAACCCTCTGGAGTCGTGTGGAGTATGTTTATGATGGATGGATGCACTTTCTTGAGCTTCAAACTCGTTTGTCCCGTTCCCTGCCATTATAAAGCTTGGACACGTCAGGATATTTATTAACTCCGATAGTGTTCATCAGAAAGAAGAAAGTCAAATACACCTAGGATGGCTTGAGGGTAAATCTTGGAGTAATTTTCAGTTTAAAGGGAACTAATCCTTTTAGCTATCTTGTGGGCTATTGGAAATATGCTGAGGCCCCCTAGTGGGGGATAATAAACACTGGACACAGGGACAACAACATGGAAAATAACATTGAATTAAACAGGATTATTTGCAATAAATACTGCTTTTGTCAAAGAACCAACCTGTATGTACGGCAGGTGGTCCGGGGTTCGGTATAGCCGGAGCGCTGCCATAAGCTTCTGTTTTTACCTGTTGAGAGACAAAACAGACACTCATTCTCCACTCATCTTACGGTTCATTCCCTCTGAACAGTATTTTTGCACTCACGTGGTTGTTGTTTATTTTGTTGATTTTAGCCAGCACCTCTGGGTCGGGCTCACTGAAATTTGGCACCTCCGAGAATATCATACAGAACCTTTAATAGATGCAAGAAGGTTCTGGCTATTGCAATAATCACTTCGGTTTCAAATAACTTAAGTTCAATCACCTACTCTCCAATCTTCTGGAGGTCTCCTGTTCTCCCAATATACAGTGTAAGACATCCTTTGAAGAGAGATGCATATCTGAAAGAAAAAAAAAAAAACTTTCTATAAAAGAGGCATCATTGTGATTGTAAACATGAATAGCATTATTATTATTATTATGAATAGCCTAATAAACTTCACTCCCACCCTCGACAGAGTCGGATGATGTCTCCTGTTTGTATCAGGCTGCCCACCTCGTCCCACACTGATATGGTGATACTTCCGGTCCTGTCGGCTACTTTGCATGAACGCACTTCATGTCCATCCTTTGTCTTAGACACTCGACCTGGTATATTTTGTTAAAAAAAAGCACTTAAACACTTAAATGCCAGTTGGCTAGGGCAATTAGCTTTCCACCTAATTTTCATCAATAGTTTTTTTTGTTTTTGTTTTTTTTTTAAAGGGGGGAAAAATTATATATAGCCTAAAGTCTTTTCTTTCCGATTGTGATCAGCATGGACTTCAAATATTGTACATTATAGGCCTATTAATCATATTTGAACGCCTCAAACTGCTCGCGAACACACAAACACGAGGACAGCAGCTCACTCGTGCAGGCCGAGTTTGGTCATTAAAACATAAATATGACTTACCAGTTTCCAGGACGATGAAAACCACATTAATATTTTTTAATCCAGGTTTGAGGTCTTTAATCAGGCACACATTCTCGTTCGTGTTTGCCATTTTGAAACAATAAAAAGACAAAGGAAATCCAACTCGGTCAAATGCCAGCCACCTCAGACCTTGTGATTTTAGATGACTGATTGTGGCAGGCATTTATACAAGCTACCTCAATGAGATCAGATTTTAACGAATGGTGCACATGAAACTCCCTCCTTTAAATTTATATGACAATTCGCCCTTATTAACTAAGGAAGGAAAGGAAAAACAAAAATATAAATATCGTCACGAACAGGATTCGTACCTGTGCGGGAAAACCCCATTGGATTTCGAGTAAAACGCCTTAACCTCTGCTCCAAAAATAGGGCAAAAAGTGCTGCCACAAGCGGAAAACAGAGGGAGAAAAGGGGGTAAAGAAAGAAAAAGGGGGAAAAAAAATCAAATATCCATCATACTTCATGAATACTCTCAAAGGATTAAAATAAAGTGTTTTATTGATTTGACTATAAAATTTATAATTAAAAATAAAATAAAATACTGATCTGACAAACACCTCGAACTCTTGCCAGGACTTGCAACTGGAATCTTCCACCCAAAGGATGGATGTGTTACTATTACACCACAAGTGTAAATTAAGCACTGCAAAGAGCAACAATAAACAAAATGTTCACAGCACAAAACACACTATTGATAACAAGAACAACAATATATATATATATATATATATATATATATATATATATATATATATATATATATATATATATATATATATATATATATATATATATATATAAACCTAACAATATATACATAACTACTATATACACCAATTAAAAAAAATCAAAGACCCTGTAAATTCTCCCTCCACTGTGCAACAGAGAGGCCTGAGGCTGGACAATACCACCGGCCCTTCAGCTGAGTGTGGCCAGTTGTCTTATTTTTTGTCAGCCCACACTGCTTGCAGATATAGTGATATATATCCTTTGTTAGTTGTTTCCGTGGTGGTTCACCCCTAGCCACTCGCTCCTCATCCTTTTGGGCAGCTTTCTGCCTTCTCCCGGTGCGCTGCCTCGGCTGAGTACAGGGACAAGTTTGTGGTGACAGGCGGTGGCTGGAACTGGGGAGGCGGCCCAAACTGAGGAGACTGAGGGACAGGTAGACCTGGTGGATAGCTGGGAAAGGGTGAGTAGGACCCAAAAGGGGGGAATGGAAAGCGTGGTACTGGTGGGTATATGGGAACTGCAGAGCAAGATCCAGGATGAGGGGTGGGCAGTGGGCACCTGTTGGAGTTACGCGTACGAATGAAGATCTCTCCCTCCTGATTTGCTGGCTCCTCAAATACCATGGCGTCATACCCATGCTGTGCAGGAGCATCCGGAAGTGTGCGGACTTCTGGAAGTGACTCCTTAACCAAATATAATTGTTTGGGCAGTGCAGTACCCTGCAGCGGCACGTCTCTGTCCACATGTTTCTGTCTCCTTAGTAGCCTGCAAGAGAAACATTTTTAATGGGTTAAAATTGCTTTTGAATTTATTGCCCCAAATGATTGGAATGTGCTACAGACGCTATTTGAGTTAGAAACATATATTTCAGTCTGTGCATTTAAAAAATTACTAGCAAGTGCTTTTATTACAACCTGTTTAACTGTTATATATAACAGAATATTTAACATTTACAATTTATCTCCGTCGCTTTGGTACATTTCTCAGATCTGAATTGAAATTTGCTAATAAGTATGTGGATTTCTCAAAACAATTTGTACAAACAGCACAACACAATGGATTACCTGCAAAAGCCTATTGCTCAATCTTTAGTTCAGCTTAGTTTTTATGTCAGTGAACATCAGTGCCTTCAGAATGACAAGTCCCTGTGTCATTGTGTACAGACAAGACAGTCATATTGCTTAGTCATGTTGTCAATATGTGTACTCTGGAGGGATGTTCTGATGTAAACTATGGCTACAGTTTTGATGACAATTATTGAAAATTGTAGGTTACACCTTAGTGTATGTGGGAGTTTGATTGCAAGAGACTGGACAAAATTCACATTTACCGTTTGTACTTTAATTTGTTGACAGACCATGTCATTACGATACAGAAAGGAAAAGACAGTACTGTATAACACAAAGACAAAAAAAAAAAAAAAAGTAGAAATGGGAACATAGGACAGTCTCCTTAGGGAAAACTACATGCAGTGCTGTAGGAATTACAGTGCAGTCTTCCTACACCTCCAGATGTTCCTGTTTGTTGGGCCACAAATTCTCATCCACATCACAATGAATATCTTCTCTTGCGATGCAGCGTGGAAAGAATCTTTTAGAGTGTCTTATCCAGCCTCTGCTGTGATGACATCACACGCTGCATCCATGGCAGCCAGAAGGGTCATCCGTGTATGTTGCTGGCGATCGTATACTTTCCATCTCCATGCTGAGAAAAATTCCTCAATGGGGTTAAGGAATGGAGAGTAGGGTGGGAGGAACTCCATCAGTATCCTGTTGTGGGCTGCAAACCATTTCCTTATGATGGAGCGATGGAAACTGGCATTGTCCCAAACTATCACATACTTTGGCAGGTCATCTCCAATCTGACCCCTCTCTTGTTCAGGGATGAGATCTCTGTAGAGTGTGTAAAATGAGTTTTATGAATTACATGCATTTTCATTTAGGCTAAGATACATTTACATCAGCACATATTGCATCTTTTGTACAGCCATAGCAAATGGCTCAAGGTCACACTTACTGTACTGTAAGTCACTATACAATGTTGTACTGTTTGCTGAAAGGTACAATTGCTGCATGCTCATACATGTTTTACCTGTACATACTGGTAGCGCAGCTCTTTCACTCTTTCACCATTTCTTTCAAATGGAACAATGTACAGCTGCTTCATATTCATTTGGTTTCTTTTTAGCACCCTGTCAATGGTTGAGATGATGACTGTTTGTATGTTTGCAAAGATGTTGTTGTCCTCTATAATGGCTCTTTATCTTCCTTAGTCTTATGGAATTGTTTTCTACAACAATGGTGCAAATAGCTTCCTCCTGTTCAGGTGTGAAAAGGGGCCCTCTGCCACCCCTATGAGGAAAAAAAAAATAGTAATGCAAAATAGTTGAGTAAGATAAAATGTGTAGGCCTACTTACTGTACAGGTGCTGGTCAAATAATTAGAATATCATCAAAAAATTGATTTCACTAATTCCATTCAAAAAGTGAAACTTGTATATTATATTCATTCTTATAATGACTTGACAGTTGTCCAAAAGACGACCTTGACACCTTGCACAAGGAGGGCAAGACACAAAAGTTCATTGCAAAAGAGGCTGGCTGTTCGCAGAGTTCTGTGTCTAAGCACATCAATAGAGAGGTGAAGGGAAGGAAAAGATGTGGTAGAAAAAAAGTGTTTAAGCAACAGGGATAACCGCACCCTGGAGAGGATTGTGAAACAAAACCCATTCAAAAATGTGGGGGAGATTCACAAAGAGTGGACTGAAGCTGGAGTCAGTGCTTCAAGAACCACTACACACAGACGTGTGCGAGACATGGGTTTCAGCTGTCGCATTCCTTGTGTCAAGCCACTCTTGAACAACAGACAGCGTCAGAAGCGTCTCGCCTAGGCTGAAGACAAAAAGGACTGGACTGCTGCTGAGTGGTCCAAAGTTATGTTCTCTGATGAAAGTCAATTTTGTATTTCCTTTGGAAATCAGGGTCCCAGAGTCTGGAGGAAGAGAGGAGAGGCACATAATCCACGTTGCTTGAGGTCCAGTGTAAAGTTTCCACAGTCAGTGATGGTTTGGGGTGCCATGTCATCTGCTGGTGTTGGTTCACTGTGTTTTCTGAGGTCCAAGGTAAACGCAGCCGTATACCAGGAAGTTTTAGAGCACTTCATGCTTCCTGCTGCTGACCCACCTTATGGAGATGTAGATTTCATTTTCCAACAGGACTTGGCACCTGCACACAGTGCCAAAGTAAGCAGTAGCTGGTTTAAGGACCATGGTATCCCTGTTCTTAATTGGCCAGCAAACTCGCCTGTCCTTAACCCCATAGAATGGGGTATTGTGAAGAGGAAGATGCGATATGCCAGACCCAACAATGCAGAAGAGCTGAAGGCCACTATCAGAGAAACCTGGGCTCTCATAACACCTGAGCAGTGCCACAGACTGATCGACTCCATGCCACACTGCATTGCTGCAGTACTTCAGGCAAAAGGAGCCCCAACTAAGTATTGAGTGCTGTACATGCTCATACTTTTCATGTTCATACTTTTCAGCTGGCCAAGACTTCTAAAAATCCTTTCTTTGTATTGGTCTTAAGTAATATTATAATTTTCTGAGATACTGAATTTTGGATTTTCCTTAGTTGTCAGTTATAATCATCAAAATTAAAAGAAATAAATATGTGTGTAATGAATTAATATAATATCTACGTTTCACTTTTTGAATGGAATTAGTGAAATAAATCAACTTTGATGATATTCTAATTATATGACCAGCACCTGTATATTGTAAACGCAAGTGGAATACTGTAATAATGTATCCTCTGCCTCTTCTGCATCTTGACCTAATGACTTGACGTTTTGAGGGGTATGACTATTGCTCAGTGAACTATATAAAACATTTTGATCAACATAACATAAGCAATTGATAATGTAGGAAACGGCAGAGAATTGTACATCATCATTTGCATAGACGTACCAAAGCATTTGCAACTTGTTCAAAGAAATGAGAAACTGCTTTTTTGATGTGCACAAGTGACAATGATGTGAAGATTGAAGAATTTCAATTCTGATCTGAGAAATTTACCAAAGCGACTGAGAAAAACTGTAATATATATATATGAATGTGTATTGTAATGTATGGTTGTGTCTTTTAGGAGACCTTTACTCTCCTGCCAGGCTGTTATTGAAAATAAAAATCTATTCTTAATGACTTGCCTGGTTAAATAAAGGTGAAATAAATAAAACTAGATAGAAAAGTTCGTTGAAACAAACTTTAAGTTGGCTTGAAAAAGCCTAGTCAGAAAGTTTGAAATAGTTTTTAGTTTTACTTTAGAATAGATAGATTTTGATAGATAGATAGATAGATAGATAGGGTCAGATGATAGATAGATAGATAGATAGATAGATAGATAGATAGATAGATAGATAGATAGATAGATAGATAGATAGATGTTGTTTAATCGTATATTAATATAATTCCTCTCGACATCAATTCAACTACAATAGAGGATAAAACTAGGTTTTTGAGGAAGACATAAATCATTTTGATGGAATAACCAAACAATATATTCCACACAAAATATAACAAAAGATGGTTTAGTTCCCTTTCGAAAGGGAACTTCGAGTTGCGTCATACAACGCTAGGGGAACCGCCTCTGCGGGAACCGGTGTCTGAAACTAATATCCAATCTTGTCAATATGAACTTGACCGGCGACAGCCCATGACGTCATATCGATGCGTCCCACGTGTATATAAGGGGCGCTCAGATAACATGTCATCCTCTTTTCGTCTTCAGGGACTGTATGTTTGAAACACTATCGTGATATTATGAAATGCACAGGCAAACTAAGTGTGTGGATCCGTGTCACTCGTTATTTGACATTAGATTACACACACGAGCTGTGCGCTCTCTGTCTGCGTGAAGAGCACGTACGGGCAGTTCTCGAGGGAGCGCTGGTGCAAACTGTGAATGTTCCATTCTCGTCTGGGTCTCTTCTCGAGGGAAGAGAGTTCAGCATCTGCGCCTGGTGGTTCGGGTCCCGCTCGCGCTGAGGCAGAGCGGACACTCAGATCATGGGGCTTTCAGATGGCGCTCGCCGAACATTTGAAAGGGGTGTGACCGCTCGCGCGATTCGGCGGTTCGCGAGAAGGAGCTGCTGGGACAGGATGCGCTGTTTTCTACATCTGCAGTCCAGCGGTGAGTGCTCTTCCAACCGAGCAGGAGATGGCTGGAGAGGGTGAGTAAATACTGATTTCTCTCAGCCGCCCTGTGCCGCGTATGCTGAGCTGTTGATTATGGAACGCGCTGCAGGCAGATTACAGTTTCCATGGCAGCGCGTTGGGGGAGAGGCCGCGCGCATTCAATGAATGACGATCGGTTTCTCTCTGGCCATATTTCTACAGCTCTAGTGAGCTTTCCATGCCTTCCTATACTGAGAAAGTTGGGGGGGCATGGAAGTACCCATGTTCTGTATTCCTTAAATATTCCATATACGTGTGTATATATGTATGTATATGTATGTATATATATATGTGTGTGTGTATATATACGTATGTATGTATGTATGTATATATATATGTATATATATATATATGTATGTGTATGCGCGTTATATATGTGTATTATATAGGCTATAGGGTGGTATGGGTCATGGAGTTAGCCATGCGCCACCCTGTGGCCGCAGGATGAACTGTTTGGCTAAGTAATATGATACATTTTCATTTACTCATATGCAAATACTGAAGTATTTCTCTTTAGACCTCGGTTCCCTGTTTGGGTTTATTTTTGAGGGAATATGGGTACGTATCGATGCTGGAATTAGCCAACTAATGATAAACTTTATTGTTTGGCACTTCTTGCGTGGATACAGCTCAAACTCTGCCATCTAGGTCCTAAAGTGACATTTCCCTTAGATGGCAGGGCATACGTGGCAGCGGGTCAGGCTGGTGCTGCTCTGCACACGATGACTGTGTGGCAGGCACACCAGACTGTCCTGCGAAGAGACTTAGACCAGCGGCATTCAAGACGTGCATGCTGCTGAGGTCTGAGTCCTCAACCAGACAGATGGCCTGGCCCGTCCCGACCTGAGGGTCGCAGACAGGGCCAGAAGGAGAGTGTCGCCTCCCGTGCACCCCTCCTGGTATGAGCAGGTCACTTGGAGGCGAGACTCAAGAAACTTGGGAGAGGTGATCCGCCAGGGACGCGGTAAAGATCCCTGGTGGATCCCCGCTCTCTGGTAGAGGGTTAAAATGATTTACCGTCTATGTTCTCTGTAAGCCGCAGTTTCTATATCGGACCAGAGCTGGGCCTATGACATTAATTCTGATGGCCCACCTTTGGCGTGATAGTGAGACTCCCTTTCAGGCTATAAGGGTGGTAGGATCCACGTTTCCATGGTGGTAGACCACCACCCTGTGGCCGCAGGGTGAATTGTTCCTCTCCTTTTCTTTAAAGCGAGGCAGGTTATGGGAAATTACTATGTATTTCTTGGAATGTAGCTCTCCCTGTTTAGGAGGCTGGCAGAGATTTCGTGTATGTGTTGTATATATATATACATATACGCATGAGGGTTGCGTGTGTGTATATATGTGGATATACATGCAGTTACATTACAAATAAGCAGGGCTATTTTGTAGATAGGTCCCCTTTTTCAGTAAGGGAGTGCAGTTATATACTTATTAGTCCCCTGAGGTCCCCTGTGTGTGTGGCACACTTGAGAGTGTGGTTAAGGCTGCTGCTGTGTGTAGGTAGGCCCTCTTGTATATTCAAGACAGGCCTCCTTCACTGCCATCTCAGAGCAGGGTAGTCTTGTGACTTTGACCTTAGGAATGCTTAGCACCACTTGGGAGGCAGCAGGCCGCGCTGTGGGTGAGCCCCAGCGTTGCAGGCCATCAGCAGACCAGTAAGTCTTGCCGTCGGGTAAGCTGGCCTTAGCAGGCCGCCCTGTCGGCGAGCAGGCCTCCCTGTGGGCGAGCCCCAGGGTTGTAGGCTTTTCACTACTGTTAGTCTGACTGGGTAGTCTGGCTGTCAGGTAAGCTGGCCTTAACAGGCCGCCCTGTATGCTGACGTGTCTCTCTGTAGGCGAGCCCCAGGGCTGCAGACTATCCACGACTAGTAGTCTTGGTGTCAGGTGAGCTGGCCTTAGCAGGCCGCCCTGTATGCTGGTATGCCTCCCTGTGGGCGAGCCCCGGGGTTGCAGGCATTGGATAGCTGCTAGTCTAAAGCTATCAGGTGAGCTGGCCTTAGCAGGTCGCCCTGTATGCTAACATGCTTCCCTGTGGGCGAGCCCAGGGTTGCAGGGAGCTGGCCTTAGCAGGCCGCCCTGTATGCTAACATGCCTCCCTGTGGACGAGCCCCAGGGGTACGGATATATGACAGCTGGTTGGTCTAAATCATCAGGTAAGCTGGCCTTAGCAGGCCGCCCTGTGTGCTAGCAGGCCTCCCTGTGGTGGTAGGCCCTAGACAGCAGCTACCAGTTAGCCGGCCATTGTGGTCGCTCTGAAATGAGCCCCAGTGGCTGGACATCGCCAGCCTCAGAGTCCACGGCCTCCATGGCGCCGTTAACATAGGTGCGGTGCTGATCCTAGGATTGAGCAGAATGACTCCCCTAGCTTGATAGGGTCGATAGCACTTTGGTGAGTCCTGCTCTCCAGGATGCCCGTCTCTAAGATCCGTTGATTGAGTTGGTTACTGCCCTTCTGCAGTCCCTCTTTCTGGACGTCTATTTGTGAGATTTCTGTAAGAGACATTGTTTCTGAGGAAACAGTCAGGTGGTTGGCAGGCTAGGCTACTAGCTCAGCTAGAGGCCGGGCCAGCCTCCCTGACGGCCGCGGTCTATATACTCCCCTCATAGGATTGAGCCAGGGACTCCCCTCGCTTGTAAGGGTTGATAGCACTTTGCTGAGTCCTGCTCTCCAGGATGCCCGTCTCTAAGATCCGTTGATTGAGTTGGTTACTGCCCTTCTGCAGTCCCTCTTTCTGGACGTCTATTTGTGAGATTTCTGTAAGAGACATTGTTTCTGAGGAAACAGTCAGGTGGTTGGCAGGCTAGGCTACTAGCTCAGCTAGAGGCCGGGCCAGCCTCCCTGACGGCCGCGGTCTATATACTCCCCTCATAGGATTGAGCCAGGGACTCCCCTCGCTTGTAAGGGTTGATAGCACTTTGCTGAGTCCTGCTCTCCAGGATGCCCGTCTCTAAGATCCGTTGATTGAGTTGGTTACTGCCCTTCTGCAGTCCCTCTTTCTGGACGTCTCTTTGTGAGATTTTTGTAAGAGACACTGTTTCTGAGGAAACAGTCAGGTGGTTGGCAGGCTAGGCTACTAGCTCAGCTAGAGGCCGGGCCAGCCTCCATGGTGGCATTCAGGTTTGACTTCATTCCCAAACAAGTGACTGGCTGGGTTGCCTATGGGCCCCAGGCCACGCTCCCTCAAGGGACCCCTTCTGAGGAAGTTGTTGGTCCCAGGCCTTGGTGCGGCCTTGGCAGGTCTCCATATGTGTGTAGAGGCCGCCTTAAGGCTTAGTGCTGAGGTTTTGACCGCTGGGAGCGCTGTCACTGACAGCCCAGTGGGACCCTGGGGGTCTGGCATTTCATTTGCCTGATTCTGACAGTGGTCACTGCCATAATTTGGCATGCACTCCCCTCAGCATGGCGGCGTGGGTATATCGTTCCCCTAGCGTTGTATGACGCAACTCGAAGTTCCCTTTCGAAAGGGAACGTCTCAGGTTACGTATGTAACCATAGTTCCCTGAGAACAGGGAACGAGACGTTGCGTCTCCCTGCCATGCCTCAGGGCCCGCCTGCTTACAGTCCCTTCAGACGATAAGCGGATGACATGTTATCTGAGCGCCCCTTATATACACGTGGGACGCATCGATATGACGTCATGGGCTGTCGCCGGTCAAGTTCATATTGACAAGATTGGATATTAGTTTCAGACACCGGTTCCCGCAGAGGCGGTTCCCCTAGCGTTGTATGACGCAACGTCTCGTTCCCTGTTCTCAGGGAACTATGGTTACATACGTAACCTGAGACGTTTTAAAGCTAGGTCTCCTATCTCGTTTTGTTTTCAGCTGTTACCTCAGTCATCATAACGCCAGATGGCGCTAGTGCCCAGGAGTTTGTCATAGAGGGCGCGTTTTCAATTTGACCACTCTTCACGTTGAAACATGGTTCAAGAGAGCACACAAGCCAGGCCTTGACATAAAATTACTTCATATGAACGTTCAGAAACACATAGCCTATTCCAAATGCTCTACAGCTCTGACACGGAAGGTATAAATCAACAATTCACTGTTACCATGACACTGCAGGTGAGAATCAGTATCATATTCAAAGTCAGATGCATTACTAAAAGAAAAAAAAAAAACAGGCCTTTGAAAGCATACTAAAGATTCGAAGGACGAGATAGACAAGAAAAGGTATGGTTCAACATTTTTATTTATTTGAATTATAAGGACAATGTGAAACAACTTGGTAAACAGGTGTCACAGAAACGTTATGAGGTTTCTGCTATAACTGAGCCTTTTCTTTGGCACGAATCATAATGTTTCTAAAATATAACCAAGACAACATATAGCTCTTTTATATATTATGAAGTCATTGATGCAATTAACATCTTTAAGGATATGCAAATACAGATTAGGGATTACAAGCATCAGCAAACATTAGTTAAAATTCATTATATTTTGAAAGAAGGAAAACCTCATCCACCCAAAGCAAAGATACACACTTTTATATTTTTTGTTCAGCACTGAAATACTGAAATGAAAATATGCTGGAAATAAACACAAAACAGAATCCCACTTACTCCGACTTCTAATAAAACATATAAGAACCATTCTCATTGTCTTACAAAATTAGTTCAGACTTGATTGGTCTGCGCTGTTCCTCATGCTTTTCTTTATCCGCGGACAGCACAATTTTATTAATAGATTTGTATAATAGCAAGTGACGATGTGTGTACAAATATCAGTTAACTGAATTTATTCCAAAGTGATGAGGGGGATTTTGTATTTGCCCTTGTGTTATTCAGTTCTCACATTTTGAAACTCCAGTACAACAATCCAAACCGAATTTCGCTTTTCATTCTTTTTCAATTCTCCACCACTTGCCACAATTTTCTGGCTTATTTGCATGCACGTCTCCTTCAACACTTTCAACACAGAAATATGCTTGTAATCTAGTCTAGCCTCACAGTTCCTGTTTCTCAGCCAGCACAATGCCAACGGGAGCTTGAGAAATGGTCTCTGAAAAGAGCCGTATATCAAAAGCAGGAATGCTTTCTGAGTAAGGTCCGAGACATATGTGGAGTTCAGGGAAGACCAGGATCCCCCATGTAAACTGCATTCCAGATTTGAAGTGTGTGTGAGCATGGCGTGTGCTCACTCAGGTCAGAAAAAAACGTTATCTAAATGTTTATTAGTCACTACAAAGCAGAAATCTAGATATCAGAAATTATATTTGTTGTTTAGTTTACGACAATGCGCTTTCCAGCTTGCGTTCTCACATCTTTTGGTCTCTATGTTTATGGGTTCACAGTATACTTATAGTGTGACTTGTTTAAAACCAAAATCTAATATATATATATATATATATATATATATATATATATATATATATATATATATATATATTGATAAATACCAAGATGGCAAATGGCAGTAGGGTGAATTCAGGGTGATCGGGACACTTTTTACCATTGAGATGATGGGGTAAAAGTGTCCCAATCAACCTGAATTCCCCATATATTTGAGCTGTTTAATCTCCTAATTGAACCAAGGTTGAAAATGATCTAGGTTGCATAAAGTCAATATCACTTTCAGCTGTGCACAGGTTGTTCCAGAAGAAATGGATTGTGGGATGAAAACCAGGCTGTGGTCAAAACATGTCCATCGAATAAATGGAATGCACTTGGCGTCCGTTGAATCCTTTGGCTGTAAGCGATTTGTTTCCCTTTGCCAACTTTCGCAGCCGACAGGTAGTCACTACCAGAGGAAGACAGAATGTCCAGTAATACCAGCTGGAGTGGGTTTCTCACAAGCGTAAGATTTGTAAACACACTATTGGATAAGATTAACTGATAAGACCACATTCGCTACTGCTAAAAGACTTGGGACTGACGACAGCGATATGGGATTTTTAAGCAAATGTCATATAGTTCATGAATTTTGCCTTTGAATTGACTGTATTGTGAGTCTGTATTTTGCAAGGACAGGGCAGATGTCTGGGTTCTCGGCAGGGATGGCTGTCACTGATAAGGGAGAGAGTGTTTTCTCAGCTTAGCAGGGTCTCCTGGGGCTGGAATGGAAGGTTGGGACATTAGGACGCTTGTCCTACAGCAACACCCTCCGCTTGACCTGCAGCTTCTGCTAGAGGGCTGTCTTCACTCTCCACTCTTTCCTTTTCCTCATCTCCTTCCTCTTCATCCTCTTCCTGTAAAGCTTTGCGGGACACCTCTATCTGGGAGCCATCCTGGGGCAGGGTCGCAGAAAGAGCATACTCCTCGCTTACATCTTCTGTGATCGACAGCTCAACCTCAGCTGTGCCGTTCAGGATGCTGGGCACCTCATCTTTTTCCATCGCCTCCACAGCTGCCTTCACTTCCTCTTGTCCTGGGGCAAGTTGGGAGTGAACCTCTTTGAAGGACAGGTCTTCGGTTGGGCTTTCGATCGGGGCCAGTTCGATTGAGGCAACGGCACTTGGCGAGCTCTCAGATTGACCTGAGACCTCGGCCTCGGGATCCCCGTCCCCGCTGCGGTTCTTCTTGATGTTGAACGTGAGAGGGGAGACCTTGAAAGAGGAGCTCTTGGCACTAGGGTTCTTCTGGTGGTTCGGTGTCAGACTCTTCTTGATTTTCTCACGCTTCTCTTGGGACACAATCTTGGTGCTAAACTTATTCATCTTCTTCTCAATATTCTGCCTGGAGAACGCTTTCTTCAGGCTGTCCACTTTCTTCAGACTGGAACTCTTGATCTTCTCAGCTCGAGTTTTTTCAACTCTGGCTTCACTTTCGAGGTCCAAAACCCTCAAAATGTCATCATCATCCTCTTCTAGTCCCTGCTCCTCATCCGAGGAGAGGGCGATGGTCTGAAGGGCCTCTTCTTGAGAACGATTGGCGTCAATGGCTGGGGTCTCCTCTTCCACTTCAGGTAACGGTGCAGGTTCCTTCACAAAGACACTTGAAGGGATTTCATTTTCCTCCTGCACAACAAAAATGAAAAAAGAAAAGAAAAAAGAATCAATTATTCAGTTCAACCCATTTACAGCGTTATTTGTGATTTGCTCTCTGACAAGTTTAATACTATAAGAATTTGTAGATTACTAAAGTCATATTATTGCAATAAGCAATGGTTTCCCCACAGAGGAATCCAAGTCACCGCCAAATTAACTGCCTACAATATTTGTATTTGGTTGTCTAGGCAACTGGACTGTAAGAATGCTAGTGATGCATAGGGCTGTCATGTGTTTGTGAGAAATTTCTTCAATAGTTTCTAAGTAACATACTCTATTAATGCCTTTAAGAAGGTCTTAAGATGATCAATCTTAAGACTTAATTTGAAATCTTAAGAATCTTTTAAATCTTAATTTTAGAACAGGGTAAAACGCTTTATGATGAAGTTTAGTAGCAAATTTGACAAAGTTATCAGAGTACAGCGACTTCTCTGGTTTTATGTTAATTTGAATCTGACATTTTGTCAGATTAATTAAATGAACATAAAACCAGAGAATTCGCTGTACAATGAAACCTCGCTGAAAACCTGTCTATTGGCCAGATCAAAATCACTGAAGAAACTCATCTTAAAATGTACAACAGGAGACCTTCAGCCAGAGGTTTGTCTGTGGCTTTACAGTGGCAATTATGAAGGGGTTTAAGACAGCCGAATACACTTTTTGCTCTTAGAAGTAGCTGCCAAAGAAATGTCCTTCACCACACTGTGATCTTTTTATCATAGTTTCAAGAATTTTTTTTAAAAAAGAGGATAGAGTGTCGAAAATGCCTTCATGGTCATTCTGCCCAGCTTTATTTGAAGTAGTTACTATATGTAGTAGGGCTTTTTTACGAATTTAAAATCAATTTTTGTTTATTCTAGAATCGATATTAATCCATTTAAATTGCTTCACTTTAGTCCTTGATTAAAGACGAAGTGGAGGAAAGAGGCAGAGACACTGTTGTGTCAGTGAGTATAATGTGACATCATATCTCTTACTAGTGGACACGAGAAAGGGGTTTCAGAAGCGAGTGAAACAGCTGTAAATGTGAGATTTTACTTGCAAATCTTTATTCATCCAATAGAGGAGGGAATTTGACTATTCTGATATAGCTGAATTTGAGCTGAAAAAAACTAAAAACAAAATGAACTGGTGGCTTGTAGAAATCTAGAATACCAGAGATGATGATAACTAAGGTTAAAATGAATGAAAAACAAGCTCAGCCGTCACTCTAAAGCTGTTTGTATTTTTTTAATGTTTTTAACTAACACGCCTTGTTCTATTTCTGACATAATCCAAAGCGCCGGCGTTACTTTTGACAAAAATGAATCTGCAATGGTCACTTTGTTGCTTCCAGTGTAAACGTGTTTTTGCTTTGAAATGTGGGCAGTGGAATGGGGAAAAAACGCAAGGGCTTGAGATGCATTTATTAAAAGTTGAACTGATTTTAACTTGAGCACTGCATTTTTGGAACGCCGTGTCATGCGCGGGACACTGCAAAAGACGCAAACGCAATGGATACTAAGTATAATCAGTGGTTTGGAGTGCCAAAGTCACACGATTTCAGTAACCGAGGCTTCGTTACGTCATTTCGCAATTTCAGTATTTCACGTGACTTTTGATACGTGAACCGAACCACTGATCCGTAAAGCTTTGAAGCTGTGTTTTGAAATCGGCTATCACTAGATATTGTTGAAAAGTCTTTATTTAGGTTTTTTTGGCTCACAAAAAGTATTCTCTTCACTTTATAATATTAAGGTTGAACCACTGTACTCACATGAACTGTTTTAAATATGTTTTAGTTTCTCTCTGGGCATCTGAAAGTGGTAATTGTCTTGCTGGCAATAGAGACTCACTGAACCATCGGATTTCATCAAAAATATCTTAATTTGTGTTCTGAAGATGATCGAAGGTCTTACGGGTGTAGAACGACATGAGGGTGAATAATTCATGACAGACTTTTCATTTTTGGGTGATTTAATCCTTTAACAGGGCCAAAAATGGACCTTCACATTTAAACTAAATCTAGTCGCCTAATAAAGTGAAAATGAAAATTAAATGAAAAGTGTAGATTGTGGCATTAAATATAAATCTGCTCATGTTGTATTATACTTTTTACGCATTTTACAGCGTCGTACACTATAACCAATCACACACGATTCTGTTGAGCTTATAATTGCATTGGACAATCAGAACCAACACGAATAGTCATCGCTGGAGTTTTGTTCAATGCACAAGCTGAACTCGGAATTCTGACTGAATTCTGCAATTTAGTTAATACTCTCATCATTAACTGATAAACAGATTTGGTGACTGTGCTCTTGAGAGCATCGGAACTAATATAAATACATATGTTTTGCAGCGTTGAGCATTGTAGCCACTCACAAACATATCTGTTGAGTTCTTGAACGCAATGACCAATCAGACGTGTCTAAGTTTTAATCCCCTTACCACTCAAAACGCCGGAGTTTTTGTCCTCTGCTGAGATCTGCACAGTTTATAATTTAACTTGAAACAAAAAAAGTGTGGACATTATGTAGGATAAACAAGAGATCAGTTCTGCCGTAAGCTTAATTGATCAGAACTTTATGAGATTGCAATAATAAAGATGAGTGACAGCTTAGTGATTATAAAGGGAGTGCTTTTATGCAAACTTTCTAGGCGATATATAATTCATTCAGAATTTGAAAAAAAAAAAACGTATAATTTGCTGCATCATGTTAGCCATATCCTTGCCTGTTAGTGGTTTGTCAATATAACCACTTTAATAACAAGCGCGTTTTTGCTGGGATGTGTAGGCTGCTGATAGGCGACATAACTATTTCATGACATTCTATTTAAATGAGGTTTTATGGAGGAATCGCATCTAGTCTTACCCTAGAGTTGGTACACTCTCCGCCTATGGTCGAGAGTTAAAAAAGAAAACAAAAATCCCAATACATAGCGATATTGATTCGCAGTATTTGTAGAATTGCAATTCTTAAAACTCACAATGCATAACCTGTTGGCACCCGAGTATCATGATAGTATCGAAACGGGACATAGGTGTATTGTCCCAGCAGTGTAAATGCACATTTTTTTTAAATGACACAAGGGAACAAGAACATTTGGTGTGAAAAACATTGTGTACAGACCCTCTTTTCCATTCTGGAGACAATCATAAAGGCTGAAGAATAGTGAGACGATTTGGGAAGGAAGGCCAGGCATGACCCTACACAGCTCATATCAGAGTTTCCACTGAGTTTTGGAGGACAGCCAGGACAGAAAGGGAGCGAGAGTGGGGGAATTGGAAAGAGAGAGAAAACAGAAAGCAGGGAAGTCTGTTATAGGGCTTTGAAAGGGAGTAGGATGACAGACAGGAAGCATTTGGGGTGGAGTGCAGCAATGGGGACACCTGGACAGAAGCCCTGTGAGCCCCCCACCCATCATAATGTTCCATGGTATGCCAGAAATGCGCAGGAGAGCCTGAGAGCCTCTCTCCTGCCTCTCTCTTAGCGATAAGACTCTAAATTCTGATACGGATGAGGTCACGTCACACAGGAAACCTCCCAGTTAATCATTTGAACTGCAATGTTTTCGTACTCTGAAATGTAAGCTCACACAAACGTACATGTGAATGCAGATACCCCTGTATTTGGGCACATAGTACATGTATATTCACATTTTTTGAGATTTTAACAGATGCATATTGTAGAAGAGAATGTTACCATACCATCCATTAATTTTAATTGTAGGAGAAAACCGGTTCATTTTCAGCTGTTTGAATCAGTCGCTGTTGTCTCCCTTTCCCCCCCTCCACTCCGCGGCTTACCACGCCCACTTTTGTAGCATTTTTCAAAAATGTGGTGAAAACTTACTGATCCTGTGAGCCGTGACCCTTTATAGCCGTGATATTTTTAGTAGTTTTTCCGATGCCAAGATAATAGTTTCTCAGTAGAAATGGCATAAGTTGAAGAAAAAAAATATATTGACATTTATTTAAATGATCAGGATGTCCCTCATTGCCCCATCAGGTTCCATTTTATTCTTTCTGCGAAGCCCCAAACCACACCCACAGAAGTTCGATATCACGCAGCGAAGGATATATCTAAGCTCTCTTTAAAAGGCGAAGAGATGAAGGAATCATAGACAGAATGTAACGCAAACATTGAATTCAAATAAGCCTTGATTCCTCTTATCTCTGTGTACTGCCTGCGAAGGGCCTTAATGTTAACATCTGCTTTTCTAACATGATAGACATGTTGCGTTCCCCTCTGAACCCTCTGTTGTAACTCTGGCCTCCGAAACTCTCTCTGTGAGAGGGAATGCGAGTTTGGCCTGTCAAAGTGTAGGGAGAGATTTGACCTAATGGAAAAGAACTATAAAGGATACATAATGACTGACGGTAATCCCTGTGGATATATGCAACATGTTAAATCAAGGGTGAAATACCGCTTTTGGGATTTAGTAGATCTGTCCACCCACGAAAGAGCTTTACTTTGGAAGGCAAATATGGATCAAAGGTATTGGAATGATATTGCTGGCACAGTTTGAGAATGAATCTGGCGGAGTCCCTGCAAAATTTACCACGGAATTTCCATGTTCCATCAGTCTCTCATCGGAGTTACCGCAGCAATTAGTAAACTTGGATACTTGGACTTAGTTGTAGAAAATAGTGTGACATAACATTGGCTGTAGTCTTTTAAAAAGCAAAACATTATATAGCTTTTGTATTGTTTCCCTACAGTTTCTTTAGTCTGCTTTCTGTTGTGATGGGGTTGTTGGGGGTGGTTTTTGGTGGGGTGTAGCTAGTTTCCACGAACCTCCTGATTATGACACAAGTAGCGTGTTTAAAATTAAGAATCAAGAAACAGTTTTAGAGAAGCCGAATGATAACATTTTGGGAATCAGAAATAAGAATCATAAAGAAGGAAAATTAAATGAGCATTTTAGGAGGAACAAAATGAGCTGGAAAAATAAAAGAACAGATATACACAGTCTTGTATAACAGGGTCTGATATTTGGCACACCATGTTTGCTTTTCAGATCCAACAGATTATGAATTAGACAATAATGAATGCAGTTCATCTATAGCACCAAGTTAAAATTGTAACCATAGCAAGATCAAATAAACACGTTTTCCTCCGGTAGGGTCATACTTCCAAATATTACTAATACTCGGCATAATTTTTAAACCTATTAAATGAACTATGCGAGCTTTTATTACATTAACAAACCTGAAAACTTTACCTGGTCCCATTTCACCCTAAAATCAAAAGACTATTTTTGGACCATTAGAATTGTTGCACTGTGAAATTTTGTTCATGTGAGCATTTTTTTTTTGTAAAGTACAGTACAGCAATATCATGACCTGTAATTAATTAATTAAAAAATCTTTAGATAAATTAGATGATTTTATAAATTAGGTGTGTTCATGTTAGTTCACTAATGTTAACAAATACAACATTTGATTTTAATAAGGTGTTAATAAATGCTGAAATGACCATTTAACTGGGTCAAGGACATTTAGATGTCCGCATCAATAGAAATGTACAAAAGGGATTTTATATACATAGGAAGTACATTGCAAGTAAAACGTCTACTTTTAAGATTTCAAATAAGTTTTGGGAGAATAAAATGACAAAATGTGGGTGAAATAATGTTCCATAGTCAATTAGTGTTCCAAGTAATTAGTCTTTAATATGGCATAAATAGATTTTTGTTGTAAATATCCCTGACAAGTTTATTCCTGAATGACATTTTAGTGCATGTTTTTTTGTAAATCATGGTAAAAATGTAGGAAATTTAATTTTTGCTCAGAAAAAAGCAAACAAATTAAACCGGACCCATTCTGATGTATTGGAAAAACAACAACAATTCAAAGCTGAATTCCACTTATTGTTTTGATCCTTAAAAACCCTTTTTTGTCTTTGACCCAACTAAGATGAATAAATACTGTAGAAGTATTGTTATATTCTTTGTTCATGTTAACTAAAGTAGCTAACAAATGAAATGTACCTTTAACTAATCAGAATAAATGATTTTTAAAAACTACAATAATGAGACTGAGATTGTTTTGCATTACCGTAGTAATCGTGAATCATGAAAACAATATCACTGTGCAAAACATCTTTATTAGAAAATATTTTCAAATTTTTTATTGTTATTAATATTGGGAGATTGACCCTTTAAGCTTTTTGTGCTATTTTGTGGCACAATTTACTCAAACCTCTTCAGTTTCTGCGTTGTTTGGATGCCTCTGACAGTTATCTTTGTTTGTTTTCAAGTTTGTTTAAATGTTTTCAAGTACTGTCGTCAAGACTCTTAAGTGCCAATTCATAGCTCAAATTTCTAATTTAAGAAGGAAAATTCACTGAGCCACTGGACTAGCCTGTATGGCAAGAAGAGCATCTATCAACAGCCATTAAACTTTTCAGTCGTAACTGTAGATGGTCTCTGAGAATGAGAGTAGAGTGTTGACATTTTGATATGCATCTTGCGTAATTGTGCTGTTTTAAGTGAACAGTTTCTCTTGACTTAACCAGGTTAACCAGGTTGAGGCCTGTCCCCGGAACCACTGCGTTTGAAATCACTTAGGATGAACTGCTGATGGCAAAAACACAAAGTAACATACGCCCCTCAAATTATCCATTAAATACTATAGAGCTGTTACAAACAAACAGGTTAAAGAATTCCTCCTTATGGCCTCGAGAGATGCAAGTTCCTGTTGTTTTCTCGGTGGGGAACCAAACAGTTCATTCCATGCATTCTGCCTTGTAGGTATGAGATCTGAAAATGACTTGGCAATGACTTCAGCCTCCTCTACATCTACATTGTCTTCATATTCTGGTTGTGTTTGAATTTTTAAGACTCTCGAAAAATGTTTGTCACAAAAGAACGTGATTACCTCACGCTGAGCAGCCTGTCAAATGATACTCTAGGTTTGATTCATTTGCGTACTAAACCGGTCCCGCTTGCCTCGGGCAATGTAGGCGCTTATGATAGCTGAATTGATATATGTTTTCTCATATATGCACAAGAATATAAGGGGATCTCACCAAAGGGATAAATGAATTTTCTGTTAAGGTTTATGGTTATTAAAGGAATCAATTTTTGGAGAGAGTGTTTTGGTAACCAGTGTGAGTCTGAGTCATGGCATACAATGCATGCTTTGTGCTTGTTCTCTTTGTGCAAGAATAGACTAGATTTTATTTGATGTTTATTTGACCAGATGTGATTCTAATAGACACACGAATGCCTGCATTACTCTTTGCCTGCTATTACTCAATTTTCTCACAGTCTTAAAGTAATAGTTTAGCCATAAATGAAAACTCAATTGCCATTTACTCACCCTCATGTTATTCCAAACAGGTACCTGCCCCAAAAGAATATCCTGCCCTTTATTTTCAATATAATTAAGTTATATAGATTACTTTTTGTTACTTTTATACTTTAAACTCTGTTTCTATGAATGAACTTATTATTCAATGTCTTCTTATGTATTCCACAGAAAGTCCAACAGGTTTGAATGACAAATAAATGATGATTTTCTGGAGTAAAATATCCATTTAAACCAAACATTTTGATCTAAAACCTTTCGTAGACAAATAGGATTGATTTCATGTTCATGCTATTTATGAATTTCTTTACAAAGCTAAAATGATACCCCCCCCCCATAAAAAAATTATACTTAAGTGTATGTCCAGAGATATATGCACACTGACTCCTCTCCGCACCATGCTCTCTTCTCTCGATGCTGTCTATCCAGTTGTTTTCCCAATATTCACTTTACATTCTAAACACACTTGACATACGTGTCACTTTGAGACGTACTTATGAAGGATTGGGGTGTAAATATTTGCTCATCGTGGGGTGTGGAGAGTAAAGAGAGACCTGTAAGTGGCTGTGTTGTAGATGGTGGGGAATTATTTTCAAGCTCATGCTATATTTTTTTCTTAAGCGATGCAGTGGGACCTCCAGCCCCTGTAATTCTCTGAACATTTTTAATGCTTGCATTACCCTTCCTGCTACCCATTAACAACACATCTGACAGGAAGCAGCTGTTTAACCTCATACGCTCGTCCATGTTCTCTGCTTTTGCGTCACACCAAAGGCAGGCCTGTTACCATAGACGTTTTCTGTCTCTTTCAAAAAATACAAGGATTTTTGCTACACACACACACAGAGAGAGAGCGAGAGAGAGTGTGTGTGTGTGAAGTGTTGGGTAGTACTAAAACTATTTTAAAACGATGCTTTTTGTAGCGTGACCATAGTTCAACTGTTTCCATCATAGTGTAGTTTTTCAAGTAACATGTGACTTTCTCCAAGCTTGTTTCTGGCATGAAATAAAAAACAAAAAAAAGGTAAATATGACTTTTTATCTCACAATTTTGACTTTTTTCCCTCGCAATTGAATTTATATGTCACAATTCTTTTTACTTGTCAGAACTTGCAATATATATAAACTAGGGGTGTAACGGAAAATGCATTTGTCCCGAACCTTACGGTACGGATATCACGGTTCAGTTTATGCAGTCACATGACAAATACAGTCAGTCACAGGCGATTCACACTCCAGTCCAGAAGGGGGCACGCATGGTAATGCAACGCTGTTTGCCATAACCAGAAAAAGCGCAAAAGAAGAAGAACAGACGAGGCAGGCTGCGCTCCAGTTCGTTTTTTTTTTAATGCCGTTCCCTCGCTAACTTCTCTCAGTCTCGTTGACTCGGATGCATGTCATTATTCCGCCCACTACTGGTGGAATTTGCAATGGGCTGACCTGCTATGGAGTTGATTTATTATTTGATTTTTTCCCTTTTTCTCCTTCAATACCAAGGTACGTACCGAACTGTCATGTTTGTGTACCGATACACCCCTATTAGAACCAATAAATAAAATAAGTTGCAATTAACTTTTTTTTCTTTTTTAAAAAAAATTGTATTCTATGGCAGATTAGAATCACGATGACAGTGTATCACTTTACTGTTTTTTCTCTTTCTTTCAGATACCTTTAGCAAGTTTGTTTGGGTGCTTCATTTTAATGGAGTCAAAAGAAAGATTTATGAAAAAATAAATCATCAAAAGGTTTTTTCCTAGAAATCTTAGTCTAATATGATAGTTGTATTATTTAAAATACATTCACCCTTTTAAAGCTGTTGGTACTGTAGCTTACAGCTTTTTCTAAAGACTGTAGTTTTATACTATACATTGTGTAATTTGTACTGTAGCTTGTTTAGCTGCAGGTTCAACACCATTTGTGTGCACAAGAAATGTACTCTGTATGTTTATGCGTGTGTAATAAGTCAGGCAGAATAAAATAGTTGGAGCAGGATGGGGTGGAAGAGCTGAGCGGAAGAGGGTTTTTCTTTCTCACAAAATCAGCCATGGAAAAACTTCATGTAACAATGGCCATGTTTACATGTACACCAACAGTCCGTGATCAGAGTAAGGAATTACATGGATTAAGATGTTTACATGATATGAGCAACCCTCCTCAAGCTAAACTAATTATTACAATCATTCAAAGCGAAATGTTCAGAGTGCGAGAAATGTGACCCTATGCCTATATAGTGAGATTTAAAACTTAACATGTTTAATTATGGTTATGAACATAATCACATTTATAATAATAGTATTCTGTTTTTATTAGCTTCAACCTAATCCCAGCACTGCCTTAAACACATATTATGACGTGTATAATATATTACATCATGTGCTGAAGCTGAATATACCACTTACTGCAGTCAGCGTTATTGCAAAATAAATCCCAACAGGGTGATCAGGATCCCTCATGTGATTTATTACTTAACCTCGATTCTGAAAGAAGAGGCTGATGTAAGATCGGTGTGAAAGGGCATCGTTTTATTGCAGTTTCCTTTGTAATTGATGTGTAGGCTGTCGACTCTTTCTGGGTTGGTTTGCCACAGCCTATAGCATATTGTCCACATGAGTTACCATGGCATTGTGAGTGTGTATGGTCTTCCCTCTGTGCTGGCATTGCTCCCTGTCACGGGACACACACAATGACATCTTTTGTCTCTACAGTGTGTTTTGTGTATGTGTGTATTTAGATAGGACCAAAGAGCCAGGGCTCTGCCAGTATTCATAACCATAGTGCAAAGGGATGTCTGTTTTTGTAGATAATTATAGTGTTTGTCCAGTTCAGGATGACTTAAATTTCTGTTAGATACTGAGAATATACTTGCCTTCATCTGCTTCAGTAATTTAATATTTAACATATGGTGCTATCACAGGTGTGCTTTTGTGTGCGTGTGTTTTTTTTTCTTTGATTATTTTGTGTGTATCTTAGTGTATAAATGTTCAGTATTGTTCTCAATTTTGATTTGATTGTCAAATATGGATTTACATGATTTGTTTGCATTTGATTTCATTGTGGCTGTTGAGAAAAGGGAGTGAGCACCTGCAGGCAGTGTATTAGACAACTGTCAGATAACTACAAAACATGTTGCGTGTTATAAATGTAAAAGCTAAAAGAGTTTTACAATATGTGTCTGTTCATTCTCTTGGCATAATTAATACCTATGCATTGAGTGTAATAGTTAAAGCTCTGTAAAAATTGTGCCACCCCATTTAATCACAAATGTAATCCAGTTCACAGACAAATTATTGCCATTAGTATTTTTAGTGAATCAGAAACATACAGTGTGACCACTGTAGCCTGATTCCAGAAACAAGTGATTCCGATAAACCTATTATTCAAAATGACAAGTTACCGGTTTGAATGTTTCTTTCATAAATAAATGTATTAATTGAATTCAAATCTAAATTGTATGGAGGATTTAAGAATGACTCTATTCAATCGAAATTGAATTGAATCAGGAAGTCTATTGATAACCCACCCCTAATAGTTGTTACTAGTCTCATGTGCATGTCCCTTTCATGTAACTCATTTCACATGTTCATTCAGTATTTAAACCTGTACAGTGAAATAGATCCGGAGGCCACGTTTCCTTTAAGGGTGTAAATATTTGCTCGGCTATTCTTATATTCCTTTACATTCTGATAGGATTCAATTGAATTTTTTTGGTAATTTAATTATTTCCAACAATATTGCAATGAATCGATATTTGCAGCCTTAATGTCTATCTATCCTCTCAAAAGAATCAATTAAGCTCACCAAAGACACTGTTCACTAAACTCCTGCTCAGATTTACAGTACAGTCTGTAACAGTTGTTGGTGAGCGCAACAGTCACACGTTCCATATTTGGAAAATAGATAAAGCTTTTTATCTGCTAACCTTTCGATGTTTTGTTGCTAAGGAATGAAATGTTAATGTCACCCTGTTCTGTCTTCACAACAAAAGTATCGTCATTACCGCTGTGTTTTCAGCACTCTTTAAGGCTTTAGGACTAGTAGTTTATTGCTTTTTCATTTTCACTTTTTTTTTCTCTTGTGTATTTGAGTTCGTAAGTTCTTGGTTAAGATGGCCCACTTGTTTTTTGTTCTTGTCAATTTGTAGCTCTAACATACATATAGTTCGCTGTCAAACGTATGCAGTGTGCCGTGAGAGACGAGATGTGAGTTTGTGTAATTTGCACATTTGGAATATCTCTGAGCAGTCGTGTTGTGAATCTTAAATTGCAATGAAGCCTTTTCTTATCTTGTCTCGTTTTCATATCACCCCCAGTGCCAGTGCACCAGTGGGAACTGTAACAGTAAGTTGAGTTTGGAGAGAGATAATGCCTTTTTGATGGACAATGGAAAACAAACACTCTTCTCTCTGCCTACAGGGCTTCTTGCACTGACACTTTTTCTCCCCCTCCCCCCTCTCTTTCTCCTCTCTCTGCAGAGGCACAGATAGCCTTATTAGGTGATAGCGAAAGGCTAGTTGTAAAAATATTCCATCTTGCACTTTCCTACTCTAAATTTGGCTTCCAGTATGATGAAATTTGAAGCATTGTGCAGCGATAGTAATGAGAGTTTCGAGATGTTGTGCAGCTATAACACGACCCAGATGTTAAGTTTTGAGAAACACGGGGACAATTAGTTAAATGTGTTCGATGAAAGTTGCATCATGCTCAAAAATTGCAAATGGAATGATGCATGAGTATAACAAACATAAGCTAATAGACTTTACAAGCTCTGTCCTCCTTTTCTCTTTCAAGGCTGTGGTGACCGATATCTTGATCCATGTCTCATGGAGCTCTAATCGATTGTGGTTACGGGCCTATTTATTTCACTTTGAAAGTGGGAGAGATTTGCTCCACTGCTGGAATGCGAGCATTTGAGCCAGAGTTTCTGCTTATGCAAGAACAGCGTTCTCTCTCGTGCCTGTAGTCCGCCTAAGGGGGAGCCAAGCACCCCAATCCAAAAGCAGCAGGGGAAGATAAAAGTGAAAAACACCGGCACAGAGGGTGTGGTGCACACCTGAATGTGGCTAAGGAGATGAGGAAATAAAACTGAGAATGTTAAAAGACAAATAGACTATGTGTTGACTTATGAAACCACATAGTTTTTTGGCTTCACCCGAAAGTCTTTTTTAGTTTTTGTCAAGCTTGTTTAGGAGTGGACAATTGTATATAAATGTGCATAAACATTTGGTAGAAGTTACTTGAAATGTTTCTTTGATTCTCCTGCTGAAGTTGTGTCTGTTTAATGAGCGGAAGATAGTTTCAGTACTGGTCAGATCCTATCATTCCTGAGAAATAAACCCAGGCAACCCCAAGGGACAGTGGAAGGGGGGTTAATGAAGGAACATTAAATAAGACAAGGACTGTCCGAGAATGTTTGTGTTGTCTGTCAGGCATGTATAATGGAAATGTAAAAGCTCTAGGAACACTTTGCCCCCATATCCACCATGGTCCCACCCATCCTAACTATAATTCAGGACAGATCAAGAGTCTACAAGAATCCCATAGCTGGATTAAACACATTCCCTTAGACCAGACATGTCTGGACTGCTTAGAAAATGAAAAAGCAAACCAAATCCCTGCAAGTAATGAGACCCAAAATAATTTGGACAAAGAAGGAAATCTTCACTGTCACACACTCCAATTAGATTTCCCTGAAAATAAACAACGTAGTTGCCACAGCAACACGCTCAAAACATTTTTGGCCAACTTTAACAAACAGCACTCTGTCTGTGACGGCAACTGTAGAAACTATTCTCAGAAAGAGTGCACTCACTGTTTAAAGCAGAGTGTAAAAGCTGAGGGGTTTCAGACTTTCGTCGAAGGTAATTTACCTTCTCATCTTCTTAAACACTCTCTTCGCACTGAGATGGAATGTTGACTTTCTGAAAATGTGTTTCACTAGGCTCTCTCTCATTCTTTACATCATGTACTTCTGCTGTAACCACACAGTTGGGAAGAGAGAGGGGAAAATGGAAGGCCTCTCTCGGCACTCTGGCTTTGGAATCACTGAGTCATTCGATTGATTGCAGGTCTTGCAGTAAACAGCAGCTAGCCAGTGTAGCATAGCACATTTCAGCACGGGTCTTCTGACAACAGGATACACATTACGCTGCACTGTAGCTGATCTCTGGACACACCTTCTATTCAAGGCTATTGTGCTTTAAATAATAGCTTTTGGCTAAGCTTCAAAACAAGCCTCCCCTATTGAATCTCTTTCTCTCGAGCTCTCTAGTTTGGAGCCCATACTGCTTTTCTTTCTGAAATATGGGGACTTCTGAAAATCTAGCTGGGTAATCAAGATGCCAATACTTTGAGGCAAGTACAAAATTCACAAGGACTTACAAGGATTTACACTTGCAGGCGCTATAACATCCACAATTAAAATTATTTTGGCTAGGTTTGACCATCCCAGAAAAGCTCAACAGTTTGGATAGTGTTATCTGAGCTTTTGACCCCAAAGCATTAGCCGTTCAATTCAACCCCATCTCACAATGACCTTAAGCGACATCACACTCTCTCACGCATTGCTTTCATCTTTACTCTCTGAACTATGACCCTTCTCTCCTGCTTTAGAAATGGACCCACCCTGAGGGAGGCATGAGATCTGTTAATCAGCTAGGAGGTAGTCATTTAGTCAAATGACATTTAGATTCATCAGACTCTACTCGGCTGTGTAAGACAGTAATATCCCTTATCGTTAACAGAGTTGGAGACAGTTGAACTTGGTTCAGTGAACACTGATACGCAGCAATGAACCCGTGAACAATGCAATCATTCAGTGTCCTCACCTGAGCACATCAAATACCCCACCACCAACTGCCCCCAAAACACACACTGCACATTTACCTGGAAGATGAGCACTTTGAAGTTGTTCCTCTTGATCAGGTGAGCATGGTTTGCCTCCAATTTCCTCACTTGGACGGCCTGCTTATCCATCTTGTCCTTGACCTCCTTCATGTGGACGCTGACCTTGCGGCTCTTCTCCAGGAGTTTGCTGACCGTGTTGGAGGTGGAAGTATGACTCTTGGAGAGCTTGGTCATATCGTTCTGGATGCCCCTCACCGCCCCTTCCATATCGACCTGTCTCATCTCCATCTTATGCTGGTTCTCTTGCACTGTGTCCAGCATGTTCACCAACTTATCTAGAAGTGTCAGGACAGTGATGGCATTCACTTGGCCTGTGGGTGAAGCTCCATCTCTAGGTAGAGTGCCTGTGGTTCCCCCAGCCAGAGCTCCAGGGCCACTGGGTTCTCCGCTAGAGTCGTTGGTTGCGCCAGTGCCCAGCTGGGAGAAGCTATGGGTGGGTGAAGACTGAGTGGGGCTGGGGCTTGGCACCACCAGCTCCTGGTTCTCATGTGTGCTGACCACGATGCTCCTTTCTGCCTGCACTGCATCTTCTCCCATTCTGAGGCTGTACTTGGTCTCGAAACTTTACTCAGGAAAATGGTCTCGTTCTTTACCTTTCTTCACCTTTTAAGTGAGCTGGTCTTGCTGTACCGGGTTCCTCTTCCAGTTGAGTCGAGTGTCTCCACGTTCCTACAGCTTCAATTCCTGTTTACAGTCTTGAGAATAACTTTTCAGCTTCCAGGTTCAATGTTCCCACCCCTTTTTGAAAATAACAACACTCTTACTCCCTCTCTCTCTCTCGGTCTCTCCCTCCCTCTCTGGTGCGATTGGAAGAGCCGTGTAGAGGCTTCCCCACAGCTTAAAAAGCCCGTCCACACCCAATGGGGGCGTAGCTTGGTTTCCATGGCACCTAGCCCGGCCCATTGGTGAGGGAGTTATGTGTTTGCATGTGTAAAGTGCGAGTATGTGGGTGTGTACTGTGGAACATGAGCAACTCTCTCCACATGCAGTACCTCCCCCTAACTCTCTCTCTCTCTCTCTCTCTCTCTCTGGCTCTCTAGGTTTAGTTCTGTTTATATTGAAGAGAGCAATAGTATATTAAGAGTCATGTTTGAAGAATGAGCTCATCTGTGCCAGTGAAATAAAGAGGGCGAGTGAAAGATAAAAGACGTTAGAACAAAGGTGTGTGTTTTTCCCCTTGAGTAAAGATTTGCTAAGCAACATTTTGGAGAAGTTCTGTGCATATGTATGCATAGATGTGCACAAGAATGTATGTATATTTTTGCCTGTATTTATTTTGTAAGAGCCTTTTCTTACAGTTATAAGTCATTCTAAGTTTATTCTGGAAAGAATGTCACACAAACAGTTCTCAAGCCGTTGGAGAAGTGGAGTCATTTTTCCTGCCTGCAGCTGTAGCAGGAGCATGGCGAAACTTAACATCAGAAGTGGAAAACTTTGCATTTACATTTCACCATGCAGAGAAATATAGTGAAGAATAAAAACACTGGCTGCATGTAACCAAATCTTGAAAGAAAGAAAAAACTGTTAACTTCCTTGTCATTTTCTTGGGTGTTTGCCTCTTATACACACAAACACAATGTCTTAATTGCTCCCATTTCCTCCTTTCTGCATTGTTATACATGCCTCCATTATGTCATCTTCCATCCTTTTTCCTTTGCAGAGTAATGACTGTGGAAACACACACATCTGAGAGAGGACAAGAGTCTATTCATGTTCCCCTTGACCTCTGACCTGTACTCTGGGGATGCTTTACATGCTCAGATAGATTACATAACACATTATCATAGCATACAAGCACATGAATTTTGGCACACATCCATATTGGGATTTCTAAATGCAAAGCAGTTAACAGGCAAGTTAATGCTTGTTTAGTGTTGGGTTAGTGCAGTAGTAAATAACATGGTAATTTAGAACCTTTCATTAATTAGCGAATAGCAGTTTAACATGCATCACATTGACAACGAAAGAGAAATTAAGAGAGAGGGTGAGAGAAAGGCACCTGGTAAGCTCTTCTGCCTGTTAGGATTATGTGTAAAAGGGTGGGGATTCTTGACTTATCGACTTTTATCTCCATTGTTTTCATTCCGGGGAACTCGTATCCTGATCTCTTGTTTTTCATGGGAATATCTCAAAAGGCTTGAAGGTACATGGCTCAGATTGCATATCTTTTAGAAATGACTCGTCGCCCCCTGGAGAAAACATTATGGAATTGCAACATCAGAGCACAAGCGCAGCACACAAACAAGACCAGATTGCCTGGAATATCACTGCTGCTTCTTTGGAGAGTCTTACAGTAAAGTGGGACACAGTCAGTATATGGCAGTTAATATACTACAACCTTCCTTTTACACTATGGGAGTCAAAAAGTATGAATGTGTTCTTGAAGCTTTTAGGGAGATACTTCAAAAAACCCTCACAAAAAGCAACCCTCAACCCAAAACTAAATGCCAAATTGTGATATAATTTAATAATGTGACGTTGTGAAAAACCAGGGAGGTGAGGAACTAAAACACAAAAATGACCCAACTTGTGTGTGAAGAGTAGAGGCAAGTGTTGTATATCACCAGTAGGAGTCAGTAGTGGCATTAACCAAATAATCCATAAAAAACTTCAGCTTATCAAAAGCTTATTATTTATTGAAAACATTAAAACTTGGCTGAGAATGATGCTAGAAATGTGTCCAGAAATGGTGGCCACATTTTGTTGTCTATGTTGTGGCCACAAGATGGAGATGATTAATAAAATACCATTTTATTTTGAATAAAAAACTGCCAGACAGTGTGGCATTAATACAGAAATATATTATATTCTATTATATCTCAAACTTTTAACTTTTTGTATGATCTACTTTAAAAATTAGGTCTGGTTTCACAGACAGGGTTTAGATTAAGCCAGGGTTAGGCCTTAGTTCAATTAGGACATTTAAGTAGATTTTATAAATATGCCTTTAAAACATTACAGTTGTCCATTTTGCTCAAACTTGCATTTTAGTCTGGGACTAGGCTTAAGCCTTGTCTGTGAAACTGGGGGTAAAAGAACTATACATATTTTGAAAGTTTTGTAAATGCCTGGTGCATTAAGGTGCATTTTATTTTAACAAAATATTTTAATTACGGAGCCCCTAAAGAGACTTGTTGAAGAAAAAGGAAATGCGAAATGAAGGAAAAATTATGTCAATGCTTTTGTATTCTTTCACAAATATTTTGCACTCCCTCACAAAAATGTTTGAGTTCTGCCGAGAAATTTTGCGTTCGTTTCGCAAAGAGCTCAAAAGGTTTTGTGAGCGAACACGAAGTTTCTCCAGGGAACGCAAAATGTAATGCACAGTTAAAGCTGCTTGTAGACCTTCAAAGCCAAGGCTCTCTTAAAATGGAAATCGATAGAAATAGGAGTTTCCACACTGCTTTAATAAACTGATCACTCTAATTCTTAACACCTTTTCTAGTTCTAAAGTCTCATGTGAATGACTCAGTTCTTGTGTTTTTAGTCTCTACATATTTGTGGCTTAAGCCACACCCCCTTACCCTTATTGGTTCAAGTGCTTTTTTTTGTAGAAGAAATCCTAATTTCATTTTAATTTAATTTGGCCTGATTTCCATGTAATGTTTCTGCTCATTGGTTTTTACAGCATGCCATTTGTCTACTGTTTTAACTGCCCCGTCTCTGTTTGTCTCTACATTTTGAGCATCCATTGAGGCACCCAGTTTTTTATTACGGTTTCTGCTTACTGGTTTTGACTTAGCATCTTATCACATTCACTTTCTCACAGTTTCTTATGGTGTCATTATTTCTTAACATACCTTTTATTCAAGTTTTGTGTGATGCTTCCCAACCTGCACCAAACATGATTCATATTTATTTGCATTTTAGGAATTGGATGAAGATCTGCTATGACAAATGTGGAGAATGAAAAGGTATTTTGCATGCCCATTATGCCCTTGTCTTATTTTATGTGACAATTTTACTTTTAAGTCTCTTAAAAGCCTGCTTTTGGCTGCTTTTGACTTTCAAATGGGCTTTCAAATCAAGAGAGAAACATGCTTTTTGCTATATTTAAAACATGTACCAGCGGGGTCTGATGGACAGCCAGAGCCTTGGAATACAGTTTTATGGAATGATTTGTAACTACAGTGTTGTATTTCAGTTAATCTAGCTGGTGTTTTCGTCTGAGGATGAAATTAGTTTTTTTCAGAACAGTAAGTTTTTGTGTAAAGTGTTTGATATTTTAAAAGCATTTATTTTCTAGTTTAAGAAAAGTACTACATGATAGAGACTAAAGCAAATGTTTGCCTTACTTTCTTCCAGTGTGGGGAAAGTTACTTTTAAAAGTAATGTTTCAATATTGCATCACTCCCTAAGAAAAGTAACTTATTGCGTTACTTAGTTACTTTTTATGGAAAGTAGTGCGTTGCGTTACTTTTTCCCATCTGGGCTGGGTTTGCTTGTATTTTTTAACCCCTTCGGACAACAAAAAAGTTCTATTTTGGGCAAATGTAAAAGTGCAAAGTGCTAATGTTCACGTTAGTCTAGAACTACAATAACATCTCAGTGCAAACAATGCTTCCACACTTACTCCCCATTTCTTTCAACATGGGGACAGGAGAGGTGTTATACAATGAATGGGATTATGGTAAAACTTGAGTTACTTTTTTCAAAAAGTAACTGATATTTTGTTGTAAATTTAAAAGTAATGCTTTACTTTTTACTTAAAAAAGTAATCTGATTATGTAACTCATGTTACTTGTAATCCGTTATCCTCAACATTGCTTTCTTCTGATTTAACATAATTTCTAGTTTCTTTTTATTTATTTTTTTATTTTTTCAGGTTATATTCTTTTTGGCATTATTATGTCATTTATATATTATATTTAATATATAATTCTCACCATATAAACACTCATTAGTATTTTTCACACACCAGCAAGAATCTCAAGAAGTGTATGTAGCTTATTAACAATATTTTATATATTAAAATATTTTAAAATATAATAATATATTAAAATTCCATATATTTAAATACAACAAACTGCCACTTCAAACCTTTTGACTCTGACTTAATTATTTTATCAATATTTTTCTCTTTTTCGAACAAGCTCTGTTTCCAAAGTCAATGTCTGCATTACTGATTTATCATAAAATGAAAAATGCTTCGTTTGCCTTTGATTCATTAATTATTAATAACTTTCTTTTCTCCCTTTTTCATTTTCTCAAATTTTTTTCTCACTTTCTGACCTTGAACCCTTCTTTACACTTTTCCTTTCTTGAAGTCCAAACCCTTCTCCTCCCCTCATCTTATATTAACCTCAGAAGCAGCGAATCTCCCTGCTGGCTCTGTCTGTTGAGTGTCTGCTGTACTTGTTATTGAAATTCCCTGCTGACAGCCCGGCTCTGGAAAACCTATGGAGAGGGAGAGATCCTGGTGTACCTGGCACTGCCATGTGGGAGGAAGGTGGGAATCAGTACTTATAGCATGTTATGAAAATAATTTATTACCTTACAACCTCAAACACACATCATTCCACAGCCACACACAGCCCTGGTGTAGATTATTCATAACTGTGGGAGAAAATCGCCTGTGGTAGCCAGGCTTATTTATAAGGCTTCACATTCCTTCACTGATATAAATTTGCACAGTATATGAGACTCTTGGCAGTCTTTCTCATGTGCTTTGATGAGAATAGGCTATAGAAGAAGCCTGATAAAGCCACGCTTAAAATTGTCTGAACATCAAATATCAAACAAAGTGACGTTTATTTTAAAGATAGCACAAGCACACTTATCAAGAAAACCATTTCATATTTCAAGTTTGTTAGGTTTTGAATGAAAGTAGACTGTGTTATCAATGTTCAAAATCAACATCAACTTTTTAAACCAATTTAAAATGATATATTAAAAGTATATACTGAATATCTAAACCGAGCAATCAGAATAGGTGATACACTGTCTTTGCTTCCTTCCAAATTGTAGCTGAAGAAAAAAGGTTAAATTTAGCTCTCTTTGACGTTAAGCGTCGCTGGCTTGAAGCTGTGCATGCCGGTTAGAAATTTTGTCTGACTTGAGACTGCGCCAATGCCACATCACTGTGACGTGTGCCATCAAAATTTCACAAGATCGTTTCGAGAGCAGTCGACTGGCTCATTCTGCGCAGCTTCTCCAGAGCGGCTGGACAAGCCCTGATGACCGCGCAGCTGTTTCACGATTGACAACGATCATGTGTTTCCGAGCTTATTCTGACACCTTCGCTTTCGCTAATAGACAAAATCCTGGTTTTTATAACAGAAAAAACTGTTTTCATGTTATCATAATATATAATGTAAATAAAACTGATAAAAATATAGACCCACTTTATTGCTATTTAGATAAATCATCAATATCAAGCAATATATAAAATATTAAATGAAACGTTTCTGTTGCAACATGAAAGGTCTATATCTGTGTATATGACAAATATTGCATATAATCCACTTTATCTGTGACAAAGTACGCAAAGACTGCTCGAGCGTCACTAGGGGATGCAGAAATTACTCCTCCCCTAATTGACCGTTCGCAAAGACCCGCCCCCTTTAGTTACTGTTGCTATGTCCGACAAGCCATGAACTCTCACGCCACACATCATGTTCCATCACGGAGCAATAGACACTGACAACCTGTCGACAGACAAGACAGAACAAGTTACTTTTGATATGAAACAAAGTTTCAAATATTGTAATTTTTTAAAGAAGTTTAAACAATAACTACTGTTTGTGGCTCTTTCAGATCGCTGTTGCTCCTCAGTTCAAGCGGCTCGTGAACCGATCATGTCTTCATACTAGTTCATTTATAACATCAAATAAACATGAATGAACATCAGAAGGAATGTTGTTTCAAGCGCGGAAAGATGTGAGTACACACAGTTTTTCAAATTCAACTCCCCTGACTGCTTTGTTGGACAAAATGGCGGATTTGGGGTTATGATTGGTCAGATCACCTGTGAAAACAAAGTTATAGTTCTAATAATAATAAATTAATCTGTGCACATCTTTCTTTTAATCTTTATTCAAAATAACTTCCCCTCCCATGCACAGTGACATCTCCGCTCTGGTGTCTTGTTTTTCGATGTGAGTGACGAATACCTGAGTGAAACAGCTTCTTGATAGGGGTGTGACGAGACCCCTATCCCACGAGACGAGACGAGACACGAGATTGGGTTCACGAGACGAGATTTTTATAATATTTTTAAAAAATCCTCAATAATGAAACGTATGAAGGGAAAATAGTCTTTTATTCAACTGAAAATCATAAAATGCTAAAATGTTGGTGCATTTTGAAATCAACTTGTAATGCATGTCATTTTACTTCTATTTTAATGAATTATTTGCAGTAAAACAACATGCAAACACTGTTAAACGTTTTGCCACAAAATCAACCAATTGTTTTCTGCCCTGTATAATTCCACATGAGAAATCTCACTGAACTTCTTTCTACAGATTGAACATAAATTAAACAGTATAAATAAAATAAACATATAAATAAAAAATTCAAATAACACTTTAAGTGTCACTTTAACTGCAGTACAAAGTTGACCATTTCCCAGTCACTATTGATTGTGTGGCTGTAACTGTTATATAGCTCTGCGTACACCGAGAAGTCCAACCTGTTAGCAGTAATAGAGATGCTTTCTGCCTCTTTAGGGGGCGTTCACATATCGCACCTAAAAAAGCGTAAAGCGCGGCCGCGTCGCTTCCTCCTTCTTTTGCAAGTGTTTGGGAGCTCGCGCTTCTGTAGCGTCTGTCGTTGCTATGCAACCATGAATTTTGCTCTCCATGACCATGAGGAAGACCGCGACCGCGTCGCTTCCACTTTGCGCAAATGAAAATGCGCGCGATATGTGAACGCGAAGAGTCTGTACAACCTTTGCCGAGGTGAACAGTATTGTTTTCTTACAATGTTTACATATTGTTTGTGTCTTGTGTGTTATTCTTTCGCCGTTTATTATTTCTACTGGAAAACCAAAATATTTCCACACAAACGATTTGAAAGTGGCAGCGGCATTTTCAATAATAATTTCACCCTCACACTGATAGCACGACGAGACAACTTTTCACCTCGACGAGAAATCTCGTCACGTTTTAGTCTCGTGGTGCGAGATCTCGTCACACCCCTACTTCTTGAACAAGAAAAAATGGACAGGACTTGATTTTGACTATAGCGGTGCTCTTGGACATAGCTAATAGGGATCCAAATAAATAAACAAATTTTGTCCATCGGGAATTGATTGGATTGTTGGATCATTGTCCTCACTCACATAAGATTGCAGCAATAGCAAATGACAACGATCCAATCAATACTCGGTGGACAATATCAACACCTACATTTTTTCTTGCTCAAGAAGTTGTTTCACTCAAATATACGTCACAATGGGGCAAAAAAGACATAAGTTCTGTGTCATGCCGACTTCAAATCCAGAATTTTGTCTTTATTTGCATAAATAATCAATCATTGTCCAGAATTAACTGTTCAAGCCAATCAGCTTTCAGTATCACTTTAATGCGTCACCAGGTTTGCATGTGATTAAAGCGTTAGTTCCCCGAAAATTGACAGTTCTGTTCTTAATTACTCACCCTCATGTTGTTCCACAACTGCAAGACCTTTGTTCATCTTCAGAACAGATATTTGTAATGAAATCCGATGGCTCAGTGAGGCCTTCATTGCCAGCAAGACAATTAACACTTTCAGATGCCCAGAATGGTACTAAAACATATTTAAAACTGTTCATGTGATTCAACCTTAATATTATAAAGTGAAGAGAATACTTTTTGTGTGATTCATGAAGCTTTACGAATCTTTTGATTCAAATCAGTGGTTCAGTTTGTGTATCAAACTTCCAAAGTCACGTGAAGTTATGAAATTACGACACACTTATGACGTACAAAACCTTGTTTCCAGAAATCCTGTGACTTTGGCGCTCCGAACCACTGATTCAAAACAAAAGATTGCGAGATTTGGCCAATTTACTACTACACTGGCACTTTATGTTGGAGATTGGAGAGATTATTATATCGTGTTATATATATCAGAGAGATATCATACAGTTAGTAGTAACTAGTATAGTTAGAGCTATACATATCATACAGTTCATCATTACATCGTAATATACATCATATAGATAATCCACACGCTATACTGCTATATTCCTCTCCCTTCTTAAATGTGTTCTTGTGCTCAGCCCCCGCCCCCCCCCCCCCCCCGCCAAAAAAAAAAAAATTATGCATTTTACAAGCTGGACCAGCTAGTCCACTCAGAACAAGGATATATATATATATATATATATACACATAAATGCCTCATTAGTGGCCTTCCGCCATATTGGAAAAGTCAAAGCCGGTCTGTGAATGTTCGAGAGCGAGATGACTGAACATCTGAACATACTTTTTTTAGCGGTTGCGAAGTTATTACTTGTTCAAAATAAGTACCTACTCGAGAGTATGCAGCCTGACTGTTTCTATAGCAACAAGAGCTTCCAACGGCAACACGCATTGCTTTTACCAATTGGTGATTTGCTCATTTATTTAGAATTCTGGACTTAATCCGCCATATTGTGTGCTGCACTTTCTTTGTATATCTAATGTGTTTGTATATCTTGATATAATACAGCATATTGATGGTCGAAAACATCAAAAATGAAGACATTTTTGGGCGCCTCAGCAAAAAAAACAAAAACAAATCCAATACGTCCATAGAAATGTTTCGCATTTTATACAAGTAGGCAACAGCAGCAAGGAACCAAAACTCCAACAAATGGAGAAAAAAACCTTGGGAGAAACCAGGCTTAGTCGGGGGGGCCAGTTCTCCTCTGGCCGGTTTGTTGGCTTGCTTAAGTTGGGGACACTCGCTTGATATTCAGGAGTGTTTGATATGCCTGCATTTGGCGCCGTTGTATGCGAACTGAACTGAGCCGGACGATTACATCACTGTTTTCTCCAGTGCTGATATACATAAATTAACTAGACTAATAACTACTGATATTTGCAACAGAATGAATCAATAATATATAGAATAAGCTAGACAATGACACCAATTTGCATTGTAAAAAGCGCTATATAAATAAAGGTGACTTGACTTGACAAGTAGATTAAAACAGTGGCCAGTAGCACACCTACTTTATGTGAGTTCATAATTTGTGCTGTACATATGGGGTATAATGGCTGTAAAATGAACCACAATTCTTGCCGAATATACAGAATTATAAAAATTGCATGTGTACGGGAGTGAAGAGGTTTGCTCTTCTTGTGTAACTATCTTACTGTGATCACTTTGGTGCGCGTTGCCATCGTGTGGCCATTGATCATAATGGAAATGAGAGACAGGAATCATAAAACTCTTGTTGTCTTTCACGCATCATTTGTAGTTTTATATATCTGTGCTTGCTCACACATACACACTCACACCATTCTGTCTCTCAAGGACTGCTGGATTTGTTCCACAAGTTATCTTAGGTCACAGAGGGCATTGGTAGTACAACACACACACACACACACACACTACTTGTTGGCGGTGATTGTATTTGACAGCTCAGAGGCGTAGGAGAGAGCCGGACTGAGGTTGTGACAGCCTCTCTGCTGTCGGATCTTGTGGCAGCATTGATTGCTGGGTTATGGGTGCGGCTCACAGCCATCGACCGGCTGCTGGGCTTCATCCGCCTACAACTCCCTTTGGGCCGAAGGAGGCAGACAGACAGACTTTCCTTTCCTGCTAGTGTCAGATTGTGCTAAGAGAAACAAGGTGACGAGAAAGGATGCATCTCAGTTCTGAGGCTAATCAACAGAGTTCTGGGTAGTTCTAAATCCGTGATAGTATCGATATTTTTCACAAGTGACAAGACCTTCAAACTTGGAAGGTTAGGCAAATTAGCAGGAAGGAATGTTGCAGGAAGGTTAAGGACGTTTTAGGAAAACAATTTTGCTGAAGAGTAGTTCCATTTATACTGCTGGGAAAGCTTTTTGCTGTGATGTCAGAAGCAACAATATTATAAATATAATGTTGTTTTCATGTTATAGTGCTTGCCATTTTTTTTATTTATTGATATATGTTGTAAAATGATTTTAAAAATAATGGATATCTGTTGGACGTTGTATTTTCGAACTCTGAAGTGTTGCTAATACGACTGTTTCTCCCTAGACATTTACATTTAGTGAACATATTGTAATTACATTCCATTTTTTCTTTAAAGTTTTAATTTCTTGGCCTTACCTTCATAAAACCTGCAGAAACCATGTATTGTATAGATGGGGGAAAAAACATATCAACATAAATTTACTTAAAATGCAAAATTGCATAAGAAATTATTTTCTGAAAATGTCTTCTCCCATAATTGGCAAAATGTTTCTTGTTTTCAACATAAGTCTTACATAGTTTTGCTTGTGAGAGAAATTTATTTTTTTAAAGATGTTTAGATATTTTACTGGACAGAGAGACAAAAATACTGTATTTCTGCAGCACCGATATTAAAATTATGGCCGGTACAAATAAACCAGTACTAATTTATTATGATAAATAGACAATATTAAAATTCGGTAACGCTTTACAATAAGGTTCATTAGTTAAAATTAGTTAACTGCATTAGTTAACATGAACATTTAAAATCTTGTTAATATTAGTTAATGCACTGTGAACTAACATGAACAAACGATGAATAACTGAGTTTTTATTAACTAAAATTAAAAAAGAGTAGTAAATATTAAATGTGTTGCTCATGGTTAGTTCATGTTAGTTAATACATTAATGTTTAAGTAATGAACTGGTAACACTTTACAATAAGATTCATTAGTTAAACATTAGTTAATGTATTAACTAACATGAACTAACCATGAGCATTAACTAATGTTAACAAGATTTTATTATTAATGTATTTGTTAATGTTAATTTCAACATTTACTAAGATTATTAAATGCTGTAAGTGCAGTTCAATATTAGTTCACGTTAAATAATGGAGTTAACTAATGAACTTTTATAAAATGTTACCTAAAATTCTATACTTTTTGTCTATATAGATAAAAAAAAAAATCTAAAAATCAATTTAGGCATGAAAGCATAATGTAATGTACAACCAAAATGTACATCAATTTTGATATTTGCTGAAGATTAAATTATTAGTGTTTTAAATATAAACTTTAAGTGACTTATAGAGTATGGCAAATGAAATCTAAATGTAAAAAAAAATATTATAAATGAGAATGCGCAATTAAATCAATACCAGCCGATAACCAATATGGTGCCGATATATTGTGCATCTCTAAAAATACCAAGAAAATTATTTTCAGTAACACTTTACAGCAAGTTCTCATTCGTTAATATTGGTTAATGCATGAACTTAACATAAACTAACAATGAGTAATATATTGTACAGACTTTATTAACCTTTGTTAAAATTGTCATCATTTACTCTCCCTCATTTCATTCCAAACCCATAAGACTTTGTTTCATCTTCGAAACACAAATGAAGACATTTTTTTATGAAATCTGAGTGATTTCTGTCCCTCCACTGACTGTCCACACAACAACCGCTTCAGAAAATTCATAATGAGATTATAAAACTAATCCATATGGGCCCAAATTTTCTGAAGACACTCGATTGCTTTATGCGATAAACATTATCACTTATTCACATATTTTTGACCTTTCATTTTTGGGTGAACTAACACTTTTACTAATATTAACAAATAAGATTAATAAACACTGTAGAAGTATTGTTCATTGTTAGTTTATGTTAACTAATGTAGTTAACTAATGTTACCAAATGAAACCTTATACTTGATTTTTTTGCATTGTGGAGGTCAGTCATACACGATGCATCAAATCACATGATATAAATTATTTATTTACATTACAGCGGATAAAAACGAAGAAAAAGAACATCACAAGTATGTTAACCTATTGGAAATATATAATACATAACCAAAGAGAGCCTTGGTGGGCTCGTTTTTTTTTTTTCTCGATGGTGTCATAGACAACAAATACAAGGCAACATGTGGCACACCGCTCCAGTCATCCATCCGTCATCCATTCATCCATCCGTCCACAAGCACTCCTCTTTTCCAGACTGTTGCAACCCCAGGGAAGGGGTGTTTTTGGCTGTACGCTCTGACGAAGCTGACTGTTCTTTCCCACTGAGCCTTACTCAAGCCTGCAGGCCAGGTGGAAAAACCACTGCAGGGCCGTCCCATGAGGCCCATCCCCTGTTTGTATCCTATGGGAATCAAGAGATGAGAAGGTTTGCACACTGCCAGGAGTCCCGCCTCAGTTCTTACACACCTATCTGGGGGGGTGTGTGTGTTCCCACAATTCCCTGGGGCCTTTCTCTGCTGTCTTTAGCACATGTCACTGTAAGTTAAGGGTTCGTCAGATGAGTCTGGTGGAGGCCCGCAGGGTGTTTTCGGAGTTGAAGTGTGGAACGTTTTGTTTCTGCCGCGCTATCCGATTCCCACGTGGACACCTTCTGTAAACACACACAAAAAAGTTTTATATTCCAAACCATCTTCCCAAATTTGTAATGAGAAGCGCTAATATAAAAAAAGGAAGCACGTTTTAATTAAAATAATGCCGTTTCACGGCAGCTAAGAAATATGTATGGCCATTAATTTTCTCAATTCAAACGCCATTGATTAGTGTGGCGAAAAGTTAATTTTAGGGTGTGAATGAAATGCTTTAAGACTCGGTAGGTGATTAGTTTTCTCAACCCGTACAGCCAGTGAGTTAAAGGTTCTCCTCACTGTGTAAAACTTGTTTGCGAGCGAGAGGATGGAACTAATTAAAACAGGAACAGCTTTGGTCTGGTCAGGAATCAGTGTCCCCCGCGTACCCTGCTGCCTCCGAGCCGATTTAAGAGCCAGGGGCGCACTCTGCCCTATGCAAAACATGACATTTAATAAAGCGACGAGGAAAATATAATAAAGATTCCCTGTGGTGGAAGGTTTCCCCTGCCGAGCTGCTAGGGAAGAGAGAGAAGCTGTTAATGAGACAATTTAAACCACAGCAAGTGCCTGTCTGTCAGTATCTGATCTCCATTCGTCTCTCACTCTCCACCTCCCTTTTTCTGAGCATTTTATACATTATGATTAGAGCTGTTAATTTAATGCATTAATGTTGGACAATTACTTGGGTTAATTTTTCAACAGGTTGTTTTTGTACATTTAATCATGCCCACTGACCTGTATGTAAATTTTGCATTAAAGTAGTGTTGGGGTGACACAAGTTATGTAATCAGATTATATAATCAAATTATGTAATATTTTTATAAGTAACACATCACTTTTAAATTTACAAAAGAGTTACTTTTTCAAATAAGTAATGCAAGTTACTTCATACTTTTCTCATTTATTCACTGACACCTCTCCTGACACCTCTCCTGTCCCTGTGTTGAGAAATCGGGAGTAAGTACAGAGGCAGAGGCACTTCCGTCAGCCTGAGGCTTATTCATTTCACTTTTGACGTGAAAGGCCCTTTACAATTGGCAAAAATAGATTTTTTTTATCATTTAAAAAAAACAAGCAAGCCTATAGGTGAGAAAAAGTAATGCAATGTCGTTACTTTTTTAGGGAATAATGCAATTTTGGAATGCATTACTTTTAAAATGAACTTGAAAAGAAATATTTTTCAGAAGAAAAAGTGATGCAAGCTGACTCGTAAGAACATAGAGCATCAATATAAAAATAGTCCTGTTTGAAATTCTACCTCAGACAGATTGACAAAATTTAGCTTAAAAATTGGATTACTATAGATTGTAGGCCAATGACGGGCTTTAATGATCTACTGTTCGGGGTTTAACCCTCTGATGCATTGTGATGTGTAGCTCTCTCAAAATAAACAATTTGAAATGATTAATTACAAAAAAAAGCCTAACATTAAGATCATTATTGTTATTCTTAACTAAGACCATTTAAAATGGTTGTTAATTGAAATAAAGCTGAAATAAAATACAAATATTAGATGAAAAACTTATCTTGGAAACCAGTTGAATATAATTGAGAATTAAAATAAACCAATTAAAGCTAAATAGAAATATTTTTAAATGACATACGAACACTGATCACTTAAAATGATCAAAATATAAAGATCTTTCAATATATATTAATAAGCATTATAAACAGTTTATAAATAATACTGAAATATTGCAGATTTTTCCCCATTTGTTATTTAAATATTCGTGCGTCACAGTGTTAAAGTGTCACAACACTCCTGTTTTAGCTCTGGCTGATCACAGCAGACAGAATTATGCCAAAGTACTTTTTGTTTTCAGTAATTTCACTTTTACTGAGTGTTTGCTCTTCATATCAGCACAATTATATCACCCTCCCATTTATGATGGCCATTCAGTGCAACTAAAACTGTAATGGCAAAAGAGTTCAGAGAGGGCCTAAACTGATGCAAAAATAGTATTTAAAAACTTTTAAGTAATAGTTTAAAAAGTAAAAAAAATTTAACTCATAACATCAAATGTTATTTTAGGAATTCATAATTTGGCAATAAACATCGAAATCTTTTTGAGAAAATAAACCCTTTGAATCTGCCTATTCAGTTTGTTTTGGAATATGAAGGGTTAAATGAAAGATGTGATTGGTAGTCCAACTATGAAATGACAGGAAAATTGACCAATCATATTGTCCCTCTATATAGGTGGGGTTTGTTATCACTAACTTTATGACAAGTTCCGTCCACTGTAGGGAATCGGAAAAGCAAAATACGCTGTTCGCTATGGAAAATGCAAGTAACTTTAGTGAGGAGGACATTGTTACTAATTTATTATCTATGCCATGTTCAAGATAATTGTCAAAGGAGGATCTACACCAGAGCTTAACTCTTTCCCCGCCAGCGTTTTTGTTGTATGAATATCTAAACATGCAATACATCAAAAGAAAGAACAGAGCCTTCTTTTAACCTTTTGAGTGGTATGGTCCCACACATGGGATTTTTACTTGTGCCCCTGAGAGTACGGTCCCATATATGGGATTTAGAATGTTCAGTGATGTCACACAAATTTGTGCTTGTCTTATATCACAACTATGCAGATTTTTCAAACACATAATGCTTTTTTTTTTTAGGTTTCAGACATTTAAATACATATAAGTACTAGTAAAACAATACATTTTGAGTTTGTAAATGTCAGACATCAGTGGAAGCAACAATCCATTCAAATATAATTTGCAGACGTTAATTCATATCAGACACAGTGGGCCTAAGTAACTATAAAGTTTACTCTATTATTCTCCCAGTTCACCGGCCACTTACATGTATTTCGGGAGAAACTGATGAATTCATGTGCTCCAACTGACAAGACTCTCTGAAATGTGGCACAAACTAAATCCCGCGTTTATATCAAGATAAAGATCATTTATAAAGTTTTTAAATGGCAAAATACACTCACATGTATTTGAGAATCGAAATATTATCAGCAAAGATACAGATAGTTGATGACATGGTGAACAAGTTTGTGAATATTTTAAATAAAAAAGGATAAAATAAAAGCGATACATCTGTCATACAGTGTTATTGTGGCTGCTGTGTGTCACGTGACAAGCATGGCGTTTCGCCATGGAAACAATAAGGGCAAATGTTCTAAAATAAAGGTCGCCTTAAAAAAAACTCACTCTGGGTGGTCAGCTAGAATATCTTAAACTTGTGTGTGAAAGGGTTAAACAAAAACAAAGGAAAAAATGTCTTATTCTAGCTTCATGCATTCTTTTTTATCAACACTTGAATGTGAGTAAGTTTCATTAAAAAAAAGCTATATTTTGAACAAAAAGCTGAGAAAATTGCAATTTGTTTTCTCCCCAAAGACTACAACATGCATAATGCTTTTATCGCTTGTTTCTGCTTCTTTTCGCCTGTGTTTTGATCCGGAGGTTCTTTCAGAAGTAATAGCGCCCCCTACCACAAAACAGTGAAAACACAAAGCCATAAAATCCCATCAATGACATAATAGTTAAATTTTTCCCAAATAAACCATAAGTTACATACATTTAATAGGCCTCTGTGCCAGTCTAATGATATTATTTATTCTAAACTTTGCTTGTTTGTGGTGGTGGGTTCCAAAATGCCACGATCGCTGTTCTGTCTGATGATGCGGAAGTGTCTGTCGCTAATTTGCTTTGGTCAGAGAGCTGTCATGATGCGTCAACTTGCATTAAATGGTTTTTTGTGTCATACGTTTTGGAACCCGGCCAGTTGACCCCAGTTGTCCCGAGTTGACTTCTTTCCGACAAGTGATGGGGGTGAGAGGGATTCAAGAATCACGGCTTGCTACTGGGCAAAAGATAAACGTTAAAAAAGCAAGTCATTAAATCCCTGCGAAACACTTTTGCTGCATTGTTCGGCAAATCTTTCACTTTAATCAATAAACGCTCTGCTTTAGAATCCTACAGGGCTACTTTTGGAGAGTTATATTAAATGGATTGTAGTCAAACACCATTTGTGCTGATTATACGAAAACGAGGTGGCAATTTCTCCCTAGGGAGGAAACACTGAGGGCAACAGAGCCATTATGCCATCACGGTCCATTCCACTGCCCCGCTCATCCCTGGGAGCCTCGTTACGGGACAAAGCGACAATCAAAACACAACCATAACGCATTAGAGTCCTCAGAAAGCCTGTTTACAGGTGGAGGCACAGCGGAGGAAAAACAGACCAGCGGTACTGTGGGTTGTAAACTTTTAAAAGGTCAAAGAGTCTGAATGATCGCTCATCAGAGAGTGCTTGATTTTCATTCCTCGCTCGTTGTATTTTCACTCTCTTACAAGCTCTTTGAACCATTACTTTTGCTACCTTCCTGTAGCTCTCACACTCTGCATGCAATGCGGCGTCAGAGAATCATTACAATCACCTAATCACTACTGCAGCTCTGCGCCCTTGCAGGAGTGTGTTTGATTAAACATGCTTCAGTCTGAGAATCTTTGATTAGCTAGACGGAAAGACACAGAGAGAGAGAGACAGTGAAAGACAGGACTTGAGAAAATTAAAGAGCAAAAGGAGACCGATAAGAGAAAGACGTTCCTAAGTCACTGCTGCAGTTAGAAAGTGTGTTGCTATAGAAACCAGTGGCGGGCTGTAAGGTGAAGGAGGGCACTGCGGATTCAACTTTTCATGTTTGTTCATGACTGTGCGTGTGTATGTCAGGTTTCAGGATCAATCATACTTGATTATTTCTCTGGATATTGTCGTCTGGTATTCTGATTTCCGTGGTTTGCATTTATAAACTTACTTTGTGTTAGGCAACTGCATGTTGTTTATTTATCGTAGGCTTCACATCTAGATCAAGCTGAGAACTGTTACTGAATCAATCAGACAATCAAGAAAATCACACCGACCTTCTCAGCAGCAGGAAAAACAAAGCTGTTGAATTTTGAATAAATTATACATAGGCGCTGTGCAATGCGACAATACTAGAACACTCCAATCCCATCATAATCAGCAAAGCTGTCACCGCATCTCTATATGTGTGCGTTTCTGTATAAATGCAGTTAATACATAACATACAGTGGCTCCAAAAGTATTTGGACAACTTAACTTTAACTTATGTAAAATAAATGTGGAAGTGACCAAATACTTTTCAGTTTGAGGCCACTGTGTGTTGTATATTATAATAAAGGGATAGCCCGACATCATTACTATTCAATAAATTGGGTTTGTCCAGATATTTTTATTGTTTTTGAAAGTCTCTTATGCTCACCAAGTGATGCAAAAACGCAGTTAATTCATGTCATGCAAAGCTTCATTGCTCCAGTCTTCAGTGTCACATGCAGAGGCGATTTGTAGGATTTTAAAGGTATGAATTAAAAAAAAAGTAAAAATATATTGTTTATTTATTAAGGTTGGCCAGTCAACCTCTGAATAGTTATTTTATCTCAAATCATTTTAACTAACCAGATCATATTCATTAATATTCATTTAGAATATAGACAAACCTTATATTACTGTAATTGTCAGTATGTTTAATCTGCCCTATATTAAATTCCTTTTTTTTTAAATAATAACCACATATGAATCTCTCAATTTGCCACTTTTATAATTCAGTTACATCAAAAAAACACAAATCCCTTTACTCAAAGGCTAATAAATGTGTCACAACCAGCTCATTATTTAGTAGAACAAAATAACTTGATGTTTCTGTCTCGGTCATTCACTCTGATTAGCAGTTTAAATGAGTGCGTTGACTGAGTCTGTCACTGTTAAGAATTTTAATATTTTATCAGCTTTTCACAAATCTGTTGTCAAATCAGCTTAGATTCACAAATTTTATTCATATAACATATGTTGAGTTCCCGTTGAATAAACTAATCTCTTTCTTTGTATCACCTAAATTTTTTAGTTTAATTGAACTCAAAATTTTAAAGCAACCAGGTTAGGCTACTTACTTTAAGTTAAACCAATAAACCATTTATTCAGTGTGACTGGTTGTGTCTTTAATCATTTCTTTGCATGATGTTAATCTAATTCTACATCAATAATTTAAAAAAATTTAAATTTCAAATGAAAATAACATTTTGGATAGTATCATGTTCCATTTTCGCTGAAAGAAAACTCTATGAGGGTTGAACACAGCGACACACCGTTTTGTATTGCTCCCGCATCCCATTATGTAACTGCTTTTATGACAGAACTGCACAGATGCAGATATCATAACAATCTATCGATAAATGCACACACCTTGTTGTCTGCTGGCGCTGTGGAGTGCAGACTAAATAACACACTGACTATAGATGGGGAGGAGCCGAGACGTGAAAAAGGGCCTAGCGACGCCCCTGGTCACGTGATCCTTCAGAAATGATCCTAATATACTGATTTTGTCCTCAAGAAAATGTTCAATGATAGAAAACAGCTGCTAAATATTTTTGTGGAAACCATAATATGGTTTTTATGGAACATGAAACTGATATTTTTTGATTTCAAAGAATTTATTTAAAATGTATATCATTTATGACCTTATAAATATCTTTACAGTCACTTGTGATCAGTTTAATGCATCATTTCTGAATAAAATTGTTAATTTCTTTCAAAAAACAAAGGAAAAACCCCCCCAAGACTCCAAACTTTTAAATGATAGTGTTTTCCATACAAGGACAGATTATATCTATGGTTATCTATCTCCAAAAGAGAGGGATCCAATCCAACTCAAAGAATTTCATTTTTATTGGAGAATGTAGCATATATGTAGCATATGATATGTAGCAGATATGTAGCAACTTTATTTATTATTATAAACGTTATTTATTTATTTTCCTATTTAGATTTAATTGGATTTATACAGAATGAAATATAAATGTGTAATTATTAAATATAATAACATTATCTAGAGGCCATACATAAGTGTTATTTTTCTGTTAAAAAAACAAACTCAAAATAACTTGTTTCATCACAAAATCAAAGACAAAAAAAATAATAAAATCTGACCTCTTTGGCCTTCCATATGTGCTGCTGTGATTCCTAGGAAATGAAATCTTTGTGCTGTTTAGCTTTATTAACACTCTTGTGAAATAACCGTTGCTGCATATTTCCACACACAATTTTTTACAGCTTCAGTACCACACTAAAAAAAAAATGCACATGTGGATGGACTCCAGTCGAAATCCTGTCATTCCTGACTTTAGCCGCGGTCACACTAGAGTTTGAATGTGCGAAATTTCATTGGATGCAACGGTCGTGATATAATATCACGGTCTACAGCATCTTTTTTACAAATTATTATTAAATACAACCTACTTGACTAAACTGCAAAAATATCATTTTTTTAATTCAGCCAAGATCAAATCACGCCTTGACTATCTTCTACTGGTCGCACGCCTTCACGTGATGTGAATTCGCAGGTCAGAGTTCACCAAACTCGAACTGAAAAACTTTTCGCATGACCATCTTGCTTTCCCGGTCTGATACATTAGCATGCGCATGAATTGAAGTCAATGGGACGAAAAGTGCATTTGGCCACGCCTTTATTCTCCATAACTCTTGAGTTTTTTCCAGCAGCATAGGACCAACATGAGAAAAACATGACAGTGCATTTGTGAAGTTTGAGTGTTGAAAACTTTGTGCGTTTAAGCTCACCGTGTGATGCAAACCACTACAAGGCAGATAATGGCCACCTGCAGAGCTCCAATGATGGATGCGATCAGAACGTAACGCAGTTTTCCCGAACCAGGTACGACGTACATCACATTATAGTCCTTCCTGTCACACTGCGGTCCAATGAAGCCCGAATGACAACTGGAAAACACGCACACAAGATAAAATGATGTTAGAGTTTAAAGCACAGAGAAGATGGGCATAATCGATAGACTATTTCAGCAGACCCCATGATATCGAGTGGCGTGTGTGTCAAAGTGATGATAGAGGGCAGTGAAAGAGCTAGTGTGTAATCACATGGCAGTAGGATGTTGATGCCACTGTTTGTGGATAATTACTAGGCATTCATTGTTTATAGGTGCAAAAAAGCAGTGGAAGTGTGTGTGTGTGGGAGTGAGTGCAGCAGGGAACTGGTGCACACTGGGAAAAACATAGTCTTGTTTAATTAGAGCCTCGACCTCTCAGAGGAGGCGGTTAAAGGGACACCTGCCAGCCGGCACACACACATATCCACATACACACAGCTGGTAGGAATGAGTCATCTTTCAGGCGCATACACAATATCTGTTCTCTTTTTCTCCTTCCTTCACACTTTTTCCTTCACATCATCTCTCATTTCTCGTTCTCTCCTCTGCTTTTGTCTTCTCACCGCTTCTCCAAAATCAATCTCACACTGTCCTTTAAAGAGTCTGTGGGGGAGGGAGAAGGAAGAGTTTAATATGTTGTATGTGTCATGTGGTGGGGTTACCTGCAGGTGGGGGGCGAGAGGTTGCTAGGATACTCGCACTCTCCATGGACACAGTAGTTCTTGTAACGCTCTGGACACGGGATATAAAGACCCCACGGTACCTCGCTCACCTGGTCTTTCTCCTCTAAACACACCCAGAAAAAGAGAGAGAGGAAGACTGTTGTAATTATGCAACCATCTTTATGTTGTCAGGTTAGTTGTGAAGGGCTGGTTCGTGGTGGCCTTGATGAAATCATTAAATTGGCGTAAAAAGTGTCAGAAAAGATCCACAGAACCGCTGCAAACATGAGTGGTTTGCACGGTGGCAAATTGACACCCACCACCAGCCAAATCAACTTAATTTTTTTTGCAATCTACCACACAATTTGGCTAGTGACTGGTCTCGGATTGTTAAAGCAACACATTTGATTTTGTTTTTGAGGAAAAAGCTCTGTTTAAAACATGCATTAAGAATTCAAAAGGTTCACTTTATTTTCAAATTTGCACAATTACACATTTTTGATGGTCATATGTTTAAATAAATAATAAATATATATAAAAGTCATATAGGTATATTTTTAAATAAAGTAAATATAACAGTCCATTTGTATTGAAGGAGTTCCCATGTATGCTGGTTGATGGCTGCTTTTCTTTACCATCTCCAACTGTTTTAAAGTGAACCCATTCAAAAGGATTACAATTTTAGTTTTATAAAGAGATGTTTATTTAGCAACATCTAATAGTCTATCCTATAATGGACTGACTGACTCCAATCAATCAATCAATCCTCTTACAAGGCCTGTGACAGAGGCACTGTTTACATCTGGTATTAAGATGCATTTTGTTCGATCACATCACAAGTGGACGACGCTAAATACAGGAGAAAATGGGGTGTAAAATGTTTTGAGCTTGACTTTTTGACCACTTCCCAAGGTAGTTGAAAACGCATTCGACTGGATTGTGTTCGTGGTGTGGTCGACGGTCACGTGGTTGAATGTGTTTGAACAGCCACTAAACACATCGACATTTGACAACACCGGTAATAACGGTGTCACCGGGGGGGCGGGGCCTTCATGTTTTTTTTTTTGTTTTTTTTTTTTAAATTGCTTATGAATGCCGGTGTGGCGGTGTGCATTTTACTTTCAAATTAGTGGCAATTGCTTGAATGGTAAGTTATTATTCTTACTGAAAAACGCGGCACGACTTGCTTATATTAAACAGAACGTTTATTAACAAAGCGAATAAGAATACACCATGCTAGGCCTAATATCCTCCTGTTTCCTGAGTAAACGATGAGCGCCGGCATGAGGAATTCCAACTTCCGTTTGGATGCTGTCCTGTTCCGGTCTCCATAGGAACACAAAGTCAAAGAGGTAAAAGGAACGTTTGAATTAGCTAGAGAGAAAACTTTTGAACATTAATAATAAAAATAAAAATGTGCGCAAGTTTAAGCTGTGTTGTTGTTGGCTGGAATACGTGTTTTGAGCACCAGCGAATCTGAAGAGAATGTCGGTACAACACCATATGCCTTGCATTTTATGCTGTACTGGCAAGAGAAAATGAGCACGGCTTGCAGCACTTAAGTTAAAATACTCCCCAAAGAGGGTATATGTGGGCTATAATCATTTTGAGTACAAAATCCCCCGAACTTCATCCCGATTGGGAGCTGTATGTTGGATATGAGCGCTCATACTGTATGTTTTCAGTGCTGCCAACTTCGGACAGCTTCGTGTCATCTGTGCACTCAAACTTTAAGCGAGGTGTTAACAAAAGACAGTCATTGTTACACTGTAAAGTGACGGCACTGTGAAGCCATGTACTTTTTAAACCATTTTCATTGGTTTAACAATACATTATCAGCTCGGATAATATGCTAATCTGACTAGACTGACCACAGACCGGAAATGTAAAGCATCATTCCAGTACGAGTCAGGCAAGACTTCTGCGTTCAGAAAAAGTGGATGCTTACAAAACGTTTACATAAAAAACTGTGGAAACTGGAACCAAATAAATAAGGAACAGAACGTTTAAGTTCTTTAGTCGAGCAGTGAGTAATTCTCTCTCACCTTTGTTCTTTGATTAACATTGACACTTTAAGATCTGCCGCTGACACGGAATTGACACGTTACGATAACATTAATTATTCACGATTCTTTATATTTATTTTTATTACACATTTTATTACATAAACAAAGACACTGTATAGCAGTTAAAAACCGTGGTGCATGTAACTGTGGAACATGAAACAAAAACACATGTACTTCATGTGTTTAACACTACATTACACTGAAGGTCGAAATGGCCGCCGTGCCTCCACTGCGCGATTGTGCCGTTGTGATTAATGCTGGATTCACGTGCTCTTGGAATTATCGTAAATACCCTACAACTTTCCTAGGTAAAAATTGCACATGAACGCCCTTCCCAAACTTGAATGGGAACAGTTTGTAATCACGACTTCAGAATTGGGAATTATCAAATTTCCGATAGCAAGTGAAGGCAGTAATTATGTCCGGAGTAATCTTTCCCACCGTGTCCGATATTAAAATCAGTGCGACACACTTTGCAAAAGGCGTGGGCAATATCACTTCGCGATTTTAATTCACTTCGAGATATGAAATTAAAATCTTCCATCTTCCATTTCTAGCAGCGATGCTTGCCTTGACTCCAACTTCCCGCGTCGACTGCGCAGATTTCAACAGCGCACCGCGGTTGTAGGCTGCCAGGTCGAGGTCACAAATGGGTTGAAATTTGTTTTATGTGTCGAATGCATTTCATACAAGATGTGGCAACTGAATAACATAATATATTTATGTGATTATTCATATAAAGAGGTTTGGGCCATACAAATTACAGGAGTTTCCCGGGAGAAATGGCAAAACAAGGAGGGGGGCGGGAGATGGGTGTGAAATACGAGAGACTCCCGGCAAAAACTGTTGACAGGTATGCTTCTGATAAAATAAAGATTATGGGAAGTGCGATAGCCAGATGGGATTTAACCATCTGAATAAAACTTTGCCGGCTGAAGCCATAAGTACGGTGGCCGAGAGAGCTTAACGCGCTGCAAATAAAAAAACGCATGCAAAAAAAAAAATGCATGCAAATAAAAAAAAATGCATGCAAAAAAAAAAAAAAAAAAAAAACGCATGTAAATAAAAAAAAAAACATGCAAATAAAAAAAAAAACATGCAAATAAAAACAAACCGTGATCATCAGTTTGACAACACGTGCTGCAAATCCTCACAACACATACAAACACAAAAACGTGCTGCAAATACACAAACACGCTGCAAATAGCACAAACCACAACGGAAATGTTTCAAGGGGGACCCCAAAAAGTGACGAACCCTACTTGACAACAGCACAAACTAAAAAATATTAAATATATTATGTAGGCATTAACTCGCATTAACATGTAATGTTTCACTAACAGCAAAGTGTTTTAATATGTGGCATTGTTGTTAACTCATTAAACTTTAAGAGATGATAATTTAGTGGATGATTTAAAGATATTCGTTAATGATCTGTAGCACACTAATGTGACGTCATCATAACGGCCTGAGGGCGCTCGACGACCACGTCATCTGTGAGCGTGAGTTTCTAGCAAACTGAAAAACACTTTATTAAAAATAATAAATACATGAAATAATGTACAGTTGTTTATTTTTGTTTGCAGTTTTTATAGTATTTAATGATTGTGAACATATTGTGCACTCAAATGCCGTACACTATATAGGGATTAGTGAATAAGTGAATGGGTGAGTTGAACTGGCATCGGACACAGCTAATAAGCAGCTCCCAGTAGGGTTCGTCACTTTTTGGGGTCCCCTTGAAACATTTACGTTGTGGTTTGTGCTATTTGTAGCGCGTTTTTGTATTTGCAGCGCGTTTCTGTGTTTTCTTGTGTTGTGAGGATTTGCAGCACATGTCTTGTCAAACTGATGATCACGTTTTGTTTTTATTTGTATGCGCTTTTTTTTTTTATTTGCATGCGTTTTTTTTATTTGCAGCACGTTGAGCGTTGAGCTCTCTTGGCCACCGTACAGAAGTTTGGTTTGAAGACACAAAATGTACTAAGCACAATGTTCTCTAAATTTTTCTGCTTTCAAACACGCACTTAGTGTGTTAAGCGCGGTCTCGCGGCTGTCAGAGCAGAAACGAAAGCTGATGCTCTCTGTATGTTTTCCCGTTGTCTCCAGTCACGTTCATATGCAAACTGCACGCAGTTATTTCGCCTATTAAATCGAAATTCACTTCTGAAAAAGCCTATACATTTACCTACTCGTACATCCTCCCATCAAAGAAATCAGGACTGAAGTGGTGGAAAGCGGACAAAAGAGATGGATTAAAACACCAGGTGTAAACGCGTACGTTTCTCTCGTCCACTTGTGACAAACGCATCTTAATACCAGGTGTAAACAGGGATGACATTTTTGTAGGCCAAACCAAAAGTTAGCATAACCCTTGTTCCCTCAACCAAAAGCTACACTTTTTGATCATCTTCACAAATGAACACAACTTTTATGAATTCTGAAGCAAATACAAGCGCCAGAAGTAAAAAGCTTTTTGAGTAGAATGTTTTAAACACAGCAACCACCTTTTTTTAAGACATGTAAGAAGTGGGGTATTACGATATATTTTATGTTGTAGAATAAAACATGAACTTCTGTTAACCACAGACTTTACTTCAGAATTTCAACTGAAACCCCATTAACTTTGTGAAGCTAGAACTGAGGTTCAAAAATGTCCGGTTTCAGGACTCATTCCTGCAGCACTCATATGTGAATGCGAATGAAATTTGAGAGCTGTGGAGAAAGGAAAGGTTTCAGCAAATAATCTGATCTTTGATTTCAGTCTGTTCCTCATAGACTGCTCTAAAATAATTAGACTTGGCACAAAGAGGGTGAGGAAATGATGACGCAGTCTTAATTTTTAGATGAACTAGCCTTTTAAAAGACTTTTTAGAATATTTTGTCTCTAAATGGTGAGTAGAAAAGTGTGTGCGTGCAAGAGAGCATTTGAAGGGTATCCGTGTAAGTCAATGGAGGGATCAATGCTATAGCAGTGACACCACACCCTCCTCTGTTTACTCAATTAATCATAATCTTTCTTCCTTTCTTTTCTTCTCACTCTCAAACTCTCTCCTGACACTGTCTGTGAAGCAGGTCACACCACTCAGTCAAACTGTCACACACACTGGGAGGTATCAGGGTATGGTGGCCTGTTGAGGACACATAAAGCAGGCTAGTTCTCCAGAGACTCTGGTTTCAACATGCTCCTTCACACCGCTCTGTTTGTCACAGGAGAGACGCTGTTTTTAGAGCAGTTAAAGTTAATGTTTTAATGCAGTTTGATTTATCTACACTTTTATTGAATTTCAAATTAAAAGTAGACAGATTCTAATTTACTAGTGAATGAAGGAGATAATTTCTTCATGAACTTTAATGGCAAAGTTAGTGACTTTTAACAAAAGTCAAGTCATTTTGCAATCTGAGTAGATCAGAATTTATTAACATATATGAGTGAGAAACACTGTTGATATGAAGGATTTGAAAATGGGAAACTTAATGTACAAAATGTGTTTTAAAAAGACTAAATATATTATCCTAGACTACCTTTCAAATGTTTTTTTTTTTTTTAACTACATCTATTTATTAGATCATACAAATCATACAAACAGTCATACTGTGAATATTAATACAAATTAAAATAATAGTTTTTGTATTTGAATAGTTTTTAAAATGTCATTTATTCCTGTGATGGTAAAGCTGAATTTTCAGCATCGTTACTCCAGTCTTCAGTGTCACATGATTCTTCAGAAATCATTCTAATATGATGGTTTGCTGCTCAATATTTCTTCTTATTTTCCATGTTGTGCTGCTGAATGTTGTTTATGAAAACTACAATGCATTTTTCAGGGTTGTTTGATGAATAGAAAGTTCAAAAGAACAGTATCGTAACAATGCATCCTTGCCAAATAAAAATAATAATTTCTTTGAAGAAATGCTCAAATTCTCAGTAGCAACAGTCCCAGGTTCTTCAGGCACCTTCAGAAAAAAATTCTTCATTCAAATTGGGCCAATAATGCATCAAAAAATGTTGTGAGGGTTTAGATGTTAAGGACGAATGACAGAATTTAACACAAATTATCATGGGTCTCTAATTCATGATTATGGCTGGGTCAAAAAATTTATATGCAGATTATATATATATATATATATATATGGTAACATTTTAGAATAGGGTGTTTTAACTAGTTGCTTATTAGCATGCATATTACTAGGATATTGGCTGTTTATTAGTACTTATAAAGCACATATTAATGCCTTATTCTGCATGACCATATTCTACATTCTTAATCCTACCCAATACCTAAACCTAACAACTACCTTGCTGACTATTAATAAGTAGTAAATTAGGAGTTTATTGATGGAAAAGTCGTAGTTAATAGTTTATATGTGTTCCCTATTCTAAAGTGTTCCCATATATATATATATATATATATATATATATATATATATATATATATATATATATATATATATATATATAATATTTTGTGTGATTATTTGAATCTACTAAGCTCTACTCACTAACGCTTTACTACAGAATGTACTTATAGCCTACTTAAAAACAAAACAAAAAAAAAAATCATTTTAAGCCTGTGCGTGTGTGCGTACGCGTTTGTGTTCGTGTGCGAGAGAGAGTAACTTTCCTCATAACCTCCTCAGATCGTGAGCAGAATGAGAGTGATTAGACTCTCAGGCTGGAGAAGAGGTGAACACATAAATTGAGAGTTGAAACTGACCCTTACAATGTCCGAGGTATTTGACCTCAATCCTCTCCTGCTTCTGACACGACACCTCTTTCACCTGGCAGGGGTTGTCATAGGAACGGCCGTCTGATGCACAAACTGGATTAAAACTGATGTGAGAGCAATCAATGTTGCACACACACCTATAGAGAGAGAGAGAGAGAACATAGAGCAGGGTGAACTTTGCTGTTCGCACGAGATGGAAGTGAATGCCTGCGTTTTCTCATAGAAAGAAGGGTTAGACAATAAACTGTTTTATAGCAAATATAGTTATATCCCAGGGCTTGTTTTTAATCTTTTAATATTTCCTTTGTGTCTTTCATGCAGACAACAATGTTGTCCCCGTTCACGCAGATCCATGAAAATGACTACAAACGCTGTATTATGCTGCCAGGCCAGTAGTTGGCGATGTAACTTCGTAAAGGAAACTATGCGACTGTAGAATGAACGCGTAACATGTATGCGCATGATGTAACCGTTTCACTCATTTACTGTTTTACACGGAGACGTTAACGGTATCATTTTCAAAAACGTGCATTTTGAAACCAGTTTTCAAAAGTTTGCTTTTTAAGGTACTCAAAATATGTACAGGTAGAGCCAAAAAGCATAAAGTTTTCTGTTTTTAGTTAAACGTTTTTGTTTAAACGGCCACTTAAATATGACGAACACTTTAACAATAAGGTTCATTAATTAACGTTAGTTAACTACATTAGTTAACAAACTGCACTTATACAGCATTTATTAATCTGAATTTAATTTCAACATTTACTAATACATTATAAAATCAAGAGTTGTATTTCAACATTAATGCACTGTGAACTAACATGAATAAACAATGAACAACTGTATGTTTATTTTTTATAACAAAGATTAACAAATACAGTAAAAAACATATTGCTCATAGTTAGTAAATACATTAATTAATGTTAATAAATGAACCTTATTGTAAAGTCTGAAATATGAGATATGTGATGTACAGTAGTAAATATTACACTTCCAATCAAGTTGTAATTATGTAAAATGTATGAAATATTATTTGTGTACAAAGGATACATAAAAATAGCAATATGAAGTAGTTTATCGTTATATCTCAACAATGTCATTTCCATTTCTGTCATTTCCAACACGGAATCAGTGGTGATTTGTACGTAGCCCCTAAAGGGACATGGTCGGGGAAAAAAAAGAAGAGAGATGGTAGGAAAAATTATAGCTCAATGCTTTTGCATCCTCTCGCAAATGTTTTACATTCCCCTGAGAAACTCTGCTTGTAAAGGTTTTGCGAGCAAATGCAAAAGCATTGAAATATGTTTTCCTCCCATCACTATGTCCCTTTAGGTGCTCCGTAGACTTGAGAATATAGAAATGACATTTGTTCATGAGGGATCAGATGGGATGCATGTATATCCACCGTTGGACATGATTAGTAGACAAATTTAAGTAGTGAGTTTAATTTAAGTCCCCATGGCCAAACGTGTTGCAGTCAGAAAAACACCCATTAATAAATCGGATTCAGAATAAGGTAAGAATAGAAAGCCATTTGCACAAACAAATCACAGCAAATCAAATACCAAGTATTAAAGGACTTAAATATAGAGACGTATTCAAGAGCAATAACAATAATTTGTTTCTGAGACAAAGAAATTGGGAAATATGTTCCTTTGACCCTCGAATTTGTGAAACAGAAGCATCTATAAATAGAGATTTACGTCCTGCACCATATCCATGATTTCTGCATCTATTTGCCAAGTAAAGAAACGCATGAATTTTAGTATTTAGTTTGTTTTGAAGGACTGTTTTTCTATGAGGTGCATCAATAAACTGAACTACTGTACACACAGGGCTGGGTAGGTTACTTTTAAAATGTATTTCACTACAGATTACAAAATACAGGCTTTAAAAAGTAATTTGTAACGTGTTTCGTTACATTACTCAAGTTTAGTAACTTAATCTAAATACTTTAGAACACTTTGGAATACTAATAAATGTGGAACAAACACAAAAAAGGTAATTGCAAGTTTTTATCTCACAATTTTAGAGATATAAACTCGCAATAATGAGAAAAATCAGAATTATGAGATATAAACTCACAATATTGAGAAAAGTCAGAATTATATACATATAAATTTACATATAAATTCACATACTAAATTCACGATTGCAAGAAAATAAATTAGTATTGCAAGTTTATATCTCCCAATTCTGACTTTATAACTTGCAATTGTGAGTTTAAATCTCGCAATTCTGAGAAAAAGAAGTCAGAATTGTGAAATGCAAACTCATAATTTTGAGGGGTAAAAACTAATTGTGAGAAAAAGTTGCAGTGACAAGTGAATTATAAAATGACTCACAAACAACTATCACAAAACATGAAAACAGTCGAAAACATGAAACTTAACTCCGCTTTTTCAGACTGTCAGTGTCACAGAATCACCAATTGCTGTTTAAATCACATTAAAATTCAAAGTAATCACTTTGGTAATCTAAAATACTTTTCAGATGTAACTGTAATCTGATTACCACCCATTTAAAATGTAACTGTAATGAAATACAGTTTTTGTATTTTAAATACGTAACTAATTACTTGTATTTCATTACTCCCCAACCCTGTGTACACAAAGATACTGTTTTGGAGCATGCACACTATGTAATGTAACAGTATCTCAGACACCATGTGATGCTTTATGTGATTACGAAAAGAACCGTAGAATCATTTAATTCAAATGAACCCGATTTTGTGCAAATGAGTCGCAGTTTGCATCACTATTCCTGATAAGAGTTCAGGTAAGCAGTCACAATAGATGCACGCAGATACTGCATGCATAATTTCTTCAGTCGTATCTTTCAGTTTACTTTGCATTGTGTGTTCAGTTTATCTGTTCATTTATTTATCAGTTCTGCCAGACACCCCATTACCGGAGACTTCTGCTATCCTCGTCTCTCCCTCTCTTGTATTTGCAGCCTGAGATATTTATCTATCTGGATGAACTTCGATATCGCCATCTGTTTGCCTGTGTGGTCTCAGATGAAATATATTATTTTTTTTAGCAAAATTTAGCTTGCCAGTTCTCATGTCTGTATGCGTCTTTATGGAAAAGTATGGAGGAGTCCAAATGTCTGAGACCAGTATGAAGATATTGGCAACACTTTAGAATAAGGTGCATTAGTTAACATGAACTAATAATGAACTGCACTTATTAATCTTTGTTAATGTTAATTTCCACATTTACTAATACATTATTAAAATCTTGTTAACATTAGTTAATGCACTGTGAACTAACATGAACAAACAATGAACAACTGTATTTTCATTAACTAACATTAACAGAGATTAGTAAATACAGTAACTAATGTGTTGCTCATGGTTAGTTCATGTTAGTTAATACATTAACTAATGCTTAACTAATGAACCTTATTGTAAAGTGTTACCAAGATGTTATTATTTAGCATTTTGGTAATTTAACTCTCTGATGGATTGTGAGACCATTAGAGATGTACAACTTTCTCACAATGAATAATTAGGAATTATTAATTCCATATTATTAGATATGGAATCATTGTGAGGTTTTTAAACATCAATATCAGTGTCGTTATTGTTAATTAAAACCAAATATTCAAAATAGTTGTAAATTGAAATAAATCTGAAATAAAATACACATATTAGATGAAAAACATTTTTAAAAAAAATCTAAAAATTCTAAATGTTGCCTTGGCAACTGATAGAAATAACATAATTTGACGTTGAAGTATAAAATTACTAAATGGAAATAATTTCGAAAAACAGAACAAAGGCAAAAGAACAAAAAACAAATACTAAATGTTAAACTAAAATGAAAATATTAATAAATACTGTAACAGTATATAAATAATACTAAAATAATCCTGATTAATAATGTATGTTTTTAAAGACCCTACAAGTTTTATAAAATATTTCATATTTTTTAAAAGAGGGAAGAAAAAACCCCATTAAATATGATTAAGATTTTTATCAAACAAGAAACTACAGGTCTTACTTTATATGCAAAAAATGCTTAGAAAAAATAAAAAAGTGTACACTGACTACATCATAATCAGTTATTAATATTTTGTTGGTTCTCTTGTTTTTGCATAATTTCTTTGTATGACAGCCTGGGCAAAAATTATGTCTGCACAATTTGTGATGTGTCATTGTGTTATTACAAATAGAACTATATACAGCTCTGGAAAAAATTAAGAGACCACTGCAAAATTATCAGTTTCTCTGCGTTTACTATTTATAGGTATGTGTTTGGGTAAAAATAACATTTTTGTTTTATTCTATAAACTACTGACATTTTTCCCAAATTCCAAATAAAAATATTGTAATTTAGAGCATTTATTTGCCAAAAGCAACAACTGGTCAAAATAACAAAAAATATGCAGTGGTCTCTTAATTTTTTCCAGAGCTATATATATATATATATATATATATATATATATATATATATATATATATATATATATATATATATATATATATATAAAATATGTTATATTATATATATATTTTGTAATCATAACATTGAATATCAAAGAACTTTATATATAGTCATATTGCTAGTTCATAGGAAAGTGTTTGTGTGTGTCTGTCTGGGAAGTGTATAACTAGCACCATACAGTGATTACTACTTACAGACTCTTAGAGAGAGAGAGAGAGAGAGAGAAAACGCTCTTACCACATACATTTGTAAGATCTCATCTGTCGAATATATTTACTGGCGAGCACTTCATCTCTGAGTCTGGTATTGATTTATAAACCCCTTCTGTAATATTTCTAATCCCTCCATATATGCCCAGAGGATAACAGACCAGACCTGGTAGCATTTGGCAAGACATACACGAGACAAAGCAACATGAACCATGTTTGACTCTCACTTATCCACACTTATGTTCTCACACAACCATTTGACACGAAAACACACACACACACACACACACATACGCAGGCACACGCACAAGATGTGATTCTTGAATCTGCATGCATTGAAGCAGATTCATTGCATTTCCACTGAGCTGAAGTAAATGTGATTAGAGGGTATGAATTGATTACTGTTGGCTTGAGCTGGATTTCTATGCTATTGGACCAGGCCGCATCGATGCTCGCAGATGTAGCTGCTAATTGGTTATCAGACACAACACGCACATACAAATAGATTCCAGGGGGAATGAAAGGTAAAGAAAGAGAGAGAGTGATGGAGAGAGGACTTCTATAACGTCTGGAATTACAGCTCTGCAAATCAATCTAGCACACTCACTGTTCTCTGTGGCAGATGGAAACTATATTTTCTCATTTTTCACAGCTTTCCAAAAATATAATTGATGAAAGCAACTTAGAAAGGATCAGTAGGGATTTCATGACTCTCAAAGATATACTTAATCTCGTGGAATTGGAGCAGCTATATTTGGTTTAAAGATTCCCTGCATATTAAACCACAAAAATCTACAGCGACTGTAACGCACAAACATTTTCTAACAGGCCATATTCTATACATCCATACCTTTTTTCGCTCTTAAAGGGATAGTTCACCCAAAAATGATCACATAATTTATTAAAAATATTATTAAATATTTTATTATATAATAATATAATAGTATTAAAAAAATACCCTTGCTCCTCCAAACAATGGTTGTGAATGGGGGCCACATTTTGAAGCCCCCCCAAAAATGCATCCATCCATACTAAAAGTAATCCAAATGCTTCTAAAGGCCTTCTGAAGCGAAGGGATGCGTTTTTGTAAGAAAAATATCCATATTTAAAACTTCATTAAATAAAGTAATTGTTGTAAACAATGCTCAAGTCGACTTGCGCCAAAAGAGTAACCCGTGAAGCGATGAATGATGCAGGATGTAGGATCTTTGGCAACAAATTCAGGGCTGTGCAACAAATTCAAGCTCCTCTTTTCTTATATCGAAATCCTCTGACATTTCTCTTTAAAAATTATCGTTTTAGACTTCTAAGTCAAACAGACTTTCTTTTTTTACATAATGTTTTTGTAGTTCCTGGCACTTTCCATGACATTTCTAAATCATCAGTGGCACAAATCCCATGCTTTAACCCATTGAACCCCAGTGAAGTCCACTATGTGAAGAAAAACAATCCTCAAAAACCTTAATTTCTTTTCGACCGAAGAAAGAAAGACATAAACATCATGGGAGTGAGTAAATTATCAGAAAATTTTAATTCTAAAGTGAACTAATCCTTTAAGGCGGCATCAATTTATGATTTTATTAAATATAATAATAAACACTAAATATAATGTTATTATGGCATACTGTTTTATAATATACTACAGTATAGGGGTGGGCAATATGGCAAAAATATGAAATCACAATTTTTTTATTTTTTTTTCCGGAAAAATCACGATTTTTTATGTTAGTTTTACTGTTTTGTAAATGTCGGAGCAGTACAGAAAAAATAATTTCCCTATTTTAAAAATGTAGCCATACAAGGTAATAAAATATAAAAGAAAAAAGAATGACAGACCACTTAGGCCAAAGTAGGGTTGAAAACAGCGGGTTCAAAATTAAAAACTTTTTAATAATAAATAAATAGAAAATAGCTCATATAATATTTAGTTTGACCCCCTGAGGCTGAAGGTTAAGCGTATCTTTTCACTGACCATTTGCTGTAAAACATGTATTTATTAAGAGTTTCAGGTCCTGTTTTTCCTCTTTTTCCGCTTTTAACCGACCACATGAACTTTAACGTAGACACACTCTGTGTCACACATGAACTGCCTGAGATGCCTCATTTCCCTTGTTTCATCTCTGTCTCTTTCTGATTTTTTTCTCCCTCAATCGTTCCCGTCCCTTTTCACATCTCTATCTCTCTCTGTCTCCCTCTGATCTGTCTGGTTAGTGTATTACCGTGAGGGATATTTGAATGGTAATTGCCCTCCCATGGTCTTGAGGTTTTAATCTGTCTGCGAGGGAAGAGGAACTCTATTAATTGAAGATGGAATAGCAGCAGAGAGCTGCACTCTTTTGCTCCTCCATCTCTTGGGTTTCCTGTCCACTGTCCTGAACGCCGGGCCTCGTACTAGGAAATAATCCATCATCCTTCCAGATTGACAGAGAACTTGCCCTAACGGTCCGACGACAATACAATTAACATTTACAATCTGCTCAGAATGCCACAAAATGCCAAGGGACTACATGTTAGTCAATGGGTTAAATAAATTACAAGGCTGAAATGAAACAGAAAAGAAACCTGAAACCTTGTCCATGTGAGAGTGATTACAAAGGGGTCAGAATACTGACCTAGAATCAGTTTTTGCAATTTTTGCTAAACATGCGGCAAGATGGGAGGATGGGAAAATTAATATGACTATTTTGTAAATGAATATTTCATCAAAATGTAATAACTTGCTCTGCCTCTGAAATTAGTTTCCTGTTCTGCTGACGTAACCTTGGTTATGAACTGGAAAAATCATTGACTTGATCAGTATTTTTGATTTCCAGTAAAAATATCTAAACATCCTCAAAACATGATTATTAGATTATTACTTACCCAACTGGCAAATTGAATGTGTTTTCAATTTGAGTGAGACAAATAAATTCTCTATATAATAAGAACCACTGAGTTCAACTGTATGGGGTTGGTTTTAATTTTAATTTAATTTAAACGGTCTTGGAAAAAAAATATATCATGGCTTCATAATTTACTTTGACGACTTCAGGCAGTTTTGTTCATTGAGGTACGATTATAGCATTTTTTGTATATATTTCCTGTTTTCACTTTAATTTTACTTAAAGTTTTAGTAATTTTTGTTTTTGTCATTACTTTTAAAAAAAAAAGTTATTTCAGTTTTATTTGTTTTAGTACATAGTTAAACTAAATGAAAACGAGTTGCCTTGCCAACTACTGTAGCACGACTCTGAAATTAGTTTCCTGTTCTGCTGACGTCACTCTCAAATCCTTGTCTTTTTGTCCTGATTTCCAGTAAAAATATATAAGCATCTTAAAAACAGGATCAATTTACTTGTCTTGAATTAAGTTTATTTGACTGACCCTACTGGCAAATTGTTTTTCTTGCTTTAATCATAAACTTCACTAAAGATAAGGGACAGATACCACAATAGAGATCGCACTGCTAAAAGGGGAGGAAGATAGAGATGAAGAATAAATAAAAAAGGAGATGGAAAGACAGAGGACAATCGAATAGAGATTATTTACTGCAGCGCACACCATACAGCATGCACCCTCGGCTATGCGCTGTAATGTATCACAGTGAAATGCTGAAGACTTTATCAGCCATCAGAATCAGTGCCAGGAAGAACAGAAACTGGCCTGCAGAAGACTCTGCATCTGATACATACCATTAGACACAGCTCTATATTCCAAAAGCCCTCCGGCTCTCTGAAGATCAGAACGTCAGGACCCTGAAAAGCTGTGGCGCGTGTTTGTGACTCACCACACGTCCTCCGAATCCTCGTCACACTCTGCCCCAAACTGACAAATGTCGCACGTTGATGTCTCCTTCTGACTGATCTCTGCTGAACCCTCGTTAACTGGTGAGAGCGAAAGAGAGAGAGAAAACAAGTGAGATAAGAGATCTTAAAGGATTACAAGGGGTCATATCATGAGGAATACAATTTTCCGTTATCTTTACATATATACGTTTCATATAAATCCAATAAAAGTGTTCTTTAATAAGAAACTGATGGGTTGTTTTACACAATTTAGGGGGAGATTTACTAACGGCTTGCGCCAGCGCAAACCCTCTTTTAGCATTAAAAAACAACTATGAAGATTTAATAAAGAAAAAATTAGCACTGAAAACCTTTTTTTTTGTAGCTGACCTCATTGGATATGCATTTGTAGGAGTTTCCCTTTCAGACGCAAACTTTATGGGAGGAGAGTATTTAAATGTATCACGCAACGAGATTTACTAGTGTTTGAGCTAGTCGATTAACTGGTATTTGCGCCATTATTTAACGCCCCAAAAAAGCATGTTTTAACCCATTTTGTGACATGGCTTTTTTCACTCGTATTAATTTCCATTCGTACGTTATCTGAACACATCGTTTGTCAAGCCATGTTGGCCTATATATATGGGTCAAAGACGAGACGTTACCATTTTTGGTATCCCCATCAAATTAAATTTACAAAAGTAATTTTATGTACATAAAAAACATGTTAAATGCAAGCAGTGTGTCTACTTTCATATTTCAAATAACTTTTGAGAAAATAAAATGTCAACATATGGGGGAAATAATGTTCAATTGTCATTCAGCGCAATGGTCCAGACTTTGATTTTATCATTGTATCTTTAAATAAATACCATTTTAAAAAATATATCTGTGTTTTTGGCATTTTCAAATAAGTGTTGGCTGTTACATATCAAAAGAACTATGTATTATTGTATATTTTTTAAGTAATTAAATAATCAGGGGACTTTTGTCCCAGATATTCAGTTTGTCAGAGGTCATTCAGTGTAATGAGATCAAGAAGCCATTCTGAAATCAAATAAAAAACAGATAGTCATTCAACAGTCTGTGACATCATCAAATGGACCCCTGAAGACCATGTGGTTCTGCAAGAAAAGTGAGTTTATTGCTCTTAAATATTCGATAATTCCACCTTTTCATGGTTTCGTAGCCTAAGTTACAAAAACACATGCCATTCAGTGAAACGGCAAAAAACACTTATATTGTAAGATTTTTTGGAAAAATAAGCAGATGTTGTGAAGAATTGTGATTAACTTTACTGGTCTAGGAAATTTCATTATTCAGGGTAATGTTTTTGTCATTCGTGATGCAAATTCTCTGTGTGTCATCCATTACACTGAATGACAGTATCACTGTAAATAACAATTTTAGCATCTTATTTATTTTACATATAAATGAGGTATGTTTAGCACTGACAAATATGTTAAACTTAATAAATATTAACATTTTAGTGCATTTTTGTATTGTTTAATTTGTGTTATTGATTCATCATTTTAGACGCCCCTGAACAGAGAGAGTTGAAAGGCACTGTAAAAAGCCAAAAAGCTCATAAAGTAAATGCAGACCCATTAGCTGGAGTGGCACTCTTAAAGCTATAACTATATCAGCGTCCACACCAATGTTTTGTCATTTTGTCACTTTAAATGCTGGTGCTCTTTAAAGCGGAATAGATTTTGCTTGGCTGTCGATGCATTTACCGTTCATTACATGGAAAAAAAAAAGTTCTGAAACACCATTATCGTTATAGTGTTGTGGAACTTTTTTTCTTTAGAACATTTAGAATGATTTTTTTGAACTATATGTTTATCATTATCATTATAGTTTTCATTGGTGTGAACACACATTTAGCAAGGAAAAGAGTAAGGTATTCAGGATTGCAATTGTCAGAATAATATCTTACCAATATATCTGAACAGAGAGTTCCCCTTCACTATGTTATGTCACAGTTCAAAAGAGATCATTGAGGGGATTATTCACCCAAAATACTCATCCTTTATGTTGACAAACATAAAGTATTCATAAACTTTGCAGCATGTTGCAATTTTTTGGGCAGAGCAAGTCACAAACCAAGTGACAAGCTAAGCAAGCATGGCAGGAGCATCAGAACAGAAGAATAAAATGCTTATTATTTTTCAACATCTGCTTCTGCTGTCATCTAATATTATTAAATAATTATATTCAAAATTATATTAAAGGAATTTTATTGAAACTAATTTAATGATACAGACTAATACTAAAAACATTGCAATTATGGGAACAATGACAATATTATCTCCCTTTTTGGCAAAACATCATTCAGAGTGACAAACTATGGTCATTCAGTCTAACGCAAATATACTATATAAACAATATACTTATTTTGACCTCTACTTATTAAAATATATAAAATAATATGTGATCATAAAGTGAAGTGGTTTGAAGGATAGTGGCAAAGTATAAAAAATTAAAAATTACAGTTAATTAGTATTTGATTGCTGCACTGTGAAGCTTTAATAGAGTCTTTTAATATGTCATCACATCATTATTGTTTAAATATGCCTAACATGATTTTTTGATATATATATATTGTTACACTAAATGACTCTTTCCCGCCACTGTTGAGAAAAAAAAATATTCCGTAAGTCATAATAATGACTTAGTATCTTTAACTTAATAAAAAAAGTCATTATTATGAGATGTTAAGTCATTATTATGAGATACTAAGTCATTAATATGAGATGTCAAGTCATTATTATGAGATGTTAAGTCATTATTATATGAAAGTTTCTAAAAAAAATTTTTTTTGCTTAAATTAAAGATGCTAAGTCATTATTATGAGATACTAAGTCATTAATATGAGATGTTAAGTCATTATTATGAGAAAGTTTCTAAAAAAAAAATTTTTTGATTAAGTTAAAGATGCTAAGTCATTATTATGAGATACTAAGTCATTATTATGAGATACTAAGTCATTAATATGAGATGTTATGTCATTATTATGAGATGTTATGTCATTATTATGAGATGTTAAGTCATTATTATGAGAAAGTTTCTAAAAAAAATTTTTTTTTTGATTAAGTTAAAGATGCTAAGTCATTATTATGAGATACTAAGTCATTATTATGAGATACTAAGTCATTATTATGAGAAAGTTTCTCATTATTATGACTTACAGAATATTTTTTTTTCTCAACAGTGGCGGGAACGGGCTTCCATGTTAGTGGGTGTTTTCTTTAAATCATGGTAAAAAATGTATTATTGTCATTATTTTTTGATCAGAAAAATATAAAATTAAACAGGACACATTCTAATGTATGGGGGGGAAACTCAATTTAAAGCTTTACTACACTTTTATTTTACTGACGCTTGAAACTCCCTATTCGTCTTTGACATGCACACACACACACACACACACACACACACACACACACATATATATATACATATACATATATATATATATACACATACATACATGCACTCTCTCTCTCTATATATATATTATACACACACACACACACACACACACATAGGATGGCATATTGGGACCTGTATATTTTACAAATTTTAACTGTATATGTTATCAAGTGATTTAATGTTAATACAAATTTACTTGAACTATCAAAGTCAGTTTTTTACCTTAAAATGTACTATTTTTTTTTTTTTTTTTTAAAGTTAACATGGCCAAAAGTTACCATAATTAAAAAAAAACATATACTGAAGCATGCAATGGTTCATCTATAAAGCGTTCACATATCAGAAAAAGCGTATTTAATCCTAAGTGAATCTTGGAATGTCAGGGGTTTCTAGATCACCATATGTAGTGACAGCAGAAGCCATGTGGTGTATAGTTAAATAATTAGTTTATTATTGCTGGGCACTAGCCCACTGGCTGCAGTATCAGTCAATTTGCCCCTCTACAAAATAAAAACGTAACCGTAAAAGTGATTTGTGATGGGTTATTGATGGCGAACAGCCAGAGACTCTTCCGTTAGCCCTCGAAAATCTGACGTTACCACCAATTCATCAACACAGAGATGAAGACACCTCACATGAGCGGCTTTAAGCCAAAGAAACAAACAGTGTTGGTGTGTATTTGCAATGTAATCTAAGCTTTAATAGAGCACACAACTAAAACACTTCAATTAGGGCAGTACTAATTGCAAATTAGCAGTGCTTGAGCAGCAATTGGCATTAAATGAAAAGATCTAAGTAAACATAGCATGTGAGGGTTTCTGAAGGCTAAATATGGGTCAAGCAGCAGCTTTTAGCCTGAAAAAATAGCTGGTTTGAGTGGGTGTAAAGGAACGGCCTGATTTTCCACACATTATGGAGCATGAAGTGTCAGACCTGTGCTGCTGGAGTGTGATCACGTTCAGATTCAGGAAGTCGGTGTGAACTGTTGCTAATAAAAGCTACTCAAAACATTCATGCTAAGGTTATGTTTACATGACAACGATGTACTAAAAGCAGAAAAGTGTTTCCTTTTTGCATACATACAACAGCATTGACAAAACGATCCCGGTTCACACTGATCCGCGAAAAATATTAAAAACGCTGTATTATGCTGCCAGTAGTTGGCGATGTCACTTTGTAAAAGAAAACTACGTGCCGATAGACTGAACACGTAATTCGCGTGCGCGTGACACCACCATTTTCATTTCAATTCCCGTTTTTTTAAGTTTACACAGAGACAACACCGGTATAGTTTTCAAAAGCTGCCACTTTGAAACCCGTTTTGAAAAGTTAGCATTTTCAGGCCACCAAAACGCTGTTGTCGTGTATATAAACACCCACAACGCATAAAAGGTTTTCTGTTATTAGTTGAAAACGGTGTCATGTAAACGGCCCCTAAAATGGATAGATTAGCAATGAGCTAAGATGCATTTTGTGAAGAATCATAATCAGAAAAATATTTGTTAAAACTCCTTTGTGAGTTACTAAAGGGAGCACATTTTTAAATCAAAGGAACCTGATAGTTTGACCACGATTTCCTGTGATCGAACCCAACAGCTCTCATTATTGTAGGCCACTCTGATTTTATTTTTTTCCTCTAATTTATTTCTAACAAAAAAAATTAAGAGTAGTCTCTTTAATTCGTACCTGCGTACGAATATGTCTATATAGTAGGGGAAAAATAGTACGAAGTGTGTTTGAATTCACGGCATGGTGTTTTTCTCATTACCTTTATGTGTGTGTGTTTAAAGATTCTTGGGTATCGGTGCTCAGTTATGTGAGGCAGAGCAAGAAGGAAGTGCTGTTTCCACGTCGATAGAACATATCTGATTCTGAGTGTGTATGTGTGCGATTTCGAATGTATGAGCCAGAGCTCATCAATGATTTATACTGAGACATTAAAACATGTTTGATCCTACTGGAGGAGGGGCAGTGCTTTTCTCAAGCTAAACCCTTCTATTCAGCCACACCGATCTGTCTCTAAACGGCTACACCCTCTCCATCCGTCTCTCTTCCTGCCCTTTTCTATTTCTCTCCCACAGTGGCGACATTTGTTCACTCGTTCTACGCTTTCTCCCTCTTGTATGGCTTTCAGATGCCTTTATCTCCCTGCTTTGGTTTTGTGTCCTCTCTTATTTCATTTCTTTTCTTCTCATTCTCCATTTCCTGTTCTTATTGTTCCGTTCTTCTATTTTTTTTCCTAGTCCCTGTTTATCAACCCCTGATCAATTATAGGGATGGGCAGGGCGGCTGACTAGCTGTCCAACAAGAGTCGAGTTCCTTCTGTTCCTCAGAAAATACTGAAATAACTCAAATGTGTCATGATTTCTACAAAAATATGCAGTTTTCAACATTGATAAAAATAAGAAATGTTTCTCGAGCATCAAATCATCATATTAGGATGATTTCTGAAGGATCATGTGACACAGCTGCCCACAAATGACCCGATCTCATACGTTGTAGTTGTAGCTGAGGCCTAGAAGAGTTCGGTTCGTGTTGTCGACATGCCGAGAAGACGCTGTTTTCTGCACTGTGAATCCACTTTGCACACACTTGCAAAGGATGAAAACTCATTCTGGAATTGAAACGGAAAAAAAAAAAATGACGCCATTGTTAACGTTCGTATCACTGTGTATGCAAGTGCTGAGGAAGCTGAAAATACGATATTGTAATGGGTGTTTCCGATGTTTCCCGACGAAACTGAATCTTCGAATGAACTATTTTCAGTCTCTTTGAAAAATTAGGTGATGTACATTGTATATTATGAGAAAAGAAAAAGTGTTTTTTGACCTTTGCATGTAAAACAAAACAAAATTTGGAACCTTTAAAGTAGTATAATAGGCAGTCCCTCCAGAAACACGTGATTATGCGATCGCTTGATTTCATGCATAATCAGCCAAAGTCCGCATATTTATGCAGGGGTCGCATTTTTTCAAATATGCCGCACTTTCGCCGCATAAATTGCCGATTTCAGCAAGCAAAATATGCAGGGCTAGCATGATTTCATAATCGCTGTATTTTCGTTGCAAAAAAGTCACATATATCTTAGCAGAAAGTTGAAAAATGTTGCGTTTACTTCACACAAGTACGAAGTGACGTAATTACACGACGTGAACATCATCTGCAAACCCCGCAGTGAAACCATGATGAAGCACGCAAATCTTTCTCATTTGCCAACAAAAATAAGCGCAAAAGAGCGCGCGAAGCAGTTTCCCAGTGTGTCACATGACAGTGGGGGCAAATTATTTTGCACTCCGTGCAACTGCGTGCCAGAGACGACACTGTATATTTGTAGTATTTGTAGTATGTAAAATAATTTACGTTGCAGTAAGAGATTGCACTTTGTGTATTGGAAGCACTTAATTTAACAGAAGATGTCTGTTTTGTATAGCTACCTCTGTAAAACAGGAAGCACACATTTTATTTTTTTCTATTTTATTTATTCATTTTTACAGAAGTTGTCGAATATTCCTTTTGTAAAGCTACAGAACTTGTTTGACTCAATGTTTTGGTAAGTTTGAGCCATGTGTTAATGAAGGTCTGAAATAAAACAGAATGAGAACTTCAATATTCTGTGATTTAGTAGCTTGAAGTAAATGACTCTTGACATGAAGGTAGTAGTCTAGTGAGAACAGGGTGTTGGGGGAATCACCTTTTTTTCCACTTTTGCATCAAACCGCAGTTTTTGCAAGTTCCCGCAATTTCATCGCATAAAATTGCAAAAATCCCCCGCATATTCCATCGCATTTTTTTAGAAAACGTGCCGCATAATTAAGGATTTTTGCCCGCAACAATCACAAAAAGATCCGCATATTTCTGGAGGGACTGAATAGGGGCTCACAAAAATCTTATGTATTTGTTGAAAGTGAATTACAAAATGTAAAATCAGTGAGAGAGTTGTACAACACAGCTGTATGTCTCCCAGTAAAGGCACTTTCACATGAACTCTTAAGAGAGAAACATCAGTTATTACCTCCAGTGGCAGCATGCCAGTCAAGCGTTGTAATGCGTCACTCAAAGTTTAAACTATTTTAAATCTGATCTTGTTTGCCATGACCTTTTGAGACACAGCCAGTGATTACTGTAAAATTCACACGATGAATGCAATTACAGGTCCTAAGTTTGTGATTTTTGCACATGCTTAATGATGTCTTTTAAAATTTTTAAAGAACAATTTTTTTTTTTTTTTTAAACTCAAAATTTATGTGATCTTGGAATAATGCACATTTATGTAAACCAATGTTTGACGATTGCTTTATTTGTTTATTCCATGTTTTGCTACATACAGTATTGACCTTGTACAACTGGCTTTCCATAACTCTATCTGCAATGCCTTTCATGTAGTGGTCAAAAGGGCACATGATGCTTCCATTGAAGACTTGATTTAAGTCATATGAAAGCCTGATGTTCAAAATGGAAAACTTGCATACTACTTTCTGAATACTGGACAGTATATAATATATAGTGCCCACTTTTTTTTAAACTTTTGAAAGAGTACTGCTCCCAGTGACAGCTTTTTTTTTTTTTTGAGAGTGCAGATGACCGACTACTTTGGTCAAAATGTCCACTGTCTCCTACAATGCAATGTGCTCTACTTGACTTTCCATTTCCAAAATGAATCATAAATAATTACAGCCATGATTTTTATTCGCTCATTATTTGATTGGACAAAAAGTCAAAACATTCTTAAACAAAAATAAAGCAAAATGCAAAATAAAATGTTTTCATTTCCATGATGTCCATATTTGAGGAAAATTGCCTGCTGTTATAGTCACTATTTAAAGACCCCCTGTGGTAAAAATCAAAAATCATAGTCTGTTTATGTGGTGTTTTGCTTTAAGACAAACCAAGACTTTAACCCCTTAGCATTCCTAATGTCTGTTTTGTATTGTACCACCCTAAAATTTGTACACCCTTAAATTAAAATCATCGTTTACTCACCCTGGTGTTGTTCTAATGCAGTATGCCCTTCTTTCTTTCTCAGACCACAAAAGGAAATATAAAAAGTCATATATCCCAAATGTTATGGTGGTAAACGGATTTGGATTTGTTAAAAAAAAAAAAAAAATTGAATGCATTATTTAACAAAAATTCGGACTTTGGCCGTTGGTCTTCTGTGCACGGCACGCGACGTGCACGTTCACAAGAATCTATTAGCACCCCAATTCACACAGAAAAAGCAAGTTGTGAAAAATCAAGACAACATGAATTACAATCCATGTACTTTCTTCTCTGAGATGAATATATCCGTTCGGAATGAGAAGTTATCATGTTCACATCTGTCAACTATCATCAGACAACCGGAGTTCCGGTCCGGAGATACAGTATTTAACTCAGTGAAGAGAACACACAGATATTTTTTTGACATTTCTAGGCATTATATTTCATGTCGCATCATTATTAATCTTGAAGTCTCACAACTTGTGTGCTTTTTCCGGGAGTCGGAGTGAATTGTGATTCTCACGGCCATGAACAGAAGATCAACGGCCAATGTCAGGATTTTTGTTAAATAATACATAAAATTTTGATTTGTTTTTTTTTTTACCAAACCCTATGGTATATATGATGCTTTTGCATTTTTGAAAGCTTGATGCTGGTCGCTATTCCCTGTATTTGGATGAGCACAGGTTGGAGATTTTTTTTTTTTTTTTTTAATTTCTCCTTTTGTGTTCCGAAAAGAAAGAACAGCATACTGCATTAGAACAACACCAGGGTGAGTAAACGATTTACCCTCAAGCCATCCAAGGTGTGCATGACAATCTCCTTCAGACGAACACAATCTGAGACATATTTAAAAAATATCCTTAGTCCTCCAAGGTTTATAATGGTTGTGAATGGGATCCCAAATTTAAAAAAAAATGCATCCATCCATCCACAAAAAAAAAAAAATCAGAATTCAGATGGTTAATAAAGGCCTTTTGAAGTGAAGGGATGCGTTTTTGTTAGAATAATATCCATATTTAAAACTTTATAAATTCAAATAACTAGCTTCCGACGGACGACCGTACACCTACTACGCACACTGACTTGAGACGAACCCGGAGGGGCAGAGGAGAGAGCAAAACAAAACACCAGTCACGAATTAGAAGTCTAAAACGATACATTTTAAGAAAAAATGTCAGAGGATTTCGATAAAATAGAAGAGGAGCTTGAGTTTATTGCACAGTCCTATTTGGTTAAACCGTGAGAGGGGTCAAAGCTTACGATACTCCTACATCCTTCGTCACACATCTCGTCACGGGTCACTCATTTGGCGTAAGTGAGTAAATCATGGGATAATTTTCATTTTTGGCTGAACTATCCCTTTATGCAGCAGAAGATATTAGTACCTTAAAGGTGCAGATAAGTACCTAAATGGTCCCATTAGTTCTTTTTGAAAGGGTGCCACCCCAGCCACAGCTTTTCTACCATTTTTCTGAGAGTGTGTGTATTCCCTGCATAAAATAACTGCAGTAAACATTCTATTTTCAGCTGAAATAGAAGTATGCTATTCCAAACATAGAGTTTACTGCATGTAATGCTTTATCCTAGAATGTAATGTGCTTGACTTGATCTTGATGAATATGCCTAAACAAGTAACAATTTTCAGACGACTTTTTGTTTCTCATCACTGTACAAAGAGTGAAGTCATTTTTTATACAAAACTTGATCAAAAATTCATATAAACATCCAAATTGGTAAGTTCAAATGACAACATTACAGCATGATATAACAAAATGCCTACTATTTCACATTTTATCTCTCTCCATTGCTTGTTTCGCATTCATTCCCAGTTGATCAATCGAACTTTTTTAATATTTCACCATAGATATATCATCTCTCACTTCAGAGCATCCCTCCCTCCCCCTCTCTCTACATCTTCCCATCACCCCATCCTGTATCTCTTTTTAATTAGCCATGCTCTAGAGTGAAATTCTTCATCCTGGATTCGCTTCATAAGTACCGCTGGCATATTCACATCTATCAAGAGAGGCGGACAGAAGCTGCAGTCATCCAAACTCAGTATGAGCATCTATGTGTGTGCGGATGTGAACAGACAAAGCGAGATCATTATTGTAACGCTCCGTATTAATTAGAGATGAGTTGAAAATACTCACCATCATCTCCTGATCCGGAGCCAGCATCTACAAAGCAGAAAAACAGATGGTCAGGAACAGAAGTGTAATGTCCATTCAAACAGATTGTTGTGTTTTTGAACCAATTCTGAATGCAACTTACAAAGAAAATGACAATATATTTGGTAAATAGATTACTCATATTTATGCACACTCATAGATACAAAAGGTGGCAAAAATCCTCCATTCACACATCTAAAATCCATCTGTCTAATCGACTCGATCCTTTGGCAAATCATTTGCACTAAAATGAAAATTCTGTCTTCATCTACTCAGCCATGCACACTGTGTCTATCTTTTTATGCAATTATTGATTATTGGCTGTCAATTTCAGTTCCATTTTCACTTTATTAAAATTAAATAGGTTGGGTTTTGAACCCCCATTGCTTACTAAGAAAACTAGTTTTAAAAAACAAAACAAAAATGCTGTAAAGCTGTTTAATTAATAATCAAAAAAGAGGCATAATGTCAAATTGATATTAAAGGGATACACCACCCAAAAATAATTCTCTCACCAGATGTATTTGGCTTTCTTTCTTCAGATAAACACAAAGTAAGATTTTTAGAAAAATACCATACATGGGACCCCCAAAGTTGATTCTTCATAAAACGCACAAAGAGAACACGAAGCAATTATGACCCCAGTTGAAGAATCATTATCTTCTGAAGTGAAATAATGGGTGTATAAGAAAGGTACTAATATTTTAAACATTTTGACCTATTAGGCCAAATGTCGAGGAGGCTTCATGGGTTCTCACTCGACATAAACATCAAGATGTTGTGAAGCGTGATGTAAGCACATTATGAAGCTTGCAAGTGAAGTGATGGTGCTTCCACATCACTTCAGAATGCACTAAAAACACGCTTCACAATGCTGATGAGGCACTTCATAACATTCTCAGGATTCTGTGTATGATTGTTGACATGATATTACGGTTTATAGTTAAAAAAGTTTCAAATATTTGCATTTTTAAAATATTAGCAAAGCAAACCAATCCTAACCCCACCCCTAATCCTAACCCCACCCCTAATCCTAACCCCTCCCCTACAACCAATCCTAACCCCACCCCTCATCCTAACCCCTCCCTCACATCCAATCCTAACCCCACCCCACACCTAATCCTAACCCCTCCCCTACCCCTCCCCTACCCCTCCCCTACCCCTCCCCTACAAATACTAGGGGGTTAAAATACTTAAATACTTAATATAATAATAATTTGTCAGGGGTAGGATTGCGGCACAACATCAGCGCATGTAAACACCATATCGGATTAGATAACGCCTCACATAAACAGTCCACCGAATCTTTCAATCGGAATGATTTTAATCGCAATGATAAAAAAAAAGAGTACATGTAAACGTGGCTACTGTTTGCCTTGAGAGCTGTTGTGAAGCCAAAATGAACTCTTTTTGCATCATTGAATCGTTTTCCTGTTATCACTGTAAAGCTGCTATTTAAATAAAATAAAGGTGACTTGACTTGACTGGATTACATGGATTATATGGACCCCCCCCCCCTCCTTATTTTTTTATTCTAAAAATCTTTGTATTCATCTGATAAAGAAAGTCATACATCTGGGACGGCATGAAGGTGAGTAAATGATTTTTGGGTGGAGCATCCCTTTAACTACAGCCAATAGGTGCAATTAAAATGAATTTGACAGTTTCGTTTTTATTCGTTATTGACAATTTATTAATCATTGTAATTATTAAATTTATTTATGAGTATTCATTGAATCTTATTTATATTCACCCATTTTATATAGCTAAACATATAGCTAAACATATATTATACTTACATCCTCCCTAACGCCTGTGGATTTGCACTACTCCACTTGCATAAGCTTATAGATCAAAATGTATTTTAAATCACGAGAAGCATAAATTCAGTCAATTTACCTGCGCCTATAAACGTCACATAAAGCTGTCACAGATGGTCTCTTCCTATAACTGGCCAGTTCTTGGGCAGAAAAAACTTTCAGAATTTTGCCTGCCATGTGGCCCGTTTCATTCAAATTCATACAAATTCACCTGTTGTGCCATTTTCCCAATAACTACATTATCTGTTATGAATTTTTATAGCTTTATCTGAGTCTGTGCGCAGACAGAGCAGAGGAGAACAATAGAAGCAATATCACAGACATCATGTGGAACAAAAGTCAGTGTGGCACAGTGCACTTCTCTCTTAGCCCTACTTAAAAGAGGCATTTATAGAACACTAACGTACACCAGAGGCTTCTAATTCTAGAACATTCCCAGGACTTAAACTGAACTTTTAGGAGCCCGATATATTTGATTTGTAGAACTGAGAACCAGAGGGTGAAAGAATAAGAACTATAGAGGGAAATGTATACATTAGAGAGGAAGGGGAGGGAGGCTGTCACCTCATTTCCAATTTTTAACACTTATAAATCTGTCCTCCGGCTGCATCTGTACCTCTCAAAACATAAATAATGGAGTTCTTGTGGTTTCATTTGATGTGAAAACAAAAAGTAGCCCTAGATAACCCTACTTTCTCTCTCTCAAGTTCAAGGACACAGCCGCTATGACTAGACTGTACTATGCTCTCTCGCTCTCAGTCTTTCTCGCCATCCGCCCCTGGGCTTGACGGCAGCTTTGGGAAAATCTGACATTCATCAATTTGTTATGATGGAGAGGAGCAGCTTATAGCTCTGTGCCCTCCCATCAATCACCCCACCAATTATTCCCCGCCCAGAACAAATATAAATCTTCGTTTGTGATGGCCACAGGAAGGCGAGTCCTTAATGTGTTATTCCTTTAATTCCAAACCGTGCCTCTCCTGCTCCACTGCAAAAAATACTTTTCTTTCTCTTGTTTTACAGTAAAAATATTTTAACCCTTCTAAGTAAGGTATAATATACAGCCACCTGGTCATTAAAATAAAATAATTGATTTTAGTTCAATCATGACATCGATAGTTTTGAATATGGCAATGTTAATGTATTTGGTCTTGGCAGGCTAGTTCTGCTACGCTGCTGCTGATTATTGCTACTGCAGAGTAAGTATGGACTTGCTACTACTAGTAGATTTAGACACGCTGATGTGAGCATGTAAGATATGCTGCCGCTGCATAAATAGACATACAGAAATAGACGTAGCAGATTTAGACAGGTGGAGCTGGGGGAGGTGGAGGGTTTCAGAGGAACTCTGAGAGCATGCTGCAGGATTAGTTTAAAGCAAACAATAAACCAGACTGTTTAAATGTTTATCAAACAATCTCATTGGCTGCAGGATCAACATAGGCCAATCAGCTTGTGCTATGTATTAATGATGTCATTGCTTGCAGATTGCATGTAAAGGACTTACAAGCCTGTGCAAATCACTGATATTCACCATAGATTTAACGTAGTAACACTAACAGAAATAACTGTGGCAGAAATGGTCTAATGTTTTCGAGTGCTAGTAAGTGCTTCACACAACTTTTCCCAGCAACTTTTAAGTATTTTTAAGTAACTTTTAACTTTTAACTTTTTAACATCTCAACTCAACTCAAGCCATTTAATTTAATTGAATCATACCTTAAGGAGGATAGGAAAGTCAACATACATGAATCACTACAGCACTAATATTTATTGTAATTGTATTTTCAATTATTAATGTTTTTTTTGTATTTATAAATGCAGCCAGAAAGAGACTTCTTTCAAAAACATTAAAAAACTCAATCGACACCAAATTTTTGAACACTAGTGTACATATATTTTCTTTTCATTTTATTTTTTTTTTTTTAATTTTTAGATGGTGGAAGAAAACACACACACACACAAACAAACAACAACAAAACAAAGCATACTGTGACTATGCAAAGAAATGCAATGTAAATAGAAAAGTAATGAGATTGATATTGATTTGGAAAACACAAAGTATAACAAAATCTAACTTTGTGGTTTATGACTAAAACAAAGAAAAATGATTTGCCAATAGAGAAAAAAGGTATTATATAAATTTGCTTCTCAGAAATATTTTTATGATTGCTTTTTGATTAATATTATGGAATTCTCTGAAAGTGTATTAGAATAAATGATGCACTGTAGGGCGAATGTGAGTCAATCAATTATGTTCACCAGCATTTTTGTTGCTGACATTACTGAAACTGTGGAACTTAATGTGGAGAGTAAAATGTTGTGTACTGTTTTATGTGTTTTTGAGCAGGATGAGGAAAAGCTTGAAAGTGTTTAATGTTCAGCTATGTTAGGAGAACCATTTCAATTACACTGGGTTTACATTGTGGTGAAGAGTGTAGTTAAGAAAAAAAGTGAACTATTTTTTTATTTAGCAAGTACAATTTTATAATTCAGTGATGTGATACAAAATATATGAACCTGAATACATTAAACCCGTCAGGGAATCATAAAATCATGAGAATAATCGGGTCACTTAAGAATAATTAAAAAAAACAAAAAAATATTTCAAAATGTTGAAGTTAGTTTAAATTAATCAGATCATGTGCAGCCAATATACATGATTCAATCATGTAAATTCAACACACATTTATTTAAAAAAAGAAAAAGAAAATAAAAGAACAGATTACGAAAACAACATTTTGCAATATCCTCTTCCTCACCCTTTTAGTTTCTCATTGACTCTCTTTCTCTTTCCCAAACTTCTGTGTCCCCTGCTGGGTCACAGGTAACACAAATAGTCGGAGGTATGCAGATGAGGCTGAGCTCGTTCATATTCATGAGGCTGTGGTTTTAATGAGGGACTTCATTACAGGACCCCATTACACTGAACCTGTGACACTTCAGGTGTCTGAAATAGGAAGAGAGCGACAGAGGCTCTATGCATTCAGCATCTCATTTCTTCATCTTTAATCTGCGTTTTCATTCTCCAGATCATTCCTCGTTCCCTTTTCTGATCAGACCAATCCCCGTTGCACTCATGATCTTCCATAGTTAGCCAAATTATTTGTCTGGGTCTGTCCTTTTGGTATTACATCAGACTGTCTCTCTCGCTCTCTCTCTCTGCCTGTCTCTCTCTCAAACTGCTCTGTGGGGAGCGTCTAGATGTTCTGATGGATTATACTAATGATGACTTTTCCGATTCCATCTTCCTCCAGCTTTGCCCCTTCCTCAGCACACACACACACACACACACACACACACACACACACACACACACACACACGGTCTGATTTATTACTACCTCCTGCTATCTTTCTCTTCTTTACAAGTAATGGGTAATCAATTTGAGAACAGTGTGACCTGTGTTTATTCTGTCTCCAAACACACACACAGATTTGTGTACACCCATTTAGCACACACAATGATTTGTGGTCTGTGAGGAAATGTAGCCCACTTTACTTGACACTGATTACTGATTTTTGCCTCTGAACAACCCCACATCTCTGCATCACACACAGACACACACAGATGGCTGTTTTTCTACCATGGCAGGGACGCTACATTCCATTTTATATTATATAAACTTTATATGTGTGTATGTGTATATATATGCACATATATATATATATGGTATATATGGTGTATGTATATATATATGCTTTGCTGTTTCAATCCCCTCTCTTTTGCTACAAGGGCCATTTGGAAGACACAAAGCTGATGATAGTGATCAAGGACTGTAGGCCAAGATGCGTGTCCATCGGGGGTCTATGAATTGTCACACCTTCAGTACAGTGGGGGAAGTTTTACTTCTGATTGGTCAGTTTGAATGTCTCATATTTGGGTTACAGTCACATGGTCAAGAAAAGGATAAAAGAAGGTTGTAACTGTTGCTCTGTCTCTTTTTACTCTCTGCTCTCTTGCTCTCCTCTTTGATTCTCTACCCTTTTTCTTGGACACTCTCTGTCTCTGTCTCTCTCTCTCTCTCTTGTCTCTCTCTCTCTTTCTCTCTCTCTCTCTCTCTCTCTCTCTCTCTCTCTCTCTCTGTAACTATATCTCAGGTAACTTTTTACATACATGCTGGGTACGATTAATGGTGTAAGTTTTTATCATCTCATACATTTATTTTGTAACCATTTTAAGTGTAACCATAAACCAATATATTGTCATTAAACTCTTTCACTACAAATAATGTGCTAACTAGTTTGATGTGCTACTTATTGCAATATAATATTGTCACATTATAGCAACGCTCTCCCACATATTTTGCTTTTGTAACTGTGCTTATTTTCGTCGTTGGTATAAGTTGCAGTGGGTGGTAATAGGCAAGAAATGTACAGTTTTCTACCATCTTGCTAATAATGTTTCTTTAGTCATTCGGCAACCCTGCAGCCTTACATTATCAATAGCTAAAAATATTGTCTATAGTGTACAACTACACCTGAATTTAAGTCTCTTTATGGATCTTTATTGCTACACATGTATCTTTGCTCTTGATTCAATTAGACGCATTCTTCATTTAATAAAATATGACAAAAATTGGGCTAATCTAGAGACAGAGGACAAAAAGAGGACATAGTAGCTGGATGAAAATACTTTGTGTGTGTGTGTGTGTGTGTTCACAGGAAGTCACCTCTAATGAGAAGAAGTGTGTATCTGTGTGAGAAAAATGGAAGAGGTGGAACAAAGTCATTTGCCATTATAGTAGTACAAAAAGCCTGATTGTGATTCCCTGGAGCTTTTTTGAATAGGTTTCTCTACACTTCAGATAATTGATCAGATAATGAAGAAAAGGTGAAAGAAAGAGACTAAAATGAGAGAGAAAACTATGAGTGAAAGAGTGAAAACAAACAAGAATCGTTTCTGGTATAAAATGTTATTTAAAGATTCAATTTCGCCGAACATTAGAGTATCAGTATCTTCAGCGGCGACTGCTGTCAGCACTGTGCTCTGTTTCTCTTTCTCTCTTCCACTGTAATATTGTACCAGTTGAGATGGGTTGGAATTGGCTGCCATCACAAGATCACCTGAAGTGTCACACTGTCAGTCAAACCTGCATCTCGACTGTCTCACAAAACAAACTGTAACCTGCACAAAACGTCTTTGCAAAAGTAAAACATTTTTGAAACGTACATTTTTCAGTAATAATTTGAGCATTAGCAGCATGTATGAACTAAAACATCTGCCATTAAAGTCTTTAAAGACCAATTTATCTTTACAATTCACATTAAATTTACAGCGCTATATTCATACTGTACACTGTACACAGTTTTACCCTGATTATAATACACTCACTGGCCGCTTTATAGTTACACCTCGCTAGTACTGGGATGGACCCCATTTTGCCTTTCAGAACTGCCTTAATTCTTCATATCAGAGATTCAACAAGGTACGAGAAACATTCCTCTGGGATTTTGGTCCATATTGACATGACAGCCCAGTTGCTGCAGATTAGTTGGCTGCATATCCATGATACAAATCTTCCATTCCAACAAATCCCAAAGGTGCTCTACTGGATTGAGATCTGGGGTCTCATTTATAAAACTTTGCGTATAAACCTTACTAAAAGTGAACGTACGACATAAATCTGAAAATGGTGTACGCAAGAAAAAAATGAGATTTATAAAACTATGCGTACACCAGAACCTGCGCAAAAATCCTTTTATAAATCCCAGTCGGCGGAAGATTGTCCGTACGTGCATCTCCACCCCGCCTCCTCCCCGAAATCACCATATATGGAGCTCATCTGCATATCATTTCCATGCATGTTCCCATCCACGTGACAACATGTTAACACCGTCAAAAGTACAAGGCGTTGGGAAATATTACATATGGACTATAAATGCCAGTTTTGCCATACATATTGCTAAAAATCATCTAATATCCTTGTTGTTTTATAATAAATATATCAAAATATCCATAACAACAAAATTGTAGCTATAAAATAGCTTACTTATCAGATAAAGTTTTTAGAATAGAGTTGATTCATTAATTTCCAATGTCCAAATAGAATTTATGCAGATTTGCATCTTTTAGGATGTTTAGGCTATTTTAGTGGATACAAATATAGGCCTACTTATTTATTGCAGTGTAAATACAATTGTCTGACGCGACGCTTCGCTGACAAACTATTTTAAAAAGGAAACGTACAAATCTTACCGTTTTCTTCAAGTTGTATCCTTCAAATACAGTGGTTTTATTCATAATTGTTTGAAGATGCCTGTACAGACATCAACCTCTCCTCCAGCTGCGGTTGTACAGTAAAATATTATCATTGAATCTGTTCAAACCGGACAATAGACCGTTCGACTTTCGAATCCAGCAGTGTTTTTCATTATATCGCAGTAAGTGTGCATCACTGATCGTCGCTCTCGCAAGTTTAAAGAGGAATTATTGTGCTCCATCACTCCTCACTGTCATTAAAACAGCGTGTCACAGTAAAAGTGATCAAAAGCAGCACATCCACTATCTAAATCCATATCATGTTTATCTTCTGCCTAATGATTTTATGCAATTTTAGGGCTTAACACCATTAATAAAAGTGGAATATTAATGTAAATGTGTATATCAAAATGAAAACAGAGTTTAAAATCCTCATGGGTCAGAGTTTGCGTGAAAGTGCGCAAATTTTCCCGTCAAGTTTGTTTTTATAAATCCCATCATTTGCGTGAGAAGTAGCCGTACGCCTCTTTCAGGGCATGTTTTGTGCGTATGCAACTGTTATAAATGAGGCCCCTGGTGATTGTGGATGCCATTTGAGTATAGTGAACTCCAGCAACCATTTTGAGATGATTTGAGCTTTGTGACATGGCGTGTTATCCTGCCATCAGAAGATGGATATCATCATGTGGTCATAAAGGGACGGACATGGTCATCAACAATACTCAGGTAGGATGTGGCGTTTAAATGATGCTGGTAAGAGGCCCAAAGTGCGCCAAGTAAAAAAAAACCATCAGCAGCCTGAACTGTTGATACAAGGTGGGATGGATCCATGCTTTCATCTTGTTTACGCCAAACTCTGACCTTACCATCTGCAGCAGAAACAGAGACTCATCAGACTACGCAACGTTTTTCCAATCTTCTACTGTATAATTTTAGCGAGCCCGTGTGAGTTGTAGCCTCACTTTGCTGTTCTCAACTGACAAGAGTGGCACCGGTGTGTCTTCTGATGCTGTAGCCCGTCTGCTTCAAGCTTGTGTGTTCAGAGATGCTCTTCTGCAGTCCTCGGTTGCAACGAGCGGTTATTTGAGTTATTAGCTATGTTTCCACCTTCCTGTTTTAAGTATCGCACCAGATACAAGTGATGGAAATGCCGAATTTTGAAAAAAAAAAAAAATTAATTCGCATACGTTTTCTACGCTCACTTGAGGTGAGCGGGTGAGGTTTTTGTCTTGTGTGAAAAAGAGTTAATGCAAATAATGGGAGATGGAACAGCATGAATATGCTGAATAAATTCTGATGTAGGCAACATTAAATCCACGTGACTAATCGGCTGTTTCCGCTGATGGTGTTTTGTTTACTGTTGGTTACTAGAGCTGTGTCTGAAACCGCCCACTCGTTCACTCGTTCACTAACCCCTATATAGTGCATGGCAGTTGAGTGCACTATATCAGCAAAGAGTGAACGAAAATGAGTGAGCGAATTCGGACGCTGACGTTAATAGCATGCGCCAGACAATTTCGTCATTAACATTTCCTATACCCATTTAAAATTAGCTGCCTAACATCCTCATCCCTCCCTAAAGCGAATAAAAATTCGTCAATACATCATATTCAAAGACGTAGGTTAAATACACTGTACAACAGTTCACTAACATATGAGAAAAATCGACCAAATTATCATATGATAATAAGTGTATATATTATGATATAAACATGTATCATTTCGCTTCAAAATCTCTTTACAAAGATGTTCTAATTAATAAAAAGTTACACTTACATTTGTAGAAGTTGCCGCTTCCCGTATTGCCGTCCGCCATATTTATTTTTTTCGCGCTCGATTGACTTATCGCGTTGGATTTTGGGTAACGGCGCTTTAACGAGTGTACATCGAATGTACACTCAAAATCAGAGAGGATTGTGGGTAAAAGTAGTGAACGAATGTAGGGAATGAAGTCGTTCACTCAGAATTCGGACAGCACTACAAAATGGCCGACACCCGATATAGTGCACTATATAGTGGATAGGGAGCGGTTTCAGACACAGCTTAGGTTACAAGTACCACTGTCATCCACTCAAACATCTTGATGGAAATGCCCCCGCCCCCTTTAGTTACTGTTGCTATGTCCGACAAGCCATGCCGCGCTCACGCCACACATCATGTTCTCACGAAGAGAAAAATACATCGAGGAGCAAAGAGGACACTGACAACACGTCGACAGACAAGACAGAGCAGGTTACTTTTGATATGAAACAAAGTTTCAAATATTGTAATTTTTTATAGAAGTTTAAACAATAAATAGCATATAGTGTCTCTTTAATGTGTCGTAATGTAGCTCCTTCAAGCGGCTCGTGAACCGATCATCTCTTCATACTAGTTCATTTATAGCATCAAATAAACATGAATGAACATCAGAAGGAATGTTGTTTCAAATGCGGAAAGATACACAATTTTTCAAGTTCACCAACATTAATCTACTAACTCCCCTGACTGCTTCGTCAGACAAAATTACGGATTCGGGGTTATGATTGGTTAGATCGCCCATCAATAAAACTCCCAGTGAAGGTTCAATTCAAGTTTTTTTTTGTTTTTTTGAGAAACTTCAAAAAGATTCACTTCACGTTTGGATAGAAACCCAGCTACTGTAGGCTTTCTATCAGCTCGAACCAGTCTGGCAACTGTCATCTGACCTCTGGCATCAACAAGACATTTTCACTCACAGAACTGCAGCTCACTGGGTATTTTCTCTTTTTCTGAGCATTGTCTGTAAACCCTAGAGATGGTTGTGTGTGAAAATCCCAGTAGATCAGCAGTTTTTGAAACACTCAGACCAGCCCGTCTGGCACCAACAACCATACCACGTTCAAAGCCACTTAAATCACCTTTCTTCCCCATTATGATGCTCATTTTGATCTTCAGAGGATCGTCTTGACCATGTCTACATGCCTAAATGCATTGAGTTGCTGCCATATGATTGGCTGATTAGATATTTGGATTGAAAAGCAGTTAAACAGGTGTACCTAATAAAGTGGCCGGTGAGTGGTTTCACAAGTGTCATTATCAACATTAACATTCTGAAGCAACTGTGTCATTCTGTATTTCACCCGACACCAGGTGCGTTCGTCACTCTCACTACTCATTAGCCGTCAGTGAATGATCATTACTTTAGCTTATAATTGCTGTTATTTCCTCCGTGGTGTGGCTCGAAGGAACCCGAGTACTGCCACAGTACTCAGAACTCAGATTGAACCCCGCTGGATGTTTCACTGTGGAATGTTGCGCCTCTGAGCGTCGAGGACACGTGGACATATCACTGCTCCCTGCTAATGGGAGTTTGCAGTTAAATTTATCTTTGAATTTGTTGCCACTTATTGGCAAAGCTCTAATGCCTATACGTGAAAATAGATTTTTTTTTTTTTTTTTTAAAGGGAACACCAGTTCATTAAATTTGTAAATCGGCCAAGGTTCAATTCCCTTGTGCAACTGTATTATCAAAGATAAACATAGATACATTTATTCACGCAGGTATTTATTTATTTATTTATTTTTGGTTGATTGTTTGGTGAGTTGCATTCTGGCCACAATCATTCATTTTTATGATGTGGAATCGTTGTTGTTGTTTTCTTGTTTAAAAGTATAAATCTTGCTTCTGCTTAAATCTATGTTTTGGGTAGAATTTGATCCAAGAAAGAAAAATAAAGAATGAATTGTAAGAAAAATAAACTCAGTTGAAGATATTCTCTGAAAAAAATGGCTGGTTTGCTTCTCAAATATATTTATCTTGTTTTAAAGATTTTTAGAATAGTTTGACTGGACAACAATACAAAAAAATATTAAGAATTAATAAAAATTATTTTATTTTCTAAAGATTTGGAAACGCTACAATAAGGCACAATTTGTTAGACGTCAATCAAATTAAAGAACAATATTTAATAAACTAATATTTATAAACAGCATTTAATAATCTAGGTTAAAGGTAATTCTTATAAAATAATGTTTTTTTTAATACATTAGCAAATATAAATGCATACAACTTGATATTGTTAAAAAATGTATTAGTGAGAGTATGTGAAATTTAATGTTTATTAAAAGATTAATAAATGCTGTAAAAGTATTGTTAATTCACAATACCTAATGCATTAACAAATGGAACATTTTTGTAAAGTGTTAATGATTAAATAAACATATCTTGTTTTAAAGATGTTTAGATAGTTTCACTGAAAACAAAACAAAAAAAATATTAAGATTTGTTTTGTTTTTTTTAATGATTTGATAACAGTACAATAAGGTACACTTTGTTAACATTAGTAAATTGTTGATTTTAACCACATTTATTTAGTTAATTCATAAAATAGTTTTCTATTTTCATAATAGATCAGCAAATGCAAATTTATACAACTTGAAATGTTAAAAATGTATTGAGAGTATTTAGAAATGAAGTATTGTTCATTGTTAGTTCCTGAAACCTAATGCATTAACAAATAGAACCTTTTGTAGAAAGTGTTGAAGTATAGGGATTGTTCACCCAAAAATGAAAATTATCCCATAATCGACTCACTCTCAAGCCATCCTAGGTGTATATGACTTTCTTCTTTCAGTCAAACACAATCAGAGTTATATTAAAAAATACTCTTCCAAGTTTTATAAAGGGAGTGAATGGTAGCCTAAACAATATTTTGAAGCCCAAATAAGCACATCCATCTATCATAAAAGTAATCCATACGGCTCCAGGGGGGTTAATAAATGCCTTCTGAAGAGTAGTGATAGGTTTTTGTAAGAAAAATATCCATATTTATAACTTTATAGGATTAGAGTAAGCTTATATGAGAGTAAATGCATCTCGCGGTTCAAACAAACAGGGCTGGGCAACATTTCTCTTTAAAAATTCTAATTTTAGATTTCTAGATTTCTCCGCCGGACTCGACTAGTTTACAGAAGCCAGTGATTTTAGTTTATAAAGTTATAAAAATGGATATTTTTCTTACAAATACGCATCACTTCAGAAGGCCTTTATTAACCCCTTGGAGCTAATGGATTACTGTTATGATGGATGGAAGCACTTTTTGGGACTTCAAAATACAACGCCCCATTCTTTACCATTATCAAGCTAGGACATATTTTAATATAAATATAACTATTGCGTTTGACTGAAAGAAGAAAGTCATATACAACTAGGATGGCTTGAGGGTGAGGACATTATGGGATCATTTTCATTTTTAGATGAATTTCAATGATTAAGCCGTGGAGACTTTCATCGACACACACACACACAGTCACCTATACGACAAAGGAACGTACCGACAGGGCAGGCGCCCTCTGACGCCACCAGCACCTCTGTCTGCAATTTGCAGGCATCTTTGCGCAGGAGACAGTGGTTCTCGTAGCTCTCGCCATTAGATCCGCACACTGGAGCATAGTCACTGCTGCACTGTAAAGAGAGAAAGAGGCACAGGTGTCACAGATGCATGTTTCTGTTGTAAATGTTTAATGGTCGAGATCAGATGAGGACAAACTTTAATTACATCGGCACTCTGAAACACAAGACACCTGTTCGGGTGTTCCTGCATGCAGATGCAGATAGCGAAGAGTGAAATAATGGCTGGTATTACACCTGACCGTGACCCTACAGCACAGACACGCGCAGGGGGAGGAACACGAGACCGCCGGTGTCGATGTGGCCAGCTGTGGTGTGGAGCCTGGAGGAAGCAGGTCACCCAGAGGCAAGAACACAGAAGGTGAACCCGTTTCACTCGTATATCAACCCCATAGAAGCAAATAGAGGTTATTTACATCAGCCATTAAACAAGAGGTCATCCATCTATCTGAATACACACACGCACACACAAGTGACACACAGCAAACACACTGTAAAATCACTGGAAACACACACACGCACACCAAACACAGAACTGCTGACTAATGGCCTGAGGGGAAAAGAGAGCACAAGTGAGAAGGACAAAACAGAGACACAAGAGGGAGGGTGACTCTTTCAAAGTTTGAAATCTCTAGCGTGATTTATAAATCAGGCGGCCAGCCGTAAAAACTGGCAGAGAAGGTGATTTAATGAACCGGAACACACTGAAATGATATGCACATTGCAGTGAAGTTGGGTGGACTTCTGAAATGAAGAGGCATGTTAATTCATGTTTCAATTTCATGTTTATACCAGTTAAAATGTATATGGAACCGTATTTACCTTAAGCTATCAACAAACAAACTAATACTACAATATTTTTTAACTTTTATACTGATGTGATAGTTCCCCCAAAAATGAAAATTTTGTCATCATGTCTTTGCAAACCTATATGACTTTCTTTCTTCTGTGGAGCATTAAAGAAGATATTTTGAGAAATGTCCCAGTGTTTTTTTTCCCCCCATTCAATGGAAGTCAATGTTGTTTGGACGTCAACGTTCTTCAAAATATCAAAATATGAGGGAATTTAAATTTTTGGGTTTTATATTAAGTCTCAAAAAAAGTCCCATTAAGTTTATGCTGTTTTAATAAATTTTCAACACATTCTTATGGCAATTTGTAAATATTTTTAGCATATTTTTTGTAGTTTTGGCAAACTAATTTGTATGAATTTGTACGTTCTTATTCATATGTTTTCTTACAATCTGCTTACGCCCCAGTAAGGTTTAAGCTTCATCAGCACCTAATAAAATAGTTGTTCTCTCAAGAGATCAAGTTTAAAATTTTGTGTTTCTTCAATAATACAGTACAATAATCAGTTGCTACTATAATACAATAAAAATCAGTTTGGTGTTCATTATTAATAATATTCCTTTCTTTGGGAACTTCCTTTTTCAAGTCAAATCCAAATGAAGAGATTAATAAAAAAATGGCTCAACAAAGACAAGTTTTTTTTGATTGAGACCAGACCAAAATTCAAAATGGCTGATTTATTTATTTTGTTTATTATAATTAGTGAATCTAGTAACACATTCAGGTCAGTTTGCATCTTGATTTTTACTTTTGGACCCCATAATATACATTTTTTTTGTTTTCCTGAAATTGCTGGATTTATTGCTGTGGGAATTACATGCTTTGCAATGCTTTTCATAGAAAGATCCATTTACATAACTATCAGTCATGTAATTTGATACAAACTTGTGTGGCAAAGGAAGTAAAAACAGTACAAATTAGAAAGAGAAAAGACCAAGAATCTGCAGTTGGATGCAGATACTCTAGAACAAGATTTCAGCCGGTGTGTGTTGAAGTCGCACTTCCATTCATATCGACTTTACACAAATCAACTCCGTTCTTTTACAAACAGATAAGTCAATCAGGCAAAAATATGGATTTTCAAGGCATTGATTCCAGGCTGATGCTCAAACCTTTACAATCTATATCAGCAGAAAAAGAGCATGAGCGATAGATGAGTGAAAGACTGAGTAGAAAGATAAAAACAATTGAAAGGCTGAAATAAGAAAATGGATAATAGCAGGTGAAGGATGAATAGAGAGGAAGGAAATATGATATAACGGCTGTTTCCACATACATCTTCAACCAGCAGCCGCTTTTTGACGAGGATATTAAAACATGTCATTAAGAGAAATTCTTTCTTCCTGTTCTTCCACTTACTGTAACTGCTCTCATCTATCTCTCATATCATTTTTCATGCTCTGTAGATTTGTGTCCTGGCACTCAGAGCGGAGCCACAACCAGGCATCTTCTACCAGCCTGGTCTCAATGTTATACATATCATATGAACAGCAGATCCAAAAAACTCAGGAACTGAAGTGATGCACAGGACACCCCAAAAAATAACAGTAGGTATAACCCTTTACAATATAATTTCTTAATATTAGTTCTGTCATGACAACTCTCTACAGCCAATACATTCACAGACATTGCTGTGAGCACATATAACATACATGAAATTATCCACCTAGCAGATCTATACAGGTGGAGCTGGGGAAGGCGAAGGGTTTCAGAAAGCGCGCTGCAGACTGCCAACAGCAAACAATGCCAAGTATTTTAATGATTGAACAGCAAGCTCATTGGCCGCTGATACCACAGCAACCAATCAGCTGCGCTATTATGTGATCGCTATCAAATGAGTTAAGGACCTATTAGACAGCGCCATTTAGAGTTTCATGCCACAACTTTGTATTTAAATACATTAGTTCATGTGATTAACAATGAACAATATTTTATAGCATTTATTAATCTAAATAATCGTTTCATTCAATCATTTTTAAATCAAAAATTTGTATCTGTTAACATTAGTTAATGCACCTGAACTATCATGAACAAACAATGTACAGTATTTCTAGGTCATGTTAGCTAATCCATTAACTAGGGTTCACAAATATGAATTAGCAAGGCTAAGCTAAATGAGAGAAAGCAGCTACTTATGCTACTAAAACTTTAGCTCACATTTCTAAAAATATGAAATATTAAAAATTCTGTTTTTGATAGTAATTTGATCTAAAACGTTTATTTAAATATAAAAACATATCTAACAGAACTATTGCTCTGTGTGTGTGTGTGTGTGTGTGTGTTTGTGTGTGTGTTTATGAGGAGAGAATGTTTATATTACAATATAGTTTTATAGTTTATAATACTAAATATAATGTAATGTCTGTTCAATAATTTAGTGTCTTAAATACTTTAAAAATGAAAGGAACTTCATCTCATTACATTTTACACCTAATTAGATCCAACTCATTACATTCAATTTTATGGATGCAAATTAGAAGATAGGATTATTAATAACAAATGAATGATAAGCTTGGCTTCAGTGCAGAAACGGCTTCAAATCACACTTAAATACAAAAGACCCAAGAGTAATACATTTTAAATATGACTGGATGAGCAACATTAAACAGAAGATATATTCACATTTGCACACCTGCACATCAAATGTGTCAAGTTATATGGTGTATGCATTAGTTGTCTCTAATTTTTGTTCTTTTAATAGTTGATTTACTGCAGTATCACAACCATTTGCTGCCTCTGGTCTCCATCCACTGAGCAGCTCAGATATTCACCTAAATGTTTCCTTTTGTGTTCCACAGAACAAAATCATGTACTAAATTCTAAACTCATTTAATTCAATACATTTAAGGTAGCAACTGAACTTAAGTTAAGTTTAATCAAATACACTTTAAAAAAAGAATAGTTGGTTTAACTTGAACTTACTTGGTTGCCTTAAAATTTTGAGTTAATTGAAATTAAAAATTTGAGTTAATACAATGAAGGAGAACAGAAACTCAAAATATTAAGTTATCTGAACCACATTAATTATTGAAGTTGATTTGACAAAAAAAATGTTAACAAATCATGAAAATAATTTTTTACAGGCCCTCATTTCAACATAGTTCATTTAAGTTTTATTAAACTGACTAAAAAAATACAGTTGAATCTTGTATAGCTTAAAAATTCAAGTTGCAGTTGGTTAAATTAGATTAATGAAAAAAAAAACATACAAGTCATATATTTTTTTTATAATGTACCTGTTCACAATGTCATGAGGATGTAAATAATTACAGGTGAACTATTCCTTCAAAGAAAGCTGAATTTGTGTGATACATTAACAAACTTTAGCATATATCACAGTGCGTTGTCAAAGAAGGATCTAAGCATAATTAGCATACAGGAACACCTTTCATTGTAGGGCATTCGTCGGGGAACTTTAAATAAAGTGATATTCCCTTCATTACCTAAAGGGGTCACTGTATCCACCTAATTAGAAGAGTGCTATTAAAATGTCCTATTAAACTGATACTGTATGAAAACCAAGTCTCTTATATTGTAAGCCTCCAATACATTAAATGACTCCACATGACTAGCTGCATACAAACTTGTCACATGCATTCACGCATTCACCTGCCAAAGTACACACATTATCTGACTATTGACTGAGGTGTGTTGAAAAAAGCATTGGAGGAAGATGTTTGAATTAATCAGAGCTCTTAGATACAGTAATGAATTGGTAGGTGGAAAAGAAAAGAAAGAGGAAGGAAAAGGGCTAGTCAAAAGTCGGTTAGCATGTTGCTGCTAATGCTAGCATTATTGAGCTAAAGCACTCAGTTCTTCATATTGCTTCCAAGGTGATGGCCACCGTCTTTGGAAGTTGAATGCGTGTGTGTGTTTGTGTGTGTTTGTGCTTGTTTTCAGGATTTATGAGGACACAAATTTATATAATGACATAGGTATTACACTGGTATTACGACGTAGACGTGTTTTATGAGGACATTTCATGAGTCCTCATTTAAAATAGCTTTAAAAACATACTATACAATGTTTTATTAAAATTGTAAAAATGCAGAATGTTTTCTGTGATGGGTAGGTTTAGGGGTAGGGGTAGTGTAGGGGGAGAGAATGTACAGTTTGTACAGTATAAAAACCATTACGCCTATGGAATGTTCTCACTAAGTTAGCAAAACAAACCTGTGTGTGTGTGTGTGTGTGTGTGTGTGTGTGTGTGTGTGTGTGTGTGTGTGTGTGCGTGTGTGTTGGGTGGTTTAGGTAAACCCTATGGGGACAAAATGTCCCCACAAAGGTTTTTGTTCCATGAAGAAAACAAATTATAATTCACAGTAAGTGATGTTTTTTTTGAAAATGCAAAAATGCAGAAAGTTTCAAGTGATGGGAAGGTTTCGGTGAATAGATAATATCATTAGCTCAGTAGAAAAACCATTACCCCTATGGAATGTTCTCATAATGATATTAATACCTGTGTGTGTGTGTGTGTGTGTGTGTGTGTGTGTGTACTTGTTTTCCTTACATTGTGGGGACCAAATGTCCCCACAATGTAAGTAAAACCAGTAAATCTTGACATTGTGGGGACCCTTTTGTTGGTCCCCACAAGGAAACAAGCTTATAAATCATACAGAATTATCTTTTTTTAAAATCTAAATTAGCCGAACATTTTCTGTGAGGGTTAAGTTTAGGGGTAGGGGGGGTAGGGGGACAGAATGTACAGTTTGTACAGTATAAAAACCATTACGCCTATGGAATGTTCTCACTAAGATAGCAAAACAAACCTGTGTGTGTGTGTGTGTGTGTGTGTGTGTGTGTGCGTGCGTGTTGGGTGGTTTAGGTAAACCCTATGGGGACAAAATGTCCCCACAAAGGTTTTTGTTCCATGAAGAAAACAAATTATAATTCACAGTAAGTGATGTTTTTTTTGAAAATGCAAAAATGCAGAAAGTTTCAAGTGATGGGAAGGTTTCGGTGAATAGATAATATCATTAGCTCAGTAGAAAAACCATTACCCCTATGGAATGTCCTCATAATGATATGAATACCTGTGTGTGTGTGTGTACTTGTTTCCCCACAACGTAAGTAAAACCAGTACATCTTGACATTGTGGGGACCTTTTGTTGGTACGCCTATGGAAAGTCCCCACAAAACACATAAACACAACATATGTGTGTGTGTGTGTGTGTGTGTGTGAGTGAGTGTGAGTGTGACTGTGTTAGTGTATGTCTGAAGTTGAGTGAAGACAACAAATGTTCTACCTCTCAAAAATCACAGCTATCATGTGTGAATGTGTCTTTGTGTTGTCTGTCCTGTGGCTGCCAGGCCTTAAGTGGTCATATATACAAGCAGGTGATGGAAGGGTCAGTGTGTCACACTGCCACACACACACACACATACAGTAAATACTTTTCTTTCTATGATCTAAAAAAATAATTCTCTCTTAATAAATTGTCTTTTGTAAAATGCTCATTTAATACATTATTTATAATTTTATCACCATTTTCCTAATTTTCTCTGACCCTTGAACTTTTTTTAATAATAATGATTATTATTATTATCATTATTTTATTTTTATTGTATGCTTTCCCATATACATTTAATACAGTCTTTATCATTTTATTTCCACTTTTCAGAACCATTTTCCACATTCTCTCTGAACCTTGAAATTGTTGAATTTATTTATTTATTTCAATTTTTTTGGTTTTTAAGACTTCAATATGAATGCCTTTTTTCATGTAGAATGAGGAACAGTGCTTTGCTGAATATTATAATAAATCCAAATGTGCCCCTTCCTTCAACAGCCTTTCTCTTTTTCATGACCATTTTTTCACATTCTCTCTGGACCTTGAAATTGCTGATTTATTTATTTATTTTTAATTTGTATTTATTTATTGCTTTTTAATACTCCAATGTAAATAGCTTTTTGCATATGAAATGAGTAACAAGGCTTTGGAGAATATTATAATACATCCAAATTTGCCCCATCCTTCCACAGCCTCCTTGATTTCTCATTTTTGATTCTTATTGTTAGTTCTTGTAATGTTTATAAATAATAGCCTTTATCCTATAGACATCTCCATTGAACAGGCCAAATTTCTGTTTACCAAATAGGGTAATAAATTTGGCCGGTTATGTGTCAGGATTGCTAATTTGGTCCAGGAGAGCCAGTTTCCAGTAGTTTATAAATGTATATATACATAGAAATAAGATAAGTTCATGGTACCCCTATCCGAATGGAAGAGTCAGACAGCCTCAGTTTGGAGTGGAGCATCCAAACCCACCTGTAGTCATACAAGTGTACCATTACTCCAGCCTGTGTCCACAGTCCTGCTGTCTTACACTCACGTCTGAGTGTGCATCCAAAATATCACTCCCCAATTCTCTCAAACTCCTCCACCCAGACAGCCCTAACCAAAAAAAAAAATCACACATAATAGAAATAGGATAATAAAATGAAATACAACAAAGTAAATCCAAATGAGTTTAGTAACTCATTTTGCTAAATTTGGAGTACCCTTATCTGTACTAATCCTGCTTAAACACACCTGGCTGTATTTTTTATGGAAACCCAAAGACCTTAAAGGATTAGTTCACTTCTGAATTAAAATTTCAGGATAATTTACTCAACCCCATGTCATCCAAGATGTTCATGTCTTTCTTTCTTAAGTGGAAAAGAAATTAAGTTCAATTATTTTTTGAGGAAAACATTCCAGGGGTTTTCTCTGTATAGTGAACTTCAGTGGGGTTCAATGGATGGTCCAAATCGCAGTTTCAACGCAGCTTCAAAGTGCTCTACAAGATCCCAGATGAGAAATAAGCATCTTATCTAGCGAAACGATGTTACTTTCTAAAAAAAAATTTTTAAATTATATTTAAAATTTAATTTTTTGTAGTTTTAACTACAAACTCTCGTTTTGCGCTAGCTCTCTTCTTCTTGTATAATTCCGGCAGTGTAGAACATGTTTTACTGCCCTCCACAGGTCAAAGTTTGAACAAACTCTTATGTACATGCACTAGCATATTATATATGACACATTAGTTCAAACTTTGACCTGTGGAGGGCAGTAATACACTTAGCAGCGTTCTACACTGCCGGAATTATACAAGAAGAAGAGAACTAGTGCAAGACGAGTGTTTGTGGTTAAAACATTGTTATATTGGTTTTTTTTTAGAAAATAGAAAAAGATTGTTTCACTAGATAAGACCCTTATTCCTCGACCATCGTGTAGAATGCTTTGAAGCTGCACTGAAACTGCAATTTGGACCTTCCACCCATTGAACCCCACTGAAGTCCACTACACAGTGAAAACCGCTTAAATGTTTTCCTCAAAACATTTTCCTCCTGTTTTCTCAATTTCTTTCCGACTGAAGGAAGAAAGACATGAACATCTTGAGTGACATGAGGGTGAGTTTTTAATTCCTTTAATTGGTTTATTGATGTGCATTCGCCAGTAATTAGAGGTAGAACTAAACTCTGCTGGAAAACTGGCTCTCCGGTACCGGGAAAGAAGAGTCTAAGTTGTGGGAGTGTAAAATAAGGCATTTTTGCAGCTAAAGGCAGGAATGAGCTCCCCAGGAAACATTATAAAACAATGCAGTTCATGACCCCTTTAATATTGACTCATGTTCAGATTTTAAAAGCCATGTAGTGTATTCCAGCCTTTAGTTTCAATAAACTACTCTATATTCCAATACACTAGGTATTTAAATAAAAATAAAAGAAATTACATTTTCTTGTATATATTTTTTTTAAACATCCCATTAAACCTTTATTCTTCAACAACATCGCATTAAACAGGAAGCTGGACATCGTTCCTTCTTTTGAACCAGTTAATTTACATTTCTGATTTTTCATTACCATATTCCATTTGATCTTTGAGCAAGAACACTACTTTTATACTGGTTGCTCCCTTGGATCCATTATTATATGACAGTTACATGCACAGATGTGTAATTTAAAGTGTGTCAGTGTATGTTTTTCAATGTTTTTCTTTTCTAAATTGGAACACGACAGACTCAGAGCCATGCCAGACCAGATATTATATAGTGCTTTGGCACTTGCACATAGTTATTTGACTCACGCACTGCAAGACAGATGGCCAGAGTGCAAGGATAAATTAAAGAGAAAAAAAGCATTTTGCTTGACTTTTATGCAGATACAAATACACTGACAGCCATTGCACACAGGAGATTTAAAAGATGGACAGGTATTTCAAATTCACATACACTACCGTTCAACAGAGTTGTGGAGCTGAACGAGACGCTTGAACGATTGTTAATGAGAGACGAACGCGACACGCCTCGCGATCAGCGGGACTTTTATTATGCCGCGGTCGCCGGCGCCGCTTCCTCTTTTTCCGGTAATGAGTTTGAGGTAACGCAGCTCTGCTTATCATATTAGATACATTTGAGTGTGTTGAAGATGATGTTATAACGTTACTCTGTGCGTTCACTCGCCGGCTGCTGTGAGACACTTGTTCACACTGCATAAGATGGATGGATATTAGAATATCATATTAAATGCTGGATGGCTTGTGTTGATAAATGGCAGAAATTAATTTTAAAACATATTGTATGATGGAGAAAATTCTGTATTACTGTTACCAAAAATAAAGCTGTATCTGTACCTTAGCTACTTGACAAAATAGTGTTTTTATCTAAGGCATGGTAAAGCGTGGTACTCGCAAAAATCAAGAAGTTAAAATTAAGAAGATTAAACGTGTTGAGCTATATTACAATAATTAGTTTTCTGTCTATAAATGTATCAAAATAGATGTTCCCTTGTCTGTGTTCCCACATGTAATATATATTAAAGCGTCTTTGATGTTTTCATGGTTACTTAAAAATAAAACGGATATGACGCAATTTACAAGCGACTCCCTCACACTTCCCGGATCCTTGGTTAAAACTGCGATTTTCTCTAGTTGGAAACATCTGGGATATTGTAAGTACTCAACTGAGTAAGATATATGACAATGGCCTATTGTTTTTGGATATTTTACTGCAAAGATTTTATATATTGCCGCTTTAATTCTGATTAAAATTTCAGTTTACACCAAATTTTAAGCAGCACAATCGTTTTCAACATATAATAATAAGAAATATTTATTGAGCAGAATGATTTCGGAAGGATCATGTGACATTGAAGACTGGAGTAATGATGCTGAAAACTCCTTTGGGATCATAAGACACTTCTTTCAAAAGGCCCCAAACTTGTGAACAATATCGTATATTAGTAAGTGAGTGTTTCCGCAATATAATTTATTGCTTTATTGCTGTGATTACTTATTTGTTATTGCTACATGTGTCGGATGCATTTTTAAAAAATATCGTGCCATGAATGTTCCGTTTATAATAGTCACCATGTTCAACAAACATTTTCAAACCCCGTCCTCCATTGTTTGGACAAACAGGTAGTCCTCCACAGGTAGGACCCCGAACCAACACCAGTTGAATGTGCCAGTGTTTTTATGCCTTGCCCAGTCAGGTCAATCAAACAAACAGATTGCAATTCCATTTGGTGTAGCTATCGGTCCAGAAAGAGACTGACGGCCTTCCATTTCTGTGCTCCGCTCTCTGTCTCTGAGTATGAGAGTTGGATCAATAGCATGTCAGTAAGTGAACTTGTGCGAATCACATCCATTCATCTCTCTCTCTCTTACACACACTTCTCCCATTCCCCTTTCTGTTTGGGAGTCTGGAGGCAGGGCAGGGCTTTGGGCAGCAGCGTCCGACCGCAGAGTAGGGCATCCCCACACACGCCCTTAAAGCGGCGGGTACCGTCTCTCGCTGCGCATGATACTTAACCGATAACCCTCCCCACCACAGCTAGAGGCACTCACATGGCCCCAGACTAGCGTTAGTGCTGCTCAATTGTATTAAGGGCAGAAATGAAAGCAGCGTGACCCTTCTTAAGTGCACAAGGCATCTTTGTGCAGAGCGAGGCGGGCGATCGAGCAGATGCATCAAAGGAAATTCCCCCCCGCGCGCTGCGCGAGCAGACAGATAATGCTATTTACCTGAGTGATGCAGCTTGGCCTGCAACAAGACACAGATGCATGATGTCTGAGCGAAGCAGAGCACTCTGACCGAGTGAGAGAATGTGTGCGTGTTTTCTGTGAGAAGGCATTTTAATTTGTGACGGCTCGTTTACTCTGCGTGCTGCTTTTAACACGGTCACACGTTCAATATGTGGCGCTAAAAAAGCACGCAAATGTTAGTCTTCGAGGAGCATTGATTCCTACCTTAAAATCACAGATGCACGTCACCGTGTCCCCGATTCGCAGACACTCGCCGTCAAACTTGCACGTGTTTGTGTCGCACAGAAAAAGATCGGTGTCCTGCTCCTCAAACCCTGTCATGAAACACAAGTACACAAATATAGGTTAGAGATTACAAACAGATATTGGACAAAACATGCTAAGAACACTTAACTGTAGTTTTGGGGTCAGTAAGATTTTTTTAATTAATATATTTTTATTCAGCGAAAATGCATTAAAATGGCATTTGTAATGTTACAAAATATTTGTCTTTCGGGTCATCGTAGAATTCTGAAAAACAATAATCATTGTTTCCACAAAATAAATATTAAGCATCACAAATGTTTTCAAACTTGATAATAGTAAGAAACATTACTTGAGCATCAAATCAGTGGAGGAATATAGAGGATTATCAGCAGGATCACAGAAATAAATTACATTTTAAAATATATTAAAGTAGAAAACTTATTTTATTCGTATATTAACAATAGTATTAATATTTTTACTGTATTTCTATTTGACTTCTTTCAAAAATATGAAAAAGTCTTACTGCCCTAAAACGTAATTTAATATAACAATATATTCACATAATAATATTTTACATTTTATATATATATATTTGTATATATATATATATATATATATATATATATATATATATATACATACATACATTTTTAAAATGACTGACAGCTCTAAATTTCAATAACTAGTAGTGCTGCAACAACGCATCAACGTCATCGATTACGTCGACTACGAAAATACGTTGATGTGCGTGAAACGCGTCGACGCGTCACACTGTTTACATTCGGCTTCTGCTCCTGGGAACGGAGAAAGTTCCATTCTATCACAAAAACCTAGACCACGATTATCAAAAGTATGGGAATACTTTAAACAGAGGCCAAATAAAATGGTCCTTTGTTCCCTTTGTAGAACTGAAATGGCGTACCACCTATGGAATTGGATCTCTGCCAGATTTTTGCGCGCACAAGATCATATTTTGAGCGTGCAAAAGGGCATTTCGCGCGCACGTGAACTGAGTTGAGGAGAATATCTTTTTCTCGCAAATAAGAATATTTCGAGCGAACGAAAATCAGTTTTGCATTTCAAAGAAGTTTATTTGGATGTGCGCGGACGTTCTCTTTCGCACGCGTAAGGTTTCAGTTGCTCGCTAAGTGCCGACCGCTCGCCTGCTCAACACAAACCAATGTGCCAAAATTCCAGCCAATCAGAGATGAATCAGATAAATTCTGATCGGCTGGCTTGACAACCAATCACAAGAATCCCTGCATTACAGACAGCGCAAGAGGAAAAATACATGGTTCAGGAGACGTTTGTTCAATGGCTTGAACACTATCAAAGTTCCTTTTAAGACTATATAGAAAGTCTTTGACACTCTTCATTTTAAAGTTCAAATGTCTACCACTGGACGACCACACATAAGTGACTTATTTTTAATCAAAATCAAATCGTATTATTACATAATGGCGTGTCCCAGTGTTTCTACACCTCAATGAACTGCTAAATTAGTTCTAACTTCTTACGTAAAAAAAGATCACTAGATTAATAAAAAAAAACTTAATAAAAATAATCGTTAGAGTAGTTGACTAATCGAAAAATAAATAAATAATCGTTAGATTAGTCGACAGAAAAAATAATCGTTAGTTGCAGCTCTAATAACTAGGCCTACTTTTCCTCACATTTGGATTTGTTAATAATTTGACAATACCGGTTAGATCGGGTCACAGGATCTCATTTAGCAGCCAAGTTAGTGTGTTATGCCTCAAAAATGGAACTGAGTGTTTCATAATCAAGTTCATATCGGTTCAACATCTCCAACAATCTTTCCCCTAAGTGCACCACCGGTCAGATGAAGCACTGTAGTTCATTAAAAGTGAATAAACACATCACTGGTGTGAAACAACCTCACAGAATTACTTCCTCGGGACAAAAAGACTTTTGGTTCCAAGTTGGATAGAGGATATTAAAGCTGAAGCATATCATGACTGCAGTAGCAAACAACAGATACTCTGTTACAAGAACTGCTTTGATAAAATAGAGCGTGTCGCTGGTTTGAGGTCATAACAGGCGAGCTTACAGACCTCTGTATAAAATGTGGGCAGGATGTCTCTTAATGGACTGAGGTTTTCTCCTTGTCTGTCAACATAAATGGTAAGTTCGTAGGCATACAGCAGACAACATACACACTATGAGAAAATAACCTGTTTGCAATATTTCTAAATACATTTCTAAGGGAACTCTCTCTCTCTCACGTACAAACAAAAGTGAGACCGAGACGGATGTACCATCACATCAGCATGTACGGAAGAAACAATGTTCCAAAACCTTCAAATCTGTGACTTCTGACCTCACGCACAATCTCTCTATCTGACTGTTACGTACAATTCCTTGAGTCAAAATTGAACTCAAAGGCTTTTCCCTGTAAACTCAAAGAGGAACAGGATGATTCGGGATGAATATTTCATAAGCTCCACCATCTGCGAGTCAAAGACCAGGATGGGCCGAGCATCCGCGTCACACTGTATAACATTACAACATGGAACCATACTGACCTTTGTGAAAAAAGTGCACTTAAGTGTATTGATCATATATACTTGAATATACTATCATATATACTTGAAATCCTAGAGTACATTTTTAAGAACTAGATTTCAAGCAATATCATATGAATTAAAAGGACAGATTATACTGTATGGGAATACATTTTCATGAATAGTTTTTACATATTTAATAAATTGACATTAAACATTTTGAATATTGTTTATGCTACACTGTATATGCACATGTATGTAAATACACTATATTCTAGTTCATTAAAAGCTGCTACTTTTATTTGATCACTATTATAGCGGGTTGAAAAGTGCTCACAATTGGATTTTTTTGCACAAAGGATATATTTAAACAGTAATTAAATAGTATTTAAATACAGTAAAGCTGGAATATGATTTAAGTACACAGCACTGATTGAAGTATAATACTACACTGTAAAAAATAACCATGAATTTAATGGTAAAAGACTGTAAAAATGCTATGGTGAAAAACAGTTAATTGGTTTACAGAAAGTTTCCTTACTATATACAGTGAATAACTGCAATAGATCTAATGGTACACTTAATGTCATTTTACGGTAAAATACCATTAAATTTACAGTTTTTTTAAAGTGAAATATACAGTGAAATTGTATAATTTACAGTGAATCCCATAAATTGACATTAGGATTTGATGTTACATCTAATTACATCATTAATGTTTATTGCATTTTTAAAATTTCATGTGTGTTATCATGATGGTGTTTGTGTGAATGACATTGTGCACCTTCTATATCTTGTCATTCTCAGCTTGTGGTAAAGCTGCTTGTGATGCGATTTGATTCATCATGTGACTCTCATCACCACTGTGATTGGTGGTTTCAGTGTATTACAAAGGACAAAATGGATATTAGTACTTCAGTAGGTCGGTAAATTAACATTATGTCAGTACGTTTTGTACCATAAATTCAATTTTTTATGGTTTTGAACCGTAATTGTTACAGTATTAACCTTTAAATTATATGGTTTTGAACTGTAAAATAGACAGCTGTCCTGTTGCTACTGTATTTTTTACGGTAAAGTTCTGGCAGCCACAGCTGCCGTTTTTTTACAGTAACTTTTTTACAGGGATTTTTTTTTTTACAGTGTATTCAATGTAATTTTTTTAATAAAAATCCATACTTTTATTCAGCAAGGACACATTAAATTGATCAGTAGTGACAGTAAAGACATTTATAATGTTACAAAAGATTATATTTCAAATAAATACAGTTCTTTTGAACTTTCTATTGATCAAATATTCTGAAAAACTGTATAACTGTTTTCAACATTGTAATATGTGTTTTTTTTTTTAGCAGCAAATCAGCATATCAAAATGATTTCTGAAGGATCGTGTGACTGATGTCTGGAGTAATGATGCTGAAAATTCATTACATTTTAAAATATATTCAAACAGAAAAAGCTCTTCTCATATTTACTGAATTCTTCAGAAGAGAAAATCATGCCATGCTTAACGTTCCAAAAAAAACCTAAAAAACAATAAAGTCCCACATGTAATGTTTCTCTATGCAGGGTTATTGGAATTATTTTGAGATTTTGAAAAGATGCTTTATTGATAAACATGACACTTGTGTAGAAAAACTGACCTCAGCCCATATTAATGAGATGAGGAGAGAGAAAATAAGATACAGGAAAGGAGAGAGCGAGCACAGATGGGCGGTATGATTTC
>CM076074.1:5152500-5367500 GCA_038088235.1 Zacco platypus | reverse complement strand
TTACTAGCCACTTTTCACTGGCCACAATTTTGACATTGATATCATAGGGAAAAACTGCCATGTAGATATTTTTAATATTATCTGATAATTTGGCAGCAGTTTTATTAGGCTGCTGTCACTTTAAGACCTGACGCACAGATCCATTATGCTGTTATGATTTCTGCTTATGTTCACTTGAAACATTATTTTGTATGTATTTGACTATTTAAAGGTGCAATATGTTGTTTTTCGAAAGCGACACACGCCTCGCGAGCAAGGGACTTTTATTATGCCACAGTCGCTGCAGCCGCTTCCTTTCTTTCCAGTCACGAGTATGAGGTAATGCAGCTCTGTCATATTAGATACATTTGAGTGCGTTGAAGATGCGAAATATACAATATATTATAAGTACTCAAAAAATATATAATACTGGCCTAGTGGTTTTTGGATATTTTACTTCAAAAAGCTTACATAAAACAAACTGAGAGGTGGCTTTATTTGAGCGCACTTAGGGTGTGGGATGAGTAAAATTATATGCAATACGTGCAATCCAACGCTGAAATCTAAACCTTGTAACACCAACAATATTCATCCGGAGCAAATGAAGCGAGTGAGTGAGGGGAGGCAGGTTTGTGTGTCGACTCGAGATGACAGAGCGAGAAAGCAAAGCTGGTATCGTGTATCTATCCTGCGGAAAAAGAGTATTGGAAGCTTTTGAGATATTTTGGTATCTATATGTATTGAAAAAATCGATATTTTTGACAACACTACATTGCACTTTGTTTATTATTTCTAATACCTTGTTAAAAGACTACATTTGAAAAAAAATTTTATATATACAATTCAACTCACCAAAGTGGTTAGTATAAGTGAGTGTGTTACACGCCACAGCTGAAATCCACCCGCATTTGGCAGGTGTTATTTATTATGGATGTACACCACAATACAGAAGCTACATTACAATTTTAAAGATGAACTTTTTCAAGAGTGTTTTATTGTACTAACAGGCTAAAGCATCATGCTAATTAAAGCACTGCAACTGAAAAAAATGGAAAAAATCTAAATAAACTTAAACCGCCTGAGTAAACCGCCTGAGTAATCATTTGTTAGTCGGCCATTGTGACCCATTCATAGCGGTGTGGAAGGCTACGCTTTCTCTGCACTATTAAGTGAACACACAGGCTGGACACCTGACGTTCATCGCTGCAACAAAAAGTAACTTTACAATGACAAAATTTGGTGTCGAAATGATTTTCACTCAGAAATTGCTAGATTTCATAATTAATTACAAAGTAAGAGTTAGTAACACACATGAAATGAAAGTTGTTATAGTCTTTTCTTCTCTATTGTAGCATTTGTCCCAGTGAAATGACTTCTCGAACAAAATAAAATGTAGGGCGGGACCTGATTTTGTCCATCAGTAATTGATTGGACGGCTGCGGTTTGCTATTGCCATGATGTCATATGAGTGACACGTTGTCCCGCCCTCTCATCAGTAAACACATCATCAGAGAAGAGATAATGCTGCAAAAGGGAGAGGAAACCATTTTGATTAATGATTATAAAAAAATGATGTGCACGGATAAATCGTGTGTGAATAAATACTGCAATATTCCATTAAAAAAAGTTGAAATTTCACATTATTCTTTTGTAAAACATACTCCAGTAATCAACTCCGAAAAATCTTTTCTTACACTGTAGTAAACAGATTTCCCATACAGTGAAATCTCATTATTTCAGTAGTGATCTCCGAGCTGTCACACCTCCTGGATTCAGTCACTGACGGTTGTTGATGCTAGCCATTTGGTAACAAATGCATGTAAGTGAGCACTACCCTGTCTCTCGTAACAGATGGTCCAGTAAGAATAGCCCGGCCATTAGTGTAGTATTTATACTCTCATCATTAATCTACCATTGAGCTCGTTGGCTTTCATTTTCAAAAATAGACAAGCAGGAACAGAACTCATGTTAAATGAAGGACACAGCTCTGTCTGTGACTTTTTCGGAGGTACCCTTGGAATCCTGTGTTTGTGTGCGCAAGGTTAATAAGGACTGAACTTCGCACCTTCTGGCACACCTGTGGAGGATCGACCCAAAGCCCCTGGGAGTCGAGCTCGGTTTCACCGCCATATGGCTGCATGTGACAGCTGCCCATAAGTACCGATCGAATGAACAGTGTTTCCTGTCTGTCTCGTGTAGCCAGACAAATCACATTCGCTCGAGATTTTATCTGGAGAATCACGTCACAATGCGACTTTGGATAACAGAGCACACGCTGACAAAAATACACACATTAAGATCTGAAACGTTTCAAGGGCATAACTCTTTTCCCAGAATGCAGAAAATTGTATTACATGTGCTAATTTAACAAATTAAGGAGCCCACATGGATTCCACACATTCCAAAGCAGAGCAACCTTTTTACCACTTTGAAAATGAAGGGAAAACAATGCCTGAGAGACTGACCTTAAACACATCATGAGTTTTGCAAAAAAGGAAATTATTATGTGATTTCACTCACTTCTGCTGTAGAAAATCTGTGTTTATATGAAACAAATCTGGTCAATAAACTATCTGATATTATCAGTCCCACATTGAATTCGGTTCTAGAGTTTTTAGCTCTTAGTTTTAGTTCTACACATCCCTTTTGCATTAGTAGAAGTTTAGCTAATTTTATAATAACAGTTAACAACAAAAGCTTAGTAATGTCAGATTATACAATATTAAAATTCCAAATCATATCCTTGTAAGCGTATATTTGCATGCACTTTAAAAGTAGAAGATTTCATATTCATATTTTTAAAATGTCATTTCGATTATGCATTGTGTCATGTACTGTATACTTAAACATACTTTCACCAGCAACATCGTCTCAAAAAGTCAAGCCGATTTTGATAATGATCAGTATTTTTGTTTGTAAATGCGCTCATTTTGATCCATGACTGCAATAAACATTTCCCTACAAAATCTGCTCGATATGTATTCATTTTTAAACATTTTTGCCAGTAGCTTACACTAAACAGCCTTTTATTATGCAAAGTGTGAGCCACTGAGAATAATGCTGCACGAGGTAAGTGATTTGACAGTTTACTGCGTTTTAAAGCTATGTCATGCATTAAATCTCATCGAGACAAGATTCATACCCAACCCAAATCACAAAAAAATTCTCTCAGCGAAGCTGTGAATCTTCTCCTCTGAAGATCTTTAACATAGGCGTTTCTAAACGGCCTACATTTGTGAATGTGTGCGCATACTTATTTTTAAACTGGGAAAGTTTCTGGTTTATGCATTAAATACACCACAGTAATAGCGACCTAGATTGTTTCAGTTCTGTTTGTAATTTACCATCATCACGTTTTATTCTAATTATATTCATTAACTAACTTTAAAGGGGTAATTTAATAAAACTTGGCTGTCTATGTAGATAAAAGGCAATTTTTTGTTTTAAATTGGTACTGCATGACTAGATAGAGAAAAAGGGCTGTGGCGTTCCCTTTTGCTAAAAAGTTAAGGAAACTTCAACACCCATTATGCACTGGGCTCGATCCCTCTGTCTTGTGTTCATTGCTTGTTGTGCGTAGGGATCATTGTTCAAACACTGAATTTGATGTTTGTTTCTGTGCAGCTGGCCACTCCAGCCCCATCCAAATTTGTGGGCTGTGTTCTAAATCTTTTGCACCCCTAGGATATACCGCATAATTGCCCACTGTTTGATGCAAATGCGTCGAATAATTGTGTAATTATTTGAGGAACATAAAACTGTGGCTTTGGGCCCAAATGGATTCAGGTCAAAGGGAAAGTCATACAGCAAACTGATGCAACAAATATGAAAGCTTTGGTAGATTTTTTGCCATTCGTTGTCAGTTCAGAATCGTGGGAGGATCGAGAATCTCTATTTGAAACAATAAAAATCGATTTATCCATAATCGTGCAGCTCTTTTTTTCTCACAGTGTTTGAAACAGTTTCTCTAAACCCCTCTTGGCCTACTCTGCTCTGATTGGTCAGATGGCCCAGTCTGCTGTGATTGGTCTCTGCCACGGCTCGTCCAACGCTATCTCACGACCAATTTGTACGTATTTTATGAATGGCTAATTCACACGATTTGTGTAAACCCTATTGACGGGTAGGTTTAGGCACAGAGTTAAGGGTAGATCATTCGAACCAATTCATATGAATTTTGTCAACTCATAATACTTGCGATTAAGCAAAAATTCATACGAGTGAGGTAGTACGAATTACGCCATCTTGTAAAATACGTACGAATGGCCGTGAGATCAGGTTGGCTCATCTGTATGGGGAGGTGGGGAAGAGCCCCTCCAAAATATTCATCAATACAGACCTCTATATATGCAATGAATTAATAATAAATTATAAATGTTTTCAGCATTCTGCAACAAATATTTTTCGGATTTTCTAAACTATTTAAGTCTAGAAGTGAGCAGGAAATTTTAAAATGAAGCGCATGGATTCGACAGGCATGTATTCATGATCGCCGGACTCTGAGCCCTCCCTAGCTCTATAGCGCCACACAGATTTCCAATGTATATCTGTGGTGAAAAATGGAACTGCAGCACGCTATAATTGACCCTTCGCAAAGACCCGCCCCCTTTAGTTACTGTTGCTATGTCCGACAAGCCATGCGCTCTCACGCCACACATAATGTTCTCACGGAGTGAAAAATACATCCCGGAGCAACAACGCGGCGACAGACATATGAAACAGTTTCAAATTTAATATATCGTAATTTTTTAAAGCAGTTTAAACAGTATATACTGTATAGTGTCTCTTTAATGTGTCGTGACAGATCGCTGTAGCTCCTTCAAGCGGCTCGTGAACTGATCATCTCTTCATACTAGTTCATTTATAGCATCAAATAAACATGAATGAACATCAGAAGGAATGTTGTTTCAAGCGCACTTTTCCACACTGAAATTCTTACACAACTTGGATGCTAAAACAACAATTATAGCAATAAATACTACATTAAGGCAATTCTAAGATAGCACTCTGATGTGTTTAGAGATTACGATATAAATCTAACAAAATTTATTAAATAGCACTAAAACAAGAATCTGCCCAACCTAAATTTACGGCCAGGAGCAGCTACTGATTGGTGTCGAAAACAAAACAATGTTTTTTTTGTTTTTGAACAAAACAGCTCCTGGCCGTAAATGTCTGGTTTTAGCGCTAGTATGTACCATAATAGGTCCGGAGTCTTCAGCACTTGCATATACAGTGATACGAACAGTAACGATGGTGTATGTTTTATTGCATCAATTCAAGCCCGAGTCCTCATCCTTTGGAAGTGCATGGAAAGTGGATTTGCTTTCAAAGCACAAAAAAGCATCTTCTCAACATGTGGGCAAACACGAACCAAACTCTTCCAGACCTCAGCTACAGTATTTGAGGACGGGTCAAGTAGATGTTTGCAGCCAGCCAATGAACACCATAGGTGGCAAGAAATGTAGAAATCACTCTCCGAAAAAAAGCAGTTTCCTAAGGTACAAAAGTGTATCTACCTTTAAAGTACCTTTTAGGGGCAAGTAAGGTACGATGTAAAAGATACTTTAAAGGTAGATATTAGTTCATTAAAGGTACACATTAGTACTTTAAAAGTACATATTAGTACCTTAGGGTACTGCCCACGTGACAGCGCCGACAGTGAATTGCAGAATTATTGACGACTCGTTCTTTCTTTTGGACAATGATCAGTCCTGACAAAGTATAATAAGGTGTGCTTTAATTTACAAAAGATTGCTTCTTTGATTAGTAACCTAGAAAAGGTGAAGAATCGTAAATATTTCTCATTACACTTTACATCATAACTAGACTGAAACCTTTCTGTTTATTTACAGGTTTAAATTGTGAATCCATGGTAATACTTGTACGTTTGCATGTTGTTCAGGCGTGTGAGCGTGTAACCTGTTTTCAATGTTTAGGAATTGTAGAACAGAGGAAATAACAATGTTCAGAATGAAAAACAGAAACATCTGCCATCATGCATATTTAAACACGGTGCTCTTCCTAACCACTCAGCTTTATGAGCGTGCACTCTGGAGGGACGTCTCCGATTACTGTCCTTTATTTCTCCTGCTCACCTCTAGGTACACAACTCACACTCCACCATTCAATACCAACTCGCTCTTTCTCCCTGAACGAACCAAGTGGCATGATTATTTTATAACAAAGACTCTTGCGTTAGCCATTCAATTAGCCCTGCAACATCTTCCTGGTGGCATACATTAGTCATGCCTCCTCTGAGCCAAGTAATGATGGCAGAACAGAGATAAATAGTGGCGAGAACTCTCTTCCTCCTCGTTTTTTTCTTGACTGAGTAGTGGCATCCTTCCTGTGCTCTACTGGATTAAATCTCAATAATGGCATTAAAGGAGGGATAAAACAGAACGAGACGAACGGAAAACCCCAAGAAACCCAAAATAGGGCACCACAACTTCCTCATTAGCCCAGGAGCTCAGACAAGCTTTCCCTGAAGACCTTCCACTCTCATAGTCTTTCTATTTCTTCCCCTCTCTCTCTCTCTCTCTCTCTCTCTCTCTCCCACACACACACACACACACAGACAATCAAAATAGGCTCTGGCGTACCAAGTGTCTAAGAAATGAGGAATAAAGCGCTGAGGTGCAGGATTAGACTAATCCCTGTGGTCTTTCACAGTCTGAAGGAGAGTGAAATTTGCAGATGAAAGGCCCAAATAATCAGGTGCTCTCCTCCTGCGCTGAAGTTATGCAGTCTTTTTCAGTATTTCGACTTTCCAGTTCCCGCTGGATTTTGTCCTTCGCATATAAGCTTAATAAAGCCTGAATCTCGTTGTCTGTCCATCAGTTGATTCGAATAGCAAACAACTCTTACTGCACGCACCGCAACAATTTCAAAAATGGTGGTTGAAATAAAATGCTGCGTGAACTCAACCAATCATTGATCATGTCCAACCCCCGAAAGTTCCTGAACTTTGAAAAAGTACTACCTAGCGAGCAGGGACTTTCTAAGGGGGAAATTCTTACCCAGAACTTCATTTAGACCCTGATTCCTGCAGTTGAAACACACCGAGTACCACCCCAAAGTCCTGGGGAAAGTTCCTGCGGTGGAAACGCGGCTAATGTAAACTTTCAAACTCCACTGTTAATTAAGTTTTACCGTCATTTAAGTATAAAACAACACTAAATTTGGTTGGATTCTTGCTATGCCAATGGGGTAAGAAAATAATCGCTTTCAAAAATGTTCATAATTTTGTTTTGGATGTCTCCTACAATAGGTTTAGATGCATCCAAGGTCATTCTCATAAAATGCATTGCACATCACCTCTTTTTTCTCACATTGTCTGAAACGGCTTGATAAAGGATTCAGTCTCTCTAAAGCAGTCCTTTCCGAGAGCTTTCTCTGCTCTGATTGGTCAGATGCCCCAGTCTGTTGTGATTGGTCTACCTATTAGAGCTCGTATTGGAAACGAAACGCCCGTTACCATATCAGAATTTCAGCTCCAGAGGTTTCCTCAGCAGCACCTGTATACTATACACAGCGATATGAACAGTAACAATGGCGCCGGTTTTACCATATCAATTCCGGTGCGAGTCCTCAACCTTAGGAAGTCGTCGACATGTTGACAACAGATCATGTTGCTTCCCAGCTACAACTGCAGTGTTCGAGGCCTAGTCAAAGTACTAAGTTGTTCGCAGGCAGCCAATGAAGACCATTGGCTAGCCTGGTGTTATGCAAATTTATCACAAACCTACATAGATATGTGACGGAAGTGAGACTGGAATTACTTTAGCAGTTCAGAAAAAATTCTTTCCTTTATTTTTCATGCTTTTTGCAGATCTCTTACATTCACAAACAGCTAGATTGCACACTGCGTGAAAGGTAATATTTGAAAAAGCACAATAGGGGAACTTTAAGAGGCATGATTGGCAGGGTATCATTCTGTAGCAAGCAAGCAAGCATTTATGGGTCATTTAAACATTCAAATAATCCCTTTATTAGCTCCTCAAGGCTCTCAATTGTTCACCAGCGGTGTGACCTGCCTAAACTAGTGTGCATGACTGTGAAGGCTGCCAAAGAGTAAAGAAGCTTACAACAAAAAGACCTGTAATGTAATGGACTCTGATAGATCTGTATTGGAATATAGTCAAGCCAGCCATCTGACAGCTTATTTTATCAAGCTCTGCTTTCAACACGTGTGACAGCACTGTGGTGCGGTTACGCGACGGGAAGGAGTCGATACGACGGAGCCCAGCCCAACACACACAGAATGAGAGGAGGGAAGAACGTCAACAGCAAATATACAGGTCTGCTGTACTCCGATTCCCTTCATTTTAATTAGATTTCTTACTGATGTGTCTAGATAGAGAGTAAATTGTTTTAAGAAGGAGATTCAGCACTGAATCATCTCACATAGGCCATTGTAGGTCTGTGCAACAGATAGATTTCTTGTGGACTGTTGCCCCCCTACAGCTATTTAAAGAGAAACATAATTGCACAGCGGGGCCCTTTGTTCCCAAAGTATCTCCGACAAGCGCTCCCTTTCACTGCCACATTTACTCCACTGATATAGAGTAAAACAGTACCAGATGTACTTGTTTGGGGCCAGATGATAGCCTTCACAGATTTCACATGCACAAAATCCTAGTGGTTATAAATCATTGCAGGTAACTCAAAAGTTGCAGGTGAAATTCTGAGCTACCTCTCAGGATCCCAATCCACACTAAAAATTGTACCTGTAGCTAGTCCTTGGGGCAGCACCATCACACCTTTGTGCCTGAAGATAGCATATTAGCACATTAAAGTATTAATATGCACTGTATTAATTCAGTGTGAACACAGTTATGGGATAAAACAGGTACAAATGTGTAACTTTGAGGGTGACAAGCTGTTACACCCCCATTTCTGTTCCTGACAGCGCACACACCAGTGCAAGTTAATTTTCTGCCTGACGAGATGTGCCACCAGTGTTGTAATATTAAATTGTAAAAAAAAAAAAGTTTAGGTAGATCATCTTAGGTCTGATTTTAAGAACGGGTTCAATTCACATGAATCCCTGTGTTTACTACAGAATTCTATTTTGCATGTTCTAATGTCATTCATTCAAATATAATTATTACAAAATATCTACTAAATGTTGCAATCAGTTATAAAACTGATTTAAATTTCACATTCGTACACAAAACGACGTGCTCAATTTCGAAATCACTCACAGAGAGTGAGTCGAATGTTGATTTAGTACCTGCTCGGAAGAATTCAGTGAGCTCATTCAAGCCGAGTGATGTCGTCGAGTCTTTTCGAACGATTCCTTAAAAGAGTCATTTGTTCGAGAGTCGGACTACATCGGCGGATGTTTGACAACCGTGTTTTTTGCCCTCGTACACTTCTTTTTTTATCTCATTAAATTAAATTCAATCACAAACTCAAAAGATATGTTTTATGTGTGACCCATGACTGACCAAAGGTGGACTAAACATAAGTTTTTCTAAATAAAATCCCCAGCTCAGTGACTAATTGGCATAGTAACCCCGTTAAAAACTGACAAACTTAAGAGAATGCACGCGCAAAGGTGCACGGCGTTGGAGAGATTAGCGTGTTCGGGTCTCTTACCGGAGCAGTTCCACCCGGTGGGTGTTTGACAGTCGCTCAGCGATGATGGGAACGCGCAAAGTTGTTTCAGTGGTGATATACAAAAAAAGCAATAGGTCGTAAGTAAAACTAAACGTGTCCAATTCTCCTGCCGCGGTCTGCGTGACTGTCGCAGCACAGCGCACAGAGCCATCTCAGTTCACCGGGAATGACACGGGGACATGAACCGAGGGATCCGAACCCACGACGAGCGCAGGCGACACCGATCTCAGCAGCGGAGCAGTGATACACATCTTCCGGGCACTGCTGCGATGATCCCCATGTATGTATGTGCTCTGATACCGGTGCGGTTGGACTGTCTTGACAAGTGGAAGTGTCCGGTTGCAGTGATGAAACTCAAAGCTGAGATGAAAAGATATAAACATCCAAGCATGGACCTGAAAAAAGCTGTCCGGATCCACTAGTTGATCATGCTGATCACTCCATTCTGAGGGGGAAATAATGCTAAAGCGCTGGCTTAAGTATCTCTCCCTCTCTCTCTCTCTCTCTCCCTCTCTCTCTCTTCCTACATGAGGTTTGTCTGAGAGTGTCTTGTTCGGCTGGTGTCTGGCTCTGGCTGTGAGGATGAGGATGATGGTGATGATGAAGGTGAGAGGTGGGCACACGCTTCGGCGGCGCGGATTGGCTATATCGGGTGTAGCGGGTACCGAGCCGTGTAATACAGCATCACAAGTGATCAAGAGTGCAAGTGAGACTTCCTTTACCCCGGGCGATAAAGGGAAATAGCCTACAAAAGATGTTTATTTATTCGAGTCATTAGCGTTGACCAAAAAAACTGCTTTTACTCAACTTATTTTTCGCATTTCTCCAGACCTTTTCGTTACTTTTGCAACTGAATAACAGTTGCAGATGTAAGCTGCTCGCTGATGTGCGATTCGCAAACGAATTGTTCGAAAGAATCATTTGAGTCGATTCTTTTCCTTTTAGACTACCTTTCGCAAAGCGGGGTCTGAACAACTCGTTATATGAATCGCGAATCTGAATGAAATCACGAAGAAAAAACTTTAAGCTGTGATTTTTAAATATATAGGCCTATACAAATTAATTTGATACATGCAAGTCTTTTATTAGGAGCTATGTGAAAAGCTGATATATTTGTTCATCTGACAGAAGTCCACCTTTATTGTAGACCTGCGTGATATTTAGCAGCAGTGACATTTCGTGCGTTCAAATCAATCATTTTTTATATTTGTGCTCTATCTTTAATATGCCTATAATAATCTTTGGAGCCTACAGTCTACAAAACCTGAAATTGAACACTCACTTGTATTGATATAGTCATGCATATTAAAAAAAAAAGCATATAACAAAAAAATGGTTACAAAGTTAAACATTAACCTATATTTTAGATAGTATCACAATGAAACAATATTTTGTCTGTGCTTGCCCAAACAAAAATGCAGAGATGCTAGAGTGTTCTGGGTATTGTCAGGGTGTTGCTATGCAGTTAGCGTTTTCTACATCATTATTTAACTCGTTTATGTTGTTTTTAGGCTGTTCTCTGCAGGGGTGAGCAATAGTGATAATTGCCTTAGCGATCACCCCTAATTATAAAACCAACACCTCCGATGCATACTGAGAAAACATGTCATACCGTATATTGCACGTGAAGTATTATTATTGGAAGCCCAAACAGGCATGGATTCTCAACATTTTCTGTTAATTCTGTTTCAGGTGTGTTGCAGCTTAATTGTTTTGCTTGCTCAGTTTGTTATTTTGTGCATCAGTTGGTTTCCATACAACATGCACAACACTATCAGCCTCTATAAAGTCAATGATGCATAAGCACTTTCCTTCTCACACCACTGTGTATCTCGTCAAATATTTGAAATGCTACGCATGAGTTTGTGTGCTTCTCTGTTTAATTTCACGAGCATGCAGCGAAGTGGTGTGTCATTCTTAATTATCTGTCCATCAGCTTGAGAACAGAATAAGCAAAGCGCACACTGTTCACAACTCTCCTCTCCTGTCGCACCCAGTTGATGCTTGTTCTCATGATAAGGACGCATGACTCCGTCAAACATTTAAGGTCAATTAAACTCAGTTGACTCCCATTGATTTGCTACAACCCTGCTCAGATTTGAATTGTTTGATTTTTTTTTGATTAATTTTGCCAGACTGCTACTTTCACAATCTAAGAATTTATACAAACACTGTGATGTTCATGGTTGAGATTGGGGGGCATGCCCCCCATGTTTATTGTAGTCATGGAGTTTACCCATGTGAGCCTCCAGCTCCGCTATAAGCCCAACTTCGGCCATCTGCGTTCCGCACTGTCTGAAGTGACATAATTTTCCTCTGTGTACAGCCCAAATTTGCGCAGTCAACTCAAGAGTTAAATGTCCCTATGGTGATGATTAATTATTGAAGTGAGAAAACAGAGAGATTTAAAGTAGCCATATTATGCCCATTTACAAAGTCTTGATTTTGTATAGTAGAATAGGTTTTCATGCTTGAATGTTCAGAAAACACATAATTTGTTCAAATATACACTGTCAGTAACACAGTTTAGTTCTTGTGTCTTTGAAGCCCCTCCTTCCAAATAGCTCAATGTGCCGTAATTGGTCAGCCGCTTTCAGCGTGTTTCGGAAATGTCATGCCCATAATCGTGACTTCAGCTTCTCAGTTGTAAAACCTAACAATGGTGTAAATTTTGCCTTATCATTTCGATAGATTTGGGCTGGAAAAAGACAGTGTGTCCTGGACATGGCGACAACACAACCAGGCCTCGGTCAGGAATTATTTAAAGGAGGAATAGTCATGTGTTCATTCCCAGAAGAAAACTGAAGATTACAATCGAGGTGTTTCAGGGAGTTCAGAAAGAGTGCACACTAGTACAGAGAATAACTCCCTTTGAAGTGGACTTTGTGCTTTGTAACTTTGCAGACCGTTTTCATGCTCAAACAGCAACATTACATACCAAAGAAAGTAGAAAATTTAAAACGGAAAATAGATCCTCTTACTGTATAAATTAATTAATTAATTATAAAAGTCAATTTGTTCAAATTAGGCAATCAACTCATGAGATAATTGGTATCCGCAGTTTGAGAACCATGGTAATGTAAATGTCAAGTTTGGGACAGAAAATCAATAGCAGGAAATGTTATTGAAGAATTGATGAAATTAAGGAAAATGTATATAAAAAAACCCAGAAAAAATAAAAAACGTCTTACAGGGGCGTCTCACAACTGTAACCCTAGTTCCCTGAGAGAGGGAACGAGACACTGCGTCCAAAGCGTCTTGGACGCAGCGTGAGTTCCCTCGAAAGGGAAACAAGTGTTTCATCTCCAAACATATGTCATAATTAAAATATATGTAAAAAATGATATGTTAGATGATAAAACCTCAAAATCTTTTGTTATTGTATACAGTGACCTTTGCATATGCAGTTGATAGTAGAAAGTATTGGTGGTCTATTACTCCACAAAAATATTTAGTCAGGTAAACTTGTGTGGCAACTGGTTTTATTCAAGACAAAAAATTATTCAATATGACTGACTCAACCTGTCAAAAATTACACATATCACTGGTTGAGGACCGTTTCCATGAGCAACAGCGAGTACAGCTAGCATTGCTTTATCAGATTACTGCTGCACTTTTATTTGACTTTTCCTTCATAATTATTTTAACAGCAGTCGATGGCCAGATTTAATCCTTCATCCGCATTAAGGCTCAGACTTATCCTGTTCCTCATTCCCTGTCTCTTTTCCTTTTGTAGACCTTTCGACAGGCTCACAGTTCAGACCGGGTCAATTGTACATCCTGTTACAGCACTCGGTGTGCCCTGCTCCCAGACCAGCTGTGCTGTAAAGCACTTCTGAGCTGGTGGGATCGGTCTGAAGCTCTGCTCAATAGCAGCGGGATTTTTGGGATTTTACGAGGATCTCGATGAGGAGTGGATTCCGCTGTTCCTTGAGACAACTCAGAGGTGAAAACAAAGAATTTGAGAGTGTTTGAGCTAATCGTGTGTGTCATTGTTTGGTCATGCAGGGAAGGAAATGTAAGTGTGCAAGGATGTGTGCTGTGAGAGAAAAGGTGTTTTTCCTTTTTTTATGCTGTGTAATCCGCAATGTCAACTCATATGTCTGTTACTGTCTAACACCGCCAGCCGCCTATTTCAGGACCGCTTCAGTGCAACAATTCCCACACAATTCAATTAACGGACTGAAAATAGAGCTCCCGAGACTGTCTTTGTTACAGCACTAATATGACTGCCAACGGGAGAATGTAGTCCGGTAAAAGATTCTCCTCCACTAATTCTCCAAGAAGGCCATATTCTAAGCGTGGCTAAAGAGGCCTTTGTCTTACACTTCCTTTTTGCACGCAGAGCTCCGGTGTCCTCATCTCACACTGACGGCACTCCTATTGTGCTCTTCAGATGAGCTGCTTTAATTGAGCTTTGCTCTAGATCTGTTTAATTTAACTGGAAAGATATTTTGCTTTCATTAGTGGAATGAGTTGGGTTGACCTTTGAAGTACTTATTTAGAGCCTTGTGGTTAATTGAAAACTTTTGTGAAGCTGCTATTAAAGTAATGGCAACATGCATAAAGATTTTCTGGGAAAATATTCGGTACTGAACGGAAAGATTAGAACTTTTCTGCTCAAATTAAATTGAATATTTACAGGGTCTCTTCTGTTATGCAGTACCTTTAAACTGTAAAAAAAAAAAATGAATATGCTTGGCTGCATTCAGTCACACAGTGATTAGGATTGACTGTATTTACTAACTGTAGGTGTTCACTGCCGTGGAGGTGAAAATTCTGAAAATCGGAGGCAGCCAATCACTTTGAGGCTGTCATGGATGCTTCAAAATTTGCAGATAATGCTAGTTTCTCCTCCATTTAACACTTGTGATCCATATACAGCACCTGCTGCAGTATTTCAACCACGAGACGTTCTAAAACGCTTAATGCGAAAAACACTTTAAGTTCCTCAATGTACAAAAATAGTGTTATTAAAAGATCAAATTCAGTATAAACCTTATTGAAGAAGCATTATTATATTCAGGCGCGCCCAGAATTTGAACGCAACGCGCTAAATGAAGTGTTTTCTTTGGAAAAAATGTTTAACGAGAAACTGCTAGCTGTGTTAATATGCTGGGTGTCTGTGCATAGTATGTACGTTTAAATCGCACGCGATGTGGCAAAGGCTGCGATTATTTAATGCGCAGCTTGTCAGAGCTGTACGGCTCTGTGATCAGTAGTAAATGCTTCTCCATCTGAAAGCCAGAGGGCGCTCTTGCGCAGAAACTCAAAATATGCCCTGCAGCAGAAGAAGATAACACGCGTTATATCGCTGTAGCTGAATAAACAGAAGATTAAACGCTTTGATTGATTAAACATGACTAATAAACACACGACTGCCTTATTCTGTGTAAGAAGCCACATCATCTCACAGAAGGATGCTCAAATGAAGTGAATTTGGAGTAAAAACAAGTTATTAAATGTCTTTTGTTGGACAAGGTGTTAATAAATGCTTTTCATGTCTGGAAAGATGTTTGATGCGTGTTGCTTTTTCAAACGTATATTATAAGCGACTCAAACTCGCTGTGATTTCGGATGGATTCGCATTTGGAGCCGCACTTCATTGACAAGCTGCGCATAAAAAAATAATCGTAGCCTTCGCATTTAAACGATAATCGCATTCAAGTTTAATGTTATTTTTCGTAGCGTGCAGCCCTAGTATGCATCATCATTAAGGTTTATATTGAATCTGGTCTTTTAATATCACTGTCTTACTAAATTAGTACTTAGCACAAACCTGGTAAACATGACTGGTGGGCAATGGAGGAAATTGTTTTGTCCTCCAGGTGGGTGTTCCTATAAGGGTGTGACGTCACAGGAAAACTATGAGTTAGTATATAAATTAGATTTCAAATGTCGTTTGGGACTGTGGCTGAAATAACAAATGTCAACTTAATATACATTTGTCGGCTTTGGCATATTGGTATGTGACACTGAAGTAATGATGCTGAAAATTCAGCTTTGCCATCACAGGAATAAATTAAATTTTTAAAAGTAAATTACATTAAATATATTACAGTACAAAAGCTAATATGATCATAGTATTATATTATTAAATATATATACTAATTATAATATAATTAGTATTATAATTATAATATTAAAAGTGTTTAATATTTTGTCTAATATAATTGGGTAAATGAAAATGTGCTGCATTGTATAAATGATCAGCTGACATATTGACTCTCCATTTCTAAATGAAAACATGTGATAATAAATCACAGTCAGCTTTCCCAAGACAGCTCTATATGAATATGTTGAATGCGCCTTTGCGGTAAACATTCGGAATGCGCTTTACCCTTGTGACAGTGTTTTAGATTGTATTGCAGTTGTACAGACGGGCCATGCACCTCCAAACCACAAGAGTGCATCTGTGGTTTGTCCCAGCTCTGCCTGCATTCAGGGCAGCAATAAAAGACAAACCGATCCGATGACTCCCTCAAGGTATATCTAACCTGATTCTGCGTGTCTGTGTTCTCATCTGTCAACTTGACCCGACTGTGACTATTGAGTTTTATATAGCTCTTGTTTAACTATAAATCTTGACTTCATCATGCCTGTAGACCTCAGGGTTTGTCTTTACCTTCCTCTCTTCAGGACAAAATATGAATGATTTAAAGGAGGAACAGATTCAGGCAAGGGCAAATCAGACACCAGAGTGAGTCTTCAACAACTCCCCACATTTTTCTGCTAAACAGCATGTACAATACTCCTCAAGGACAGCCAGCTTAGAAGGTTGTACAATATGTGATTTTTGTTGAGTATCATATTTGATAAATCAGGCTTTTATGGCTCATAAAGTATAGCACAGGAAAATATGGAGCTCATTCTCATTCAAATATGAGGCTTATCAAACAACAACCCTTGTTACACCAACAATGACTGACCATGAACTGAAAACAGACAGGAACTTAAATACACAGATGCTGATACTAAACGGGAACAGCTGACAAGACTTAACTAATTAGAAACCATGGTGATAAATGAGAACTAATACAGACAAGGCAGTAGGTGAAGTAAACAGAACATACACGTGACCATAATAATGCATAAAAATATCAGACATCAGTTATCATTCTATCTCCAAACAATATGTCTTAATAAGATATTTAAATTAGTAGTTTTATTATTAAAGCAATGTAGTTTTTATGGTGGAGACAAATCACACAGTATAATGCAAAGCCATACAATGATGATTGAAAGATGTTCAAGTAAATGTTCCACAAAAAAAATGGATACTTTCATATTAACGTTAAAAAAAATATATATATATATATATATGTCTATCAAGTAAACCTAAGATACTTAAGTTCAGAAAAGCGTTCTATTATAAGTTAGTAAAATTAATAAAGATTTCACAGCAAAATGACAAGTATTCCACAATCTGAGGGGGGATGTTTTAGAATTATACTTCAAGGGTTAGTTCACCCAAAAATGAAAATTCTGTCATTAATTACTCACCCTCTTGTCGTTCTACACCCGTAAGACCTTCGTTCATCTTCTGAACACAAACTAAAATATTTTTGATGAAATCTGATGGCTCAGAGTCCTTTATTGACAGCAAGACAATTAACTTTCAGATGCCCTGAAAGGAACTAAAAACATTTTAAGACAGTTCATGTGAGTTCAACCTTAACAATATAAAGTGAGGAGAATACCAAAAAAACTAAATAACGACTTTTCAACAATATCTAGTGATGGATGATTTCAAAACACTGCTTCAAAGCTTTTTTTGTTTCAAATAAGTGGTTCGGATCACGTATCAAACTGCCAAAGTCTACTGAACTACTGAAATTTTAAATCACTTATGATGTAATGAAGTCTCATTTACTGAAATCACGTGACTTTGGTTTTGAAATCGACCATCACTAGATATTATTGAAAAGTCCTTATTTTGTTTTTTTTTGGTACGCAAAAAGTATTCTCATCACTTTATAATATTAAGAGTTAACTCACATGAACTGTTTTAAATATGTTTTAGTTCCTCTCTGGGCATCTGAAAGTGTTCATTATCTTGCTGGTAAATAGCTAAAAAATACATAAACTGTCAATCAAACATGTCAGCATGTAGTAGATGGTGCACAGCAGGATTTTCAGCAACATTTTGATCATGTCGACTATTTAGAGGCCTTCGAATTTTGTGCATCAGTATGATACAGTAGGATTAATATGGTTACATTTGTCACCATAACCAAATGTTTTTTTTTGTTGTTTTTTTTCCAGGTCCAGCATGTTTTGAACTGGATAGGGAAGGTAAATCTTGAAATGAAGTGCTGTTTTATATGCTCATGTACTGTCCACACCTCAAGTAAGATATTTTTTTTCTAGTGTGGTGTAGTAAAAGTGCAAATACGTTCATATTATCCACATTTGTGGCCCGATCAGAAGTGTTTTGCAGTCAAACGTTCAACACACTTCTTTATTTATCAGAGAATTCAACTCTTCCTACCGACGTGTGAGGGTTGAAGAAGATAAAAAGATGAGAAGATTTTGAAAGTCATAGTAGATTTCACGGGCACTTGTCAAAGCTGAATGCAAATCCAGATCTGTGGTGTTCTTTCATAAAAGCAGGTCAGGCATAAAATGGGGATACAAGAAGAAGAAAAAATATCCAATTGCATGTGAAAGAATAAGCTATGCATTTATGCTGAGATCATGACTGCTGCTGATTTTGCCCATGAATAAAACAAAGAGAAGTACAACAGAAATGCAGAGGGAGGGGAAGGAACATAAAGTAATATTGAAGTGTTCAAAGATGGCTCAGCTTGATACACATCTGAATAAATCAATTCCGGGAGGCAAGGCAGATTAGAGCATGCAGGACGCAGACCAAGAGAAAATAATATCACTGTCATTCACAGACAAAAGCCTGCATTTTTTTCTGTTTTTTTTTTTGTTTTTTTTGGACCTTATAAATGAGAGGCTCATCTGTCTGAGGAATGGAGTAACAGCAAGTGTGTGAGGCAAGAGGAAGAGAGAGGCAGAGTTGTCACTTAGTTTTGTATTAATGTCTCGAATCAGGGAGTAATGTCATGGTTTATCTTCTGTTATGGATGAAAAATATTTTTCATTGTGGTTCATAAAATCTAGCGTCTATTTATTGATTGGCTCGGAGAGAATGAAATAAAAATAATAGGCTCTAATATCCTTCACCGCAGAATGAGGAGTAAAAGTCTTGGTTATTTGATTTTAGCTTTTCTCTGTTAGATCTTTGCGCACACGGTGTCTGTACAAAGCCTTAATTCTGGAAACATCAGGATTAATTGTGTTTTTTATTCAAAGGTTATTCATTAATTTCCTAGCCACAGTTTGCAAAACCCGAAGGTAAAAACAACAACAACGCTTGGATTTAAAAACGAACAAAGAAACATATGCCCTCCTCTGAGAGTTACAATAGATACTCGAGTTGTACCTAATGTTAAGAATTACCCAAATATTAATATTCCATATTTAGCAGTGATAGTGAGAGAAGTAGCAGAATTGTGGTACAGAGAGCCAAGCAACCACAAAACAACTGTATGTAGATTTACTGGAATTATTGGATTTTTGTATTTGTGTAATTGACCCTTCGCAAAGACTGCTCCCTTTAGTTACTGTTGCTATGTCTGACATGTTCTCACGGAGTGAAAAATACATCCCGGAGCAAAGAGGACACTGGCAATGCGTCGACAGACATATGAAAAAGTTTCATATTTAATATTTCACAATTTTTTAAAGAAGTTTAAACAGTAAATACTGTATAGTGTCTCTTTAATGTGTCGTGACAGATCGCTGTAGCTCCTTCAAGCGGCTCGTGAACCGATCATCTCTTCATACTAGTTCATTTATAGCATCAAATAAACATGAATGAACATCAGAAGGAATGTTGTTTCAAGCGCGGAAAGACGTGAGTACACACAATTTTTCAAGTTCAACTTCACCAACGTTAATCTACTAACTCCCCTGACTGCTTTGTTAGACAAAATGGCGGATTCGGGGTTATGATTGGTCAGATCGCCTGTCAATCAAACTTTTTGCGAAGGGTCAATTGTGATTAGAATATGAAGCAGTATAATGATGGTTGATCGATAATTACATTTGTACATTTATCGTTTAGTTTGGGAATTTTGCATTTACAATTAGAATTTTTACATTTTTATGCATTTCACAGACACATTGTGTTGCAATTGTGTTGAAATCCATTCTAACATCCCACAAGGAATATTTTACAGATGCATTGCAGTCTACAACTCTGAGAATCACTCCACCAGATGGAATGCGCACATTAGATCTTTTAATTCTTTAACATTTAAATGAATATTGTACTCTTGAATGATGGAACAGTCTGGAATCCCATGAGCAAAATCAGTAACCCGGAAAAGCCTCTGTTATACTGTGTCAATGCTAATAAACAACTGCTATGCTTTTTTTTTTTGTTTAATAATGACTGAAAAACACCCTCTTTCTCATTGGTGTTTGTGTTTGGTTCTGAAAATGTAATTACCCAAAAAGACTTTAAATAAGAAGAGAAATGCTGAGGAAATCAAACGGTTTTACTCTGTTGCCATGGCTTCCAGATGTTTCATTTATTGTTTGTTTTCTTGCCTTTTACTTTCTGATGGATTTGACATTTCTCTGTGCCTCTTGAGAAGAGCGCCTGATCATGTAAACCAAATGGCCTCTCTTGAGGAAGCTTAATATTTTCAAAGCATGCAATGCTGTTATAGGTGTTTTTTGTGATTTGTATTTACTTTGTATTTTTTGGAATTTTTGCCTTTAATTTGCAGGAAAGTAGAAACCGACAGAAAACTAACTAATGTGTGTGTGTGAGAGAGAGGGAAACAGGTGATGTTCAAACAAGCTTTATGAAAACCACAGCTTTTTACTGTTACATTGAGCAAACACACTACCAATCATGCCACGGCTCCAACATATTACATTTTTATGTACATTTTTTTCATATCTATGAACTTTGAAATGAAGGAACTCACTTTGATTACATATATGAGTTTTTATCAGTGTGTGCACGCCAAGGAGATCTGTAATACCTGGAGAACATGTTCTAAGAAATTTTGTGGTAACACTTTGTTTTATAATGTCCTTCAACTACACGTTGCATGTAGTTACTATAGTAATTACTAAATTGTGTGTAATCCTAACCCTAACCCTGTAGGACCTGTAGTTATTATTATTATTATTCATACTTAAATGTATAATTACACTGTAACACAGACACCTTAAAGGGGGACATATCATGAAAATCTGACTTTTTCCAATCATATAATCAGTTCCCTAGTGCATCTACCAACCTAGAAAACGAGAATAAGGACAACCTAGTAATTTTGTTTTGGGAAGCCTTTCTCTGCAATCATGTGAAAAAATTAGCCGCTCAGATTTCGCTCCCCTTGTGACGTAGGAAGGGGATCTTATCATAATGTTACTGCCCCTTAATCTGCACGTTTCCACCCATGGCGCCGCCATTTTGTTTCCGCAAGCAAGTCAAAGCTGCAGATGAAGAAAATGTAAGTATTTTTAAGTAATGTAATGTGTTTCTTCGGTTCAGGCAGCTCAATTTTCCCTGTGCTGTCCCTTAGCATCCATACACCGTGTTACTTTATGCTAGCACAAGCAGAAGTTGTGTTTGACAGAAATATATGGTGTTACTTATGACTCATCTACAAAACAGCTACTAATGTGTCATTTTATGCAGGACTGCTTCACAAATGAGGGTCAATTCAACGCTGGATTCGCACAAAAGATTAACATGACAGCACATGCTAGTGGATGAGTTGAATCAACTCCACAGCAACTACATAAATTTATCCACTAACCATTCAGAAACGTCCAGTTGCATTTTAAAAGTTGTAACTTCTTCTTGAGTCTCTCCATCAGTGTCCAACTCCGGTTTGAACAATGTAAGCCTGAACACCGTTACTGACAATCCTCATTTTGTCTGCGTGAGATTCTCCAGCTTTGTTGTTGTTGAGCAGCCTAAGCTCGAGCTGTTTAAGCTCCGCCCTCTTTTGGAAAGGGGGCTGGGAGCAGCAGCTCATTTGCATTTAAAGGGACACACACAAAAACGGCGTATTATTGCTCACACCCAAATAGGGGCAAATTTGACCAGCTATAATTAAATGATCTGTGGGGTATTTTGAACGTTCCCTGTTAGCTGAGTACATTCATCTCAATGTTGTGGAGCGAAAGGCAGCAGACAGGGAAAATTATAATCCGCTTTTAAGAAGCATTCAAAAAGCATATTAGATATATAATGAGATATTACTGATAAAAAGTAAGATACTGAGGCTAACGGGGTCACGCTAACCAGTCAAACCTTGATCACTCAGGGCATGTTTTGGCACAAATTTATGAATCCTCTGCATGGTTTTTCAGTCTTTGACTTGAGAAACATCAGTCCCGTGACCGCCTTTTGCACTGGTGTGGACGGATCTGTTCATTTTCAAGTGCGTATGTGAGCATGTGCATGTGTGTCCTCGGTTCCCTCTCTGAAGGGTTTGAATTGTATTAAGTCAAATTGCTATTTCTGTGCCCACAAACATAGCTGTTGTGATAGATGTGGCTAATCATGTGATCTGCTCCAAGGGAGAGGTGTCTGATGGGAGATTTCTTGGGGCTATGGGTCAACTTATTTGTTCCAGTCTGTAAAAGCACTGGGGGTCTCGTTCACTTTGAGGAAGTGTGTTATAAAGATCCGCTCTGTGTCCTCTGCATTTGTTAATCTCTATTCTTAGATCTTCGGGGGTTTGAGAGGAAGTTGTTGCATTTGATGTGCAGTAATTCTCACATCTCCTAAATTGTGGTATTTCAAGCAAGACCTCGCTTTGATGGCGAGAAGACGGATAAACAAAAGCAATATCTGTCTGCTTGCTGAGCGCCTCATCAAGGCTTCCTATTGCATTTGTCACTTCTGCTTTGTTTTTTGGATCCAGATACGAAGGGGAGTATAAATACATATTTTCACTTTTCTGTCTAGCTGTTTCAGTTTTGTTTGATATAGATGTCACCAAATTTTAAAGACAAAATAAGTTTCACAACTCAATTACACCACAAAGTAGCATGTAAAAATGCTACAGTAATTCATTAACTGTATAAATTACATTACCAAAACCATACAAAAACTAAAACTGGTTTAACATCGCATTATGATTTTACTGTAAAATGACAGTCTTGGACGTCAATGTGTGACAGATCATATATGATAATATTTTATTCTTATTTTTATCGTCATTAATGTTACAAAGTGTTTTGTGTTACATTTTCTGTTATTTAGTTAATATTTATTGAATTATTTTTGTGTCGTGTGTTACCCTGATGGTATTTCTGTGTATGATCCATCTATACACAAGTACTGACCATGTTTTATGTAAAAGCCACTTACAATGAACGCAGATTCATCATGTGGCTTCAAGAACGATTCTCATGCAAAACTTCCATCAGATTCACAACAATTAATTCTTAACCTTATATAAGTGTACTGCACAACCATGACATTACAAGATCTTTTAGCACAATGTACCAGCAACAAGAAATTTGTCTGTCCACATAGAGCGTCTGATTCTACAACACTTCTACAACAAGTTTCTCTTTGTATTTGAATTTGTACATGAGAAGTGATCTTTTGGTTCAAGGAGGTTTTCAGTGTGGGGGATTATTTAGCATTATACCACAGAAATAAAATCCATTGAGTCATAAGGACACATTAGAAGATATTTTATACAATGTGTTTTTGTCCATGCAATGAAAGCCAATGTGGTCTAAAACAACCATTGAAATGTTGCCCATTTTTATTGCCTAAACGTTCACAAAACTTTGACATGCAATGCATCTTATCAATGTCAAAACAGTCGACAAATTAGAAGCAGGCTCACATTTTTAAAGAACAAGCTCTGCGTAAATGTATCCACGATTGTTAAATGAGACCCATTGTCACTTCACTTTTTCACCATCACACACTTCAGTCAGGGGATTAGCAGGTCCCGTTCATGGAAACTATTACTGCGACTTAATCGAGTTCATAATTGCATTAGCTTGCTTCACTTACCAGCCCAGCTCGCTTGGCTTGCCTTTAGCTCTAACTCAACAGCTTAAGTATTATAGTGACAAAATGGCCAATACATTAAATGGATACTATGTAGTTACAGACACATCTCTTTAGCCAAGAATTCACATAATACATCTCTTAACCTTGTACTCCAGTTATATCAGATGAAATGACCATGACTATCTTTGCTTGAAATGTTTTGAACAGCAGCTACACTATTTATTTTCAATGTGCCTTTCTGTTTCTTGGGTCCTGAGGTAACTAGCGACTACACCAGCTCCAATTTGGAACCAGCCTCTTAAGAAGATTTCAAGTGCCCCAACACCAATGAAGAGATGACGTAAACTCCTGCGAGGACTTCAGATGAAGTAGACTTTGGATCAACAAATTATGTTCACAACACAATAATTACCTCAATGAGTTCATTTTTCTGCCTAAAATTATGTTAGCAAACTGCATGACTGAAAGCTAACTGAAATAAAAGAAACAATTGAGGTAATCAGTTACATCAAATTTTTTGAGTTTTGATGTTCCCAATTTTAAGTTAGCAGAACTATCAAGTTTTGAGTTTGCTCCTAACTTGAAGTACTGAGTTAGCTAACTCATACATTTTGATAGCAATTAACATAGTTAATTAATAGTTAATTAGTTAATTTACTTTATTTTGAGTTCTTGCGAATCAAATAATTTTTGAAGTCAAGTAATTTACTTAACTGTAAACCCTAATAAGTTGTCAGAACTCAAAAAAGTTGAATGAGAAGAAACTCAAAGTTTAAGATTTTTATTTTGTACGGAAACATTTTTAGTCTTCGTAACTTGAAATATTTGAATACACTAATTTATGCATTTAACTTAAAATTATCAGGTTATCTCAACGTAAATATTTTTCTAGCTGTAATAAACTAATTCAGAAAATGCCAACTTGCTAATTTGCTAACATGTTAACAGTAGCATGGTATAGTACTTACTGAATGAGTACTTATGTAAATTAACTGCTCTCAAACCAAGCAGCATGATAACTCTCCAAAACCCCACATTAACAGAAACTCCTCTAAATTATCATAAAACATTAATCGCTACCACTAAATCTTACCATCACTCTTGCACAAAAAAAACATTATATAACACTTTTTTTTTTTTTATTACTCTCGCTTTCGAGTGCCATGGGCAAAGCATGCTGGGAAATAAAAATCCCAGCCCAGTTTCAGTTAAATTTAAGTTAGTCTAAATTAAAAGAAATTAGTTCATACAACTCAAAACAATGAAACAGTTCAGTTTACTTAAAATATGTCAGTGCTTTGAACTCAAAAGAAAAAGATTTCTAAATACTCATAACAGTTAATTTAACTGAAATAATTTAATTTGTCTAACTCAAACCAATTATGTATTTTGAGCATTAGGGTTTACAGTGTTGATTTATTGATTGATTGATTGATTTACTGATTGACTCAGTTGTTTTCATTGGTGAGGTGAGACATGGACAAATCTCTCTTTCTTTCTTTTTTACTAGTGATCACAATGAGCACAATAACCAAATACAGATATATAAATTGATGATTTCTGCCTTTCTTTTTTAAACCTGCAATAAATGTACAAATGTAACCCTAACCCTTTATTTTCAAAGACACAATTCATTATTTTAAGAAGTTAAAGTCCACTTGGTTTAAATTATGCCAATGTCCGCTAGCTTGAATGACTCTTTTGCCTACAACCTTCTTTTGTAACATGAACAAGCATCATTATCATTAGCGATAGCAGACAATAGCTTCCTGAGGTCTTTCTCGGTCAGAGACTGCAACATTTCCATTAGCTCTGAATCACAAATGCCAACTTGATGATATTGAGCTCAGAGCTGAGATCGCCATTAGGGCTACGATCCATTGACGAGTTCCCTGAAAGTGATGCTTGCCGATTGATGAATTAGACTGCTCCTGTCTTTTGTTGTCAACGCTAATGGAACGATAGCACTGGTCGATGATTGTCAGGGTGATATTGGGAGCTCAATAATACGTCTTTATTTAGACACACACAGGAGCAAGCAGGATAAGGGGCTTGAGTGTAGAGAAGTGCATTAGCAGGCATTAGCGAGCATGCTAATCATCACTCAAGGGAGGAAAGGGGAGGCCAGGAGAGAATAAAAAGGACTGAAGCAATGCAATCACTCCACTCTCAAACATGAGAGAGCACATTTACTCTAAACGCAGGGATGCAGATCATCAGATTCGAGTGTTTATGGACTTTTCATAAAATCAATATCGAATTCAAAAGAGCCCCATGCTTTTTTCACCCACTCATAATAAACTTTTTTTTTTTTTTCAAAACACTATGCAAAGTATGTTTCATTTCATGAATATTTATGTCAGTCATGTTGGTAATCAAGTGTCCAACAGTCTTCAATTCAGTGCCAACCAGAGGTTTGGTAGTGTCATGAACTTATACATCACAAGTAGAAAATTGACCCTTCGCAAAACCCGCCCCCTGTTGCAATGCCCGACAACCCATGCTCTCTCACCCACACATCATGTTCTCCCGCAGTGAAAAATACATCGCGGAGCAAAGAGGACACTGACAACGTATGAAACGGTTTCATATTTAAAATATCGTAATTTTTTTAAAGCAGTTTAAACACTAAATACCGTACAGTTGCTCCTTAATATGTCGTGGCAGATCCTTCAAACGGCTCGTGAACCGATCATCTCTTCATACTAATTCATTTATTGAATCAAATAAACATGAATGAGCATCAGAAGGAATGTTGTTTCAACCGCGGAAAGACGTGAGTACGCACAATATTTCAGGTTAACCATAAGATGGTGGATTCGGCGTTATGATTGGTTAGCTCGCCTGTCAATCAAACTGTTTGCGAAGGGTTAATTATAATTACAGGTGGGTTCAAAGAAATTTTGTGATCCAATCACACACGTTAGAGACTCTAAAGCTTTCTGATGTGTCCCGGACAACAGTAAATTACTTTTTTGTGCTTTTTAGCATGCAGTAAGATAGAGGTAACAGGGGTTCGAGCCACTCAGAATTAAACTGAGGAAATTCAGTTGCTGAATATGAAGTAGAACTCTTTCATTACACTTGGTGACACCTTATACTCTATATTGGGTAGTGGAATTGGATGGGCTAAGATTGATTCAAACTCATGTGCATTTTTTTGCCACTGAAAGAAGTTAAAACTGCCCCCAGATTTCTGGCTGAAGAAAATAAGACAGGTCAGAACTCAAGGGCAATAAATAATTCAGAAAGTTGAAGGCAGTATTGATGATGGCAAACACCTGTGTTTGTCAGCAGCCCAGATGTGAGTGAGGAGTAATCAGATTGAGTCAGCGTCTTACTAAAACACTGCACTGCTTTGTGCTCTAACATGCCTGAATCACTGTAATGGTGATGGATCTACCAGGTGGTCTTATCACATGTAAATCTCTCAGTTTTCTCACACTAGACACACTTTAAGGATTTAAAGGACAATCTGTCATGCACTTTTTCCTCTGAAAACAGATGATATGCATAATTATTATGCCTTGTCATGTGTTGCCATATGGTTTTAGCATTTTTAGAACTGAATTTCCATTTGATTGGAAGCACCATAACATGAACCAGGGGCATTTCATCAGGCTTTCTAGTGATTTCATGAATAGAAAGTTAAAAAGAACAACACTTGTTTGAAATAGAAAACCTCTGTAACATTATAAACATATTTACTAAAACTTTTGATCAATTTGATACCTTGCTGAATTAGGGGTTCAAGCACGTAGTGAAAAAACAATTTATTTATATATAATTATTAGTAGGTGCGATATACTTTTATTATTTGGAAAGTGATCAATAATTTGTGATCAATATTTTATATGTAGATTGATTTCTTGATTTCATAAAAACGGAATTTACTGTAACGCAGAATGTCACGGAATTGGTCAAATTTTGAATGAATAAAACAAAAGTAGGTGGGTACACTTTAATCAAATCGCGATATGGACTAGTGTCTGTAAATATTAAACTGCAAAAAGACTATTTGAATATGATTCCTGCATGTTCTGTGTGAATGATTATTGTCATATATCATATATACACACACAGAAACTTAAAGGTCTTAATGGTAAAATAAAAGTTCGGTTTAACTTGTAATAGCCCTATTACTATTGTAGTACTATTGTATGGTCTTAATGTAATACTACTATTAATTACTACTATTAATTATGTATTGTATTATATATATATATATATATATATATATATATATATATATATATATATATAATTTATACAACTACTACTTTGAAAGAATAATCACACAATTTTTCATCCATGTTTTAATTTTAACAGAATTTGAGAAAAAATAAAAAGTTTAGAGCCTTACAGTATTGAATTGCATTGCATCAGATTTTTTTCCATTGAATCGCATTGATTTGAATCGAATTGGAATCGTATCACATCGTAATAGAGGTGAATCGTATCGTATCGCATCGGTAGCTGCTTTAAATTAATCTTTAATGTATCGTATCGTTGGCTATGCATCGAGATGCGTTTGGCCTCAGTAATGGAGATGCACATCCCTATTTTACTGGGGCACAGTAATATTTTGCAGAGACTCGTGTCTAGCCACACTCCTTAAATGTGTTTTTATCTAAATGTGAAATGTGTTTCACTATCGCTTTTGAAAGTGACACTGTAGTAACCGCGGCAATGTAAGGTTCAAGGTCTGAACTGCAAGTCAAAAGAGCTGAGTCATACATGATTCATATATTATAAAAGCCATATAAAGTGAATTCAATAGAGCTGTTTAGTTTGTAGTCTTAAAACCCAAAAGAGAATTAGCAAGTTCTCTCTGGAATTTCCTATTCGGTTTTGCAGTTATGAGAATAGATTTTATGAGCTTATGAATAAAATAAGGTTTGTGGTTAACATTACCCGAGACTTTCCAGTTTTACTACATAAAATACATAGTCTTACATCAAATGGGAATTTTCTGTGTTTTTGATATAACACAACTGCTATATCAAACACAACTGTAAAAACATCACATTTTTAACACGACTGTCAGCTGCAACAATTTTTATGTTCAGATTTTGGTATATATATATATATAGTTGTGTATAGAGAAATCAGTAGAGACTGTGCATGTGGCCTTTTCCTGTAGCCTCTCTTTCTATGTCTTTTCCTCCTTCCTCTTCTATCACTGACTGTCAGCAGCATGCCAGACATTGTTCATAGCCAAACAGTCTGTTTTCTTTATAATCAATACAGCCCTCCGATTCATCACGTATTCGGATGCTGTTGTTTTCTATATAAACTGATGCTGGCCCAAAATCAACACAATTTGCTTTTGTTTTGGCATTTTCAAAGGACATTCTAACATTGTTCGCTGCAACCCACATTAGAGATGAATAGAATGATTTACATGCTGTCTTTTGAGATAATGGATGGATGGATGAATGGTTGGCAAATGTTTGGGCAGTGTGTGCACATGCAACACTCTTAAAAATAAAGGTTCTTTATTGGCATTGATGATTCCGTGAAGAAACTATATTTTTTTGAATTTCCATTTCCTTTAGTGTTAGAGCTGTTTGTGCAAGTAAACAAACTGCAAGCTTTAAAGCAAAAAGTCCACAGCGAATGGAGTTAGGCAGTGTGTCCACCAAAGTGTTTTTTTGTTTTTTTTTCTAAGATCAGCACATTTTATCAATTGTTTTTAATGGGAGCTGTGCGTCTATTTCATGCTGAGCGCCGTGTTTTTTTTTTGTTTGTTTGTTTTTTCAACTTTTTTCAATGTTCAACTTTGGGTAAAGCACAACTTATTACTGTCAATTTTTACCCAACTATCCTCTCTTTCTACATCTTAAGCAATGTCTTCATCCAAAACAAATGCCAGAGCAAGTATTTTACACTGTGTTGACATTTTTATATTCAGAAACAAACTATCTGTGAAATCAGGTAGGCTACTTGAAACACTTCCACGGATATTCCATATAACAACTAAAGCGTCTCAACTCCAAATGTTTATTACTATATTGAGAAAATGCTGTTTTTTTCCACTGCAGGGGCAAAACATCTTTACATGGACTTCCAACATCACAGGAATTGAAGAATCGGTGGTAAAAATGTATTTTTAACACTTTTCCTCAGCAGTATGACCACAACCTTTAATTTTGTTGTCTCCAGTTTTCTACTATTTTCCCACTGCTTCCTGAACTGTGCAGTTTGATGCAGGTTTGTGTGTTAATGGAGAAATGACACAGTTATAACATTTTATCTGACATGTAAGGTATCAAATAAAAAATACCACAGTGAAGTCCTGCTCAAGTCTCACTTTCGAAGGTGTTTGAGTTGATAAGCTTATTCTTAACTGTCGTTATCACGGTCAAACTGAAACAACACAACTGAAGCCAAAGCAAGTTACAGAAGTATTTACAGCACAGTTACAGCAGAAGTTATATTTCTGATACACGTTCTAAGCGGTAGACCAATCACAATCACTGGGGCCAGCTGACCAATCACAGCAGACTGTGCTTTTCGGAAGGTGGGTGTTTAAGAAACCAAAACTAAAACAACATATTCTAGTAGATCCTGCTTAACAAAATTATGAACCTGTAAATAGGAGTCTTTCCATTACACTAAATGTTCTTTATTGTAATTCATTTTTAATCACACTAATAAAAATGCTTCTTTTAAGAGCTGTTCACTGAAAGTCCCTTTTGAAACCTTTATTTGTAAGAGCGAAAGATCAGTTACAGCACAACTGTTTTCTTTGAATATTGTGTACGTATCTCTATCATGGCGCCCAGATAAAGTGAGAGAGATCCTTCTTTTTATGTCTTTTTCAGCCTTGTGGCTAAGATCAAGCATAGAATCTATTCTCTCTATGACTAACTCTCAGGTGTGAATTACCGATGAAGCAAACAGCCCTTGGTCACCAGATTTTGAAACAGCACTTCAAACACTGATGCCTGAACACATGTAAAACCATCTTCCCGTGAGGCCGGTTGACAGGTATTATGAGTTCCCTTGCTTTCCATTAAGAGCACCTCAAAATACTTGTGTCGCATCTGGAGAATATGGAAGCACTCGAGTGGAACACAAGAGTCTTCTTTCTCTGTGGGAAGAAAAGGGAAGAAAGGAAACAAAACCGATGGGGATGATGTATAAAAGATCTGCGGTGAGCTGTAGGCATGTCACAGCCAGAGATTGCACAGGGCATTAGGCAGATATCTTGACTCAGATTCGCTGAATGAATATAATACACGATGATGTCATATGTGTTACTTAACTAGACTGAGCAGTCAGAGGGTAGAGATGATGGACAGATGGTCGAGGAAATGGAGATGCAATTAACCCCAAATTCTATGTCTTGATGCTATTTGAGAAACATTATTAGAGCGTTCAAATTACAGATTGGTTAAAAGGGGCTGAGATGCTCTATTTGTAGCCATAGCTCCTCCAGTTATATCTAAAATCCTAATAGTTAGTCTAATTAAAATAATAACCTCAATAATGACAGCGTTTACCACAGTGCTAGATATAGTCAGCAACGCATCATATAGACCGTTTGCAAAGACCCAACCCCTTTAGTTACTGTTGCTATTTGCAACAAGCCATGCGCTCACGCCACACATCATGTTCTCACAGTGAAAAATGCATCGAGGAGCAAAGAGGACACTTTAATGTGTCGTGACAGATCGCTGTAGCTCCTTCAAGCGGCTCGTGAACCGATCATCTCTTCATACTAGTTCATTTGATGCTATAAATAAACATGAATGAACATCAGAAGGAATGTTGTTTCAACCGAGGAAAGACATGAGTACACACAATTTTTCTGCTTTGTTGGACAAAATGACGGATTCGGGCTAATGATTGGTTAGATCACCTGTCAATCAAACTCTCAGCGAAGGGTCAAATAAACAACAATTACCTTTTTATGGGCGTTCTGCAGTAGCAGTCTATGGAAGTCACGGAATAAAAGAATGAAAAAGTTCATTTTCGAGTTTATATCTCTCAATTCTAACTTATTTTCTCACAAAAGCGAGTTTATATCTCACATTTCTTAGAAGGAAAAACAGAATTGAGATATACTCATTATTCTGTCTATTTTGCTCAAAAGTTGACTTCCCCGTCAGAATTGTGATATAAACTCACAATTGCGAATTATAAAGTCCGAACTGAGAAAAAAAGTCAGAATTTTGAAATAAAAATGTTGTAGGCTATGTTTAAAAGTTATTTATGTAAAATTAAAAATTATTTCATGCTGTAACTGTCCCCTATGAACTGTATATCTTTGAATATTATGTGGACTTAGTCAAATTCTTGCTTTAATAGTAGTCTAATCATTGCCGGTTTCATCAGTCTGTAACTTGCAACATAAACTTTCTCTGTTTAGCTTCAAAGGGCGTTTTCAAAAACGGTATTTTATAGAAATGAAGTCTTGATTTTTTGCATTCCATTTCTGACATCCAAAGACACAACAAATCATGTTTCTCTTATTCTGTGGATTTGGCACATTTTCCTCCACTTGCTACCGCTATTTTTCCGCCACTACTATGGTCGCGCAGCTGCGAGTGACGTAACTGTGACGCCTGCTCTGAATTGGTCTGTTAGAGTTGTGATTTAGCACGGTTTTTCGTCTGTCAAACTGGATAAAAAATAGTTGAGACAGACAAATGTGTATGTTTGCAGCAGATTTTATTAAAGGTAAAATAAACAAGTCATTTCAGTCTAATGGGATTGATTCCCTCCACAGTAAACCAATGCCCGATATAGGATGCTGTCTGGCATGTTATGAGATTGATTTGAAGGCTATTTTAATAAACATCAATCATCACCAGCGAACTGTTCCCACTAATAAAATATGATGAATTATGTTGATAATATAGCAGTCAATACACGATACCTGGCAAAACTTGAGTGCAGCCAGTATTTATGGTACTTGTATTAGAATGAATTTCCATTGTGCTCTTATTGGACATAGTTGTGTTTCGTGAAGATTGGGAGGGGTAACTAGTTAATTAGGTCCAGTTTAGTAGCCGAGGGTGTTTTGGAACAGATTAACTGCTGTGATATGATAGTAACAGTAGAAGAACATCAGATTTTTATTATCAGAATATCAGTGTGAATAAAGATCTTTATTTGTGCTTCCAAAGACCCACTCTCCTCCAAATATTGACCCCTTCTGAAGCATTAAATAATTCAAGAATTGTTATGAGACTAACTTACTTACTTTTATCATTTAATGAGAGTCTCTGACAAAAGCATGGTCAGTTCTACATCTACAGTCTGTGTGTGTGTGTGTGTGTGTGTGTGAGAGAGTGTGTGTGTTCCTGGTATTCCCTACATTGTACTATCCCAGTATAGTAATACCAGAATTTTTTGATCGTGTGGGAATGTTTTTTGTTCCCCATGAGGAAAGCAGCTTATGAATCATTCAAAATGTATGTTTTTTTAAAATATAAAAATGTAGAAAGTTTTCTGTGAGTGTTGTGTTTAGAGCTGGAGTTGGACGAAATACAGTTTGTACTGTAAAAAAATCATTATGTCAATAGAAATTCCCCATAAAACATGGAAACCCAACGTGTGTGTGTTTGTTTTCATGATTTATGAGGACACAAATTTATATAATGACATGGGTATTACACTGGTATTTTGATGTAAACATGTTTTATGAGGACATTTCATGAGTCCTCATATTTAAAATAGTTTTTAAAACATACTAAACAATGTTTTATTAAAAATGTAAAAATGCAGAATGTTTTCTGTGATGGGTAGGTTTAGGAGTAGGGTAAGTGTAGGGGGAGAGAATGTACAGTTTGTACAGTATAAAAACCATTGCGCCTATGGAATGTTCTCACTAAGTTAGCAAAACAAACCTTTGTGTGTGTGTGTGTGTGTGTGCTTGAGTTCCTTGCAGTAAATCATTCATCATTTGATTTTGCCAGGAGGGATGTTCACAAAGACCAACTGAGAAAACCCCTCCAAATCAAATCGCTCAGACTCCTCCACCTTTAGACACGAATAACTTCATACTGCCGTGACTGATAATATTTTATTTCATTGCCTTTGTACCAATCAATAAATATCTATTTTATGAAATCTAACAAAAATGATTAATGATGTTATTTACAGCCCAAACAGAAGATAAATGAAGACATTATTCCCTCATTTTCTGAACTGATACAAAATCTGAGACTATTCTGTCTCATTTTTGTCATGTTGCTTTTCTTTTCACATAAAATAAACAAAAGTTTTGCAAGCATGAATGCGAATGCGAACACTTCTAACTAGTGTGTATAACAACCCTCGAAAACAAAGAACTATATGGTTCACTTCACTAAGCTGTACATCAAATATATTCATGTTTTGGTTAAGAAATAAATGTTTACCCATTCTGTTAATGTATAAGAAGTTAATGAAAAAGATATTTTTGTTTGCTATTATGTAGGTATCACAGTGGTGAGTTAACATCACAGAATGTGAGCCTGCAGATTGTAAGAAATGGGCGGGGTTTAAGCGGACGAAATGATTGGAGAAGTCTGGCATATGTCATCAGAGACAAGTCTGTCACTTCACCAGAAGATCGAGCTATGACATTTTAATGAAAAATCTGCAATCAATCCAATCAATCATTCACAATAAGATCAATAAGATTTGTTTTAAAAATAGATAGGACGAATTTCCATTTCTTGTTGACTCAAGGGTTTAGATACAAATTTAAACAGTAATTTTTTTATATAAAAATTTATTTCTATTTTATTAGCTGTAATTTATATATATATATATATATATATATATATATATTATATATATATATATATATATTTTATATATTATATATATATATATATATATTTTATATATTATATATATATATATATATATATATATATATATTTTTTTTTTTTTTTTTTTTTTTTTTTTTTTTTTTTTGCAGTTTTACTGCATACTATCTCAGAATCACCCCGGTGTGGATCATTAAGTTTCAGCTCAAAGGCCAAAAGAGCTTAGCAATGAAAGCAGCAGTTACACTGTTAGTTAGTTACACTATTAACTGAAGAGAAAGGGCCAGGAGAGCCTTTTTTTACCTCTTGCTGTTCTTGTGATGCCAGGCAAGAATTTAATTTGTTTCTTGAGGAGTTGGGCCAGAATCAGCAGACAATGCCAGGTTCACAGCTAATTTGCCAGTGTAAATATTGAAAAGTGCACAACCGCAGATATAACCCTGTGGTACTCATATTTTCCAAACATACAGTTATTGTTAATTTTATTAGGTTTTTAATGCATCTGCAAATTATACAAAATTTCATGCTACTGTAAATATAATATTTTTTCACACAGATTATTATTACATCAATATCTCGCTTGCAAGTGGGGTTTTCTCTTGCTCGGATCACAGCGTCAGCACACTTAGGAAGGTTTAATAATTTGAAATGTTATTAAATTATCCCCCGGCCTCCTTTTTTACGCAAATGCTTCTGAAGTTGTACGAGTCCAAATTTTCTTTGCTATAATAAAGTGGGGCACCGAGCCACAGGCTCCAGATATTAGAAAACAATCTGAACAACAGATGCTGAAGCATAATTTGAGCACGGGCTTCTCTCACTTGTTCTTTTTAAAATATATCAGCTCTATTGCAGAGCCAGAAATTCCAAATAATGTGAAGGAAGGTTGGCAGGAGCTGCAGATATATCCGAAACCAGGTCTTGTCAACCTCCCACAGGGAACATAACTTCTTCTAACTCAAGTTCAAAGTGTGCTAAGTTGTTTAGTACAGTCGATGCTGTTGAGTCATTGTGAGACTGTTTACTGAGCCGTTTGCACAGCGAGTCCCGGGAGGTTGTATATTGTTCAACATTTGTCTTGGCATTGATTATTCTGCGCCTATACTCTTGTTCCGGTGTGTTATGATGATCACTGCTGTGTCTGCACATTTAATCTGACACCGTGGGAGATCATTAGGAGAGTTGCCCTGGGATCAATGAATCCGTTTTACTCATATTTTTATATATAATATAAATATATATTGGATACACACACACACACACACACATAGTATATACATATATTATAATATAACAATATATATTATTTACATATTTTATCTTCATATATATATATATGAAGGATGTATATATATATATATATATATATACACCTAGGATGGCTCGAGGGTGAGTAAATCATGGGATAATTTTCATTTTTGGGTGACTTTTGAAGTCCAATTAGAGAGTCCAGACTGAGACGGGTCTGTAAAATCTCATTTTTTTTTTTTTTTTTTTTTCAAATTTCTAATACTCATCTGGATAAATAAATGAAAATACAAAAAATCTGAATTTGCTGGCAGTCTGAACATAGCCTTAGAACCTCAGCGTGTTTAGAATGTTCTGGACAAATTATGTTGATATAGTTATTATATATTCCAGCCTTCCATTTGCAAGATGATCTCAGTTTTTGATCTCATACAGTACTTTACTCTGGAAATATTCATATATTTCTCAGCTTTCCTTTGCACTCTCCTTTAGATTGTTTGTATTTGTCATGATGGTGAAGGACTGTGATGAACATTCGTTGTGTTTATTTCTATTCTAACCCTTTCTCCCCCCCAATCACTGAATCTCTAGCTCTCTCCGGCTATGGTTTCTGAGCTGTGGTGGATGTCATATTGTGTATTTGCACCGCAGGGTGGAATTTTCTGATGGATTTCTCAAGGTAATTCCATCATTCTCAAATGGGGTTTCTGTCACATCTTTAAGATTAGCTACAGAGAAATTTTTATTAAAACATTATTGCACACTAAGTGCCCACATTTAGAACACGATCAAAGAAATCTTTAACTCCCACTACACAACAAAAAATAAAAAAAGATGAATGGCTGTACACGAGAAGAAATGAATAATTCATAAAAAAAAATACTGGAATACATGATGAAACATGTGCAACACTTCATGTTCTCACTTATAGTTAACACCTATATGCGTCTGGTTTTGTTCTCATCTTTGCTGATTTCTTCAGTATTTTTTTTTTTTAAATTTGCTGCATTTTCCATGATGAAAGGTGATTCCTACTGACACAAATCCTTTCATGAATGTTTTTGTTGTTTTTCCTTTGCTTTTGCTTTTGTTTCCTGTAGCTTTCAGCCATTAACTTTCAAACATAGCTGCGGATTTTTCCGACTAAAAGATTTTTTGAAGGTCAGTGCTCATCAAGGATAGCATGTTCTCATACACATCAATAAGGAATGAGGGAGCTTAAGACCCCTTATTTTCATGATTTTGTTTAAAAAAAAATACCATTTATTATTTATTATTATTATGGTAGCACTTTATTTTACAGTCCTGTTTCCCATGTACATACTATGTACTTTTTATAGTAATTGCAATAACTTGGTAATAACTAGGTACTAACCCTGAACTCACCTGACCTTAACCCATATAGCTACCTTATGTTATCCTTTACTTACTTACACAGTAAGTACATGTGTGTATATGTATATATATATATACATGACAATGTTTATATGTTGGGATTTGCTGCTGTATAATATTGTGTACATATACAGGTGGAGCTGGGGAAGGTGGAGGGTTTCTGAAAGCGCACTGCAACTGCTATAGCAAATGGTTACCAAGGATTTGAAGGTTGAGCACTGAGCTCATTGTCTAGTGATACAGCAGGAACCAATCAGCTGTGCCTTAAAGAAAACGATGTGATTGCAAGCCGATTGAGTTAAGGACCTATCAGTCCACGTCATCTAGTTTTTCAAAAGTAGCTGTTTCCAACCAGCCACTACAGTAGCTATGTTTCCATCCAAAGTTGCAAATTAAACTTTGGAATATTGAATATAGTGTGAATAAAGCCCCCGTCACTTTGGGAAATTTGCTCAAAATATCTGTAATATAAATGGACGTTGCTGCAATAGGGAAGCCACTGTTGTTCTTTTATCTTACATCATAAAAGACTTGTGTCTCAGAGTAGGCAGACAAAATGCAATAAACACCGTCATGTTAACTTACTCATTTGTTAGTTGATTAGTACCACCTGTTTCTTGTTTTCTTATTCGTTCAGTAAGTGTATATACCCCCGCCCCCATTTAATTCAGTCCTTTGTGTGTTCATTTCATGTATAGTATGTTTTTTGCCTAGTTTTTCTAGTGTAATTGTTATTCATTAAAGTACCGTTTTCACATACTTTAGATCCTCGCTCATCTCTCCTCATTTCTAACGGAACTGTGACACACATTGCTTAAGCCGAGGAAATAATTTAACGTTATTATTATTGATGATTGTGAAGTCTTTTTTTCTTCATCTCTTCAATAAATGTTCAATGCATGTTCATGTTCATATCCTTGCTGTCTATAATGCCGAGTTCACACTGCACAATGTTCAAAGTCATCAGATCACTGTCTGGGGTAGCATTCACTCACTGCTGTGTGCACCTTTGCACAATGGATCGGCGACAGGAGGTTACACATTGCATGACTTTAAAATAGGAAGATTCGCCGACAACTTTCGTTTCACAACCAAACACACGCGAGAAGTGATAAGGAAATAACGCCAAGGTCAAGCGTGAGACTGGAGTTCTCACACAAAAAATGTTAACCCGCAAGAAGCTTGCAATCCAAATTGTCTGTGTACTAATTTGCAGTGAAAAGTAGAAAAAGAAAACTCCTCCCCAAACTTCCCGCTGCACTGTATCTTGCTCTCTCATTGGCTATAGGTCATCGCCAAAGTCATTTTCAGTCACACAGCAGACAGGTCCAGATATTTAGCATGCCAAATATCTCACAGGCGTCGGCGAGGCATCATCTTTGATAATTGATTATTTGATTGTTAGATTGCATCATTGATAATCGTGAACGAGCACCGATTTGCCTCCAATTTCGGGCATTTGTCGGTGATTACGCTTAAAATCGTGCATTGTGAACTCGCCATTAGATTCTCTGCAGCAGTACTTGTATGTGTTAATTGAGATGAAAGGTTTTAAAGTGATTGTCCACTAGACTCAAAGGTTGTTTTTTCTACATTCGACATTACCCTTTTTCTTTCATCCTGCTATGAAAGCATTTACTTCTCTCACTGAATGTGCATATGAGCATTTGGCTTTGGGTTTAATTACTGTGAATGCTGCATTGCATTGGAAAACTGCACAGTGGCACAGTACTGCTGGGACATGTTACCTCAGCAATATTTAGTGTGCTCAAACACACAAATTCATTCCAACACACACACACACACACGTCCTGACCCCTCACCTCCATCAGTTTATAATTTGACAGATAAATGGCCTCTAAAACACAGTCTGGCAGCTTGTTGAGGGAATAAACTGTGAAAGAAATTGTTTATTGAGGTACTTTTGATCCACTTCCACTTTATGCACCATTAACATGCTGAGCAAGTCGAGTTCTTTTTATTCATTTCTACATTAACTTCTAAATGGAGTTTGAGCCGGTCCAGGTGCTTAGAAGAGCAGATATCTGAATTCTTCCAGGGTACAGCAGCTAATCAGGACATAGATGATAGCTAATTTCTGATGGTGTGATTGTATCTCTTTGTTCTCCTCTTTTAGTGGTCATTATCTCTCTCAGAAGACTCTACTTGAAGTACTTCTCTCATCAGGACGTGTGTGTGTGTGTGTGTGTGTGTGTGTGTGTGTGTTTGGTAGTGATTAAAATGGTCTCGGGGTATCAGAAACCAGATCAGGACCCATCTGGCTTAAAGGCTGGTGTGCACTTGAGAATTAAAATATTGGGCTGAGTGTTCTTTTCCTGCAAGCATCAGGGAAGGAAGGCTGTGAAACAGCACAGCAGGTGCAAGAAAACAAGGATGTGTGAAGTTTTGGCAATTTTGTTCTCATCAATCAGTTCTCATCAGCCTCTTAGCATTGTAGGTGGCACTTTTTACAAAAGGGATAAACTTTGGTGTCAATTTACTTTTTTAAAAAACTTTTTTTATGAGCCTCGCTCTCCCTCAAAATTGTGATGGCCTATCTGACCTCAGAATTCTTGAGAGGATCCATCAAACTCAACCCTTCAATTGTTACCCTAATTGACCATTCGCTGGCAGTTTGATTGACAGGCGATCTGACCAATCATAACCCCGAATCCGCCATTTTGTCTGACAAAGCAGTCAGGGGAGTTAGTAGATTAACGTTGGCGAACTTGAACTTGAAAAATTGTGTGTACTCACGTCTTTCCACACTTGAAACAACATTCCTTCTGATGTTCATTCATGTTTATTTGATGCTATAAATGAACTAGTATGAAGAGATGATCGGTTCACGAGCCGCTTGAAGGAGCTACAGCGATCTGTCACGACACATTAAAGTGTCCTCTTTGCTCCTCGATGCATTATTGTGTATTTTTCACTCCGTGAGAACATGATGTGTGGCGTGAGAACGCATGGATTCTCGGACATAGCAACAGTAACTAACAGGGCCGGGTCTTTGCGAACGGTCAATTATTATAAGAAAAAAATGATCAAACTATGTTTCTTTCATTCATGGAAAACATACCGTTTAGTCTCTTCATACCGATCAATGGTCCAAAGTCTGCAGTTATTTGATAAAAAATACAGTAATATTGTGAGATACAGTATTACTCCATTGCTCCAGTCTTCAGTGTCACATAATCCTTCAGAAAAATGCTGATTTAGTTCTCAAGAAACATTTACTAGTATTATCATCATCATCACAGTTGAAATCGGCTGTGCAGATTAATATTTTTGTGGAAACCATAATACTTTTTCAGGATTTTTTGAACATTTATTTGAAATAGAGATCTATTGACACTTTTTAAATGTTTTTACTGTCACTTTTGATCAAATGGCAGTGTTTATCCTAGAAGTTTATACATGACATTACATACATTAATTTAGGACCATATTTAGTTTTATAAATGCTGTATATTTAAATATGACATTTATGCTGCTTTCTTCTGCTATTGGAATTTTTGTAAATACGAGCTAAAAACTGGGAAGCTCTGGGATAATTTTGATACCCAAGTTTAAACATAGTGGAGGGGAGAACGATTGCTGCCATGACTGCTATTCTTTAATAGTTTTTTCCAAAACAACATCGCTTTGTCTTGTCGTTAAAGTAGCGCATATTTACTTATATGAATAATCAATTGACGCATGTTTTATACACAGCAAAAATAGGCTGTATTTGACCAAAATTCCAGAATCTTCAGTAAGCTGACTATCTAGACAGTGTGGTGAATGTTTATATGGATGTCAATGAATGGGACAGTAAATATCATTTTGGCTTTAATAAGATTTTCCAAATAAATAGGCAAGAATAAGCCTGATGTCCTCCACGATTCCCGTTCTTTCCGACAACAAAGCACTTGAACGCGACGAGCTCCTTGTCACAACTTCAGAAGTAGGACATTTCCAATAGCATGTGAAGGCAGTATTACTTAAAGTTTATTGCTAGAAAATACAGAAATTTCACACATTTTCAAAATGTATGTTAACATGTCCAGAAGTTTTGTAACCTTTAAGTGAAAAGTGTGTGGTGTGACAACTTCATGAAACAAAGTCATATTGTGAAATCAGTTTCTTTGTTTTAATTTAAACATTAATATTGTTTTCACACACCCTTTTGACTGTTGTCCAAAGGGAGTATTCACAATGGCATTACGGGCTCAGTAGGTACAAAAATTTAAAGGAAGGATATGACATCCATTTGGGACTCAAAAACAGCCAATCACTGAAATGGAGTGGGGATTTTAATTTATGTTAATCACTGTATACCATCTGTGCTTGCGATTTCTAAGCACCAATTGACCCGTAAGTGGCTGTAAAAGAGCCCGATGCTGTACACATGTGTACCTGACACCATGAAGGACTCAATCACTTCATCTGAGCTTGAAGGAAACAGGAAACCTAAACAGAGGTTAACCAATGGTTAATGAATGTGACACTACTTTGTACAATATTAAGTGATTAGAGGATCTATTCATTATGGTTCTACATAAAAAAACGAGAGCATGGCACACAAACCTTGAACGTTATTTCCAAATTACTGAATCATCTAGTATTGTAATTAAAACCAGGACAGTGCAGCCATTTCATTTACATATTAACAAGGGCACAGCTGTCTCTCATTCTTTTTCTGGCATATATATAATATCTAGAATTCTCTGGTATAGGTTACTGTATTTTGGACTGAGTGAGTAACTGTTTTTCTTACGCTGGTCTATAATTTCTGCTGCCCCAGAGACAGATTAAATCAACTCAAATCAGACAAAATCAGATCCAGCAACACCAGCAAAACATGTCATTTTTGAAAGAGATAACTGTTTAAAATGAAGGGAGTTATCTAGTTTTTTTGTTTTTTGTGTGTGTGTTAAATGGTTAGTTCACCCAAAAATGAAAATTCTGTCATTAATTACTCACCCTCATGTCGCTCCACACCTGTATTAATATTATAAAGTGATGAGAATACTTTTTATGCTCCAAAAAAACAAAATAATGACTTTTCAACAATATCTAGTGATGGCTGATTTCAAAACACTGCTTCGAAACTTTACGAATCTTTTGTTTCGAGTCAGTGGTTTGGATCGCGTATCAAACTGCCAAAGTCATGGGAAGTGTTGATATTTTGCGAATTCCTTATGACGTAATGAAGCCTCGTTAACAGAAATCATGGGACTTTGGCGCTCCGAACCACTGATTCGAAACAAAAGATTCATAAAGCTTCATGAAGCAGTGTTTTGAAATCGTCCATCACTAGATATTGTTGAATAAAGTTATTATTTTGTTTTTTTGATGCATAAAAAGTATTCTCTTCACTTTATAATATTAAGGTTTAACCATTGTACTCACATGAACTGTAATATTAATTATTAATGAAATATGTTTTAGTAAATCTGAAAGTGTTAATTGTCTTGCTGGAAATAGAGACTCACTGAACCATCGGATTTCATCAAAAAATATCTTAATTTGTGTTCTGAAGATGAACGAAGGTCTTATGGGTGTAGAACGACATGTGGGCGAGTAATTAATGACAGAAGTTTCATTTTTTGAGTGAACAACCCCTTTAACTTTGAAAACCCTAAATTCTATTCTAGACATTTTCTTTACTCAGTATGAGTTGCAATTTGACTTCAAAAAACTTTAAAAAAAATTATTAATCACCATTAATTATATAATTAACTAATTAACACTTCATACACAGTCATTTTTGTCTTGTAGATTTATCAAAGCAAAATCGTTTCAAGAACCTCTGGTTGTGGTTTACTGGTCTAGCTGCGGTTTGCACCACCTCTGCATTTCTTTCAGCGTAAATAAAGGTCAAAACACACACACACACACACACACACACAAAACAAGAGAGAGTGGGTAGAAAAAAAGTGAGAAGACAAGTGCCACGGGCCAGACTGTTTGCTATAATTGCAAAGAAATGTTCTGTATAATTCACTCCGATTTGGGACATCAGCATAATTTCTGTGATGTAGAAAAGAGATGAGAGATCTCGCAGTCTCACAGTCTAGACAGTCTGAATAGAGTCTGCAGTTTCGCTTTCTTCACTGTATCCTAACCAGACATGATGTGATTCCAGCTTCAAGTGATTTGTCTGTCCACACCTAAGGTGAAATTGCTGCTCGACATGACACGATCACATCCAGTTAGAACATATTTGTTATTTAGACGTATACAACAAGCAAAACAGAAAAATCTGTCATAATTTACTGGGCTTCTGTTGTGAATTAATTACAGTAATGATACTAATAATAGAATGTGTGACTAAATGTCTTCAGTAATTATATAACTAGTTTAAATTGGCATTTATTATGTGTTCTGCTTTAAGAATAAATCTCTAAGTCTCGTTTAGCAAAATGAATGAATTTTTTGTTAATGTCATATGTTGCATATATGAATATATTTGAAATGTTATATGTAAATAGCCAAATTTCCCAAAACATCAACTTAAGCAAACGTCGATCACATTTAGAATAAGAAAAAACTATAACGCAACCGAGGCCAAATTATGAGATACAGAAATTATTAGCTATGCAGTTTGTCAGTTCACCTCACCTCCCAAAAATACAGCTAGGCCTACGCAAATTTTGTATTTTAAATATGTAACTAAGTTACATGTATTTCGTTACTCCCCAACCCTGTACTGGTAATACAGAGCTGGTGTAGATTATTATTGCCGTAGAAAGTAGAAAGAATCCCTGATGCACTTGTGGCCATTGAGAGCTTTTTTTTTTTCTTTTTTTTTTCACAATGTCCAGTGTTTCTGACGCAGCATGCATGCTCGTACAAAAAAATGAACACACTGGTCTCAGAGCGTCTCAGTGCGAGTCACTGCTTGGAATAAAAGGTTTGTGCACAATGCCAAGTTCAAGCTCCAAGAGACGAGGTGAGTTGACTGCTGAAGAAATGTTTGAGGCTGAGAAGTACAGGACAAAAGAGACACAAGGTAGCAGCTTTAGTCATGAGAGTAGTTTGCTAAAACCCTAAACTCAGATTCAAAAATCATAGAGCTGAAACCTTTCTTTTGTGCCGATGAACCGCTCTGTGTTGGAGGCATTGAAACAGTCAGACATCAGTTACGATGAAAAAAAAAAACCTGATTCTACCAAGCAAAGACAGATATCGTGAGATGCTGGTTCAGTACAACCATGAATTTATCATGCATTCTGGTCTGAGAGACACTCTAGTGCAAATCAGAAGTAGATACTGGATTTGCGAGGTAGCCAAATTGTCAAGTTTTCTGTAAAAATGTACTCTGTGCAAAAAATTTCAAGCGAAGCCCACAGAGCAGGACACTGCTCCATTATCACGAGGCAAAATAACAGGTGGGGTGGATTTGGGGAGAGGCTTGTAAGGTCTTGGAAAACAAGTCTGAGGAAAGTGCTAGGAAAAGCATTGATCACTTTTGAAGAAATGTCTACACTTCTTGCAGAAGTAGAGTACACTGAATTCCAGACTCCTTACCTTTGCCACACTTCCTGGTTGGTGAACCAAATCTATTTTGGGCAGACTATGATCATCCCACTGTGAGCAAAAGAGGATATGACAAAAAAGGTGGAGACACAGGAGCCAACTCATGACAATCTGTGGAATCCCTGGAGATAGGACTAAATCTGCATCATTCTTGCAACACACAGAAAACTACAAAGTTGAAGATGGGTGATGTTGTTCTCATCAGAGATGCCAACAGACAAACCTGGTGCAACGTCTGGATGTGATCAAGATGCTCGATTGGGGTTTTTGTCATCATAAATGCCCCCCTTTTGTTCACACTAAATCACCAGCCCGACTCCAAAAAGTCTAGATAATGGCCACTAGAAGATCGTCATCGCCTTAGCTGTCCCTTGTGGATGATAACCAGAAGAGTCTCCAATGCCCTGTTTCCACCTGGTATTAAGATGCGTTTTGGTCGATTGGATCACAAGTGGACGAGGGAGACATACCCGTTGACACCTGGTGTTTTAATCTGTCTCTTTTGTCCACTTTCAACCACTTCTGTCCTGATTTCTTCAAGGCAAGGGTCTGTGGGCATGTATGTTTTTTCAGATCTTTCGATCTAATGGCGCAATTTACATATGAACAGGCGAAAAACATATGGATAGCAGTAGCATTCATTTCTGATCTCACAGCCACAAGACCAGCCAAACGCTGAGTGCGTGTTAGAAATCAGGATTTTATAGAGAACATTGTGCTTGGTGCGTTTTTTGTCTTCAAATCAAATTCGGTTTTCACCTGACAAAGTAAAAATCCTGTCTGGCTAGTGCGCCTCCCATAATGTTTATACATTAGGTGGAGAGTAAGCGGTCTTTAGTGACTGTTGGAATACATTCGACCACATGAACGTTTCCACAACGAAAGCAATCCAGTCGAATGCATTTTCAACTACCTCTGGAAGTGGTCGGTACAACTCTATCAATCTTCAGCTCTGTCTCGAAGTTTGACGAAACACCTTTTTAAGAAGGTGATTTTGATTCCCTGATAGCTCTCATTAGGTTGTGGTTAACATCAATCTTGCCATTCTTTGCTCTTCTCTCTCCTTTCCTTTAATTTTCTTTTACAAATGTTGCGTCGTTTAGACCCATAGTTTCAATTATTAAACCCTTTTTATCCACTCTTGATTGTCTCTGTGTTTGCGGCTCACAAATCAAAGTCACTTAAACGACTTTGATCTTGCTACATTCTTTTGTATACTGTTTAGTACTATATAGAATAAGAAAGTTATCCTTGTTGGCCAAGAGAATAATCTTTCTTAAGAGTTGATAGAAGACTGTACAGTCGGTTCAGTGGGAGAACAAATCAGTTGATTTAAAATTAATTCTGCTACAGTTAATTCTGAAAGCTGATCTATATATTTATAATTAATTATAACCTATTGTCATTATATATAATATATATATATTCCCCTTTTAAAGGTGAAATATGTAGTTTTTCTTCCACTAAAGGTCACCTATTCAAAACAAAGGTGTAGCTTGATGATGCCAAGTTTCAGCAAGGAATCTTGGGACATGTGGTCTTCACCTCACAGCCGGTGTAAAAGAATCGGGATGGGACTCGCACAGAAAGTGAGGCATGGTACTCGCAAAAAAATTATTTGTTTTCTGTCTATGAATGTATCAAAACAGATGTTCCCTTTTGATTTAAACATGTAATATATTAAAGCATCTTTGGTGTTTCCATGGTTTCTACAAAATAAAACACGAGGTTAACGTGGATATGACGCCATTGACAGGCAACTCCCTGAACGTCCCGGATCCTTGGTTAAAATAACAATTTTCTCACGATTTGCAAATAGTTGGAAACATTTGGGATATTGTAAGTACTCAACTGAACAAGATATATAACACTGGCTCAGTCGTTTTTGGATATTTTACTGCAAAAATATTGCAGCTTTAAGCTTATCCAAATATTTATAATTGGTTATGACCTGCTATAATTTATTATATATATTTCCCTTTTGAACTGACTTGCAACACTGGAAGAGGACATTTAGTGAATTTAGTGTTTTGAAATCATGAAATCAGCTGCACACTCTTAAAAATATTTTTTTTTTGGTCACAATATTTGATATTGGTTATTCAATGATGCCTTTAAAAACTACTGAACCTTTCCATTGCACACAAGGTACTTTATAAAGGAAAAAATATTCAATGGTTATTTTAAACCTATTCACGAAACTGTTCTTTGAGGAACCCAAAATGGTTGTTCTATTGCCTGCATCACTGTGGAAATCACCTTTTGAACCTTTATTTTTAAGAGTGCAGTTAACAGTAGTGATCTTGTCACAAGTGTGCGTAGTGAGATCACACACACTAACACACATTAACACATTGTGTTAGAAAATCGTGCATCACGTTATTCCTCACTCTGATTTTCCCCACTCTGAGTTTCACTGAGATAGTCTTTTGCGTAAGCAGAAAAACATTGATGAATCATAACGATGCAAATATAAAAAGCCCGCAGGCATAAAGAGTCCAAGAGAGTTGTTTGTGTGTCATTATGTGTAAATGAATCAAGTGATTTGCTTTCATTTACTTTGGCATCTTTTCATTCTGTTGCTTTGCAAAGGTGATTGCATTAAAGTTGTGTGTGAATTCTCTTTGTCAGGTCTTGAATTACTAAAACTCAGGCCCTTTAAATGTTGAGTGACTTCAGTTTTTTAAAATAAGCACTTTGTTGCTTTCATGTACTCAGGAAGGCTTGTGGCAGATTTGTTCAGGCCCATTATTGGGTTGCTGTTAAATTGCAGTGTTGTCACAGCCTCCAGACTAAGCAGAGCTTATTGTTAAAGTTGTCCCCACCAACCCAGCCTCAAGCTACATTAACCCACATAAACTGCAGACCTGGTTTATACAGTAAGCTAAAACTTTATAAGCAGGTTGTGTGTTTAACTGCCTGTGAAGGTTTTGATCTTATATGGCATAAACCGAAGGCCTTTGAATCAGTTTTCTTTTTGCTATGGAGAAGAAAGCTTCACCCTGCTCACCCTGTTTACGGTACTCCTGCTGTAAATCTGTAAATCACTTCAGTATATGAAAAACAATTAGTATTCACTCATAAAGTGTAGTTGTAATTAGGATAATGGTTAAATCAGTCAAAGTGGATAATCACAATTATTTTGCTCAAGAATAATAATTTAGATTATTAATCAAAAAAAAAGTTTTTAAATTACTGCACTTTCACATAAACACAAATCAACTCAAATGCAGGGTTTATTTGACCTCATCTACAGCAGTTTGCGGATTATTATATTTAACATATACATTAACACTCTCTCTATACATTATGACAACTGATAAAACCTTAAGAAGCTTCTCTCAAAAGCTAAAACAGTGACATAATTGAAATTATTTCAAATTATGTTTTTTTTTTTTTTACGGTAGCACTTTACATTTGATCACATTAATTAATTAGTTAGTTCACATCACAGTGCATCAACCAGTGTTAACAGATGCAACATTTGACTAAAATATTTTAGTAAATCTTGGAATTAACATCAACTACGATTAGTAGTATTGTTCTTTGTCCCGTTAACTAATGTAGTTCACAAATAAGGTCTTATTTTGGTAGGGTACCCTTATTTTGAAGCGTATTCATGGAAAGCGCTCATAAAATAACATCATAAAGCATGACACATTACCTGCTGTACACAATGGTGTTGATTCTTAAGGTTTATCGCTGTTCACAGATCTACTCTTTGACAGAGAAGATATTTCTCTGTATCTGTGTTTATGGCAGAGACTGCTGGGAGTTTGAGCCCGGTGAAATCTCCTGCTTTACGGTCTGTACATTGCCATACTTTAAAGCTGTCCCGAAGGCCCTATTCTGATTTTGCTCTTCTCCAGTTTTATCTCTTCCTCATCATTCTTTCTGTGGCTGACTACAGCTCCCATGGGCTGCCTGGAGTCACTGAAATACACATCCACCTGTGTCGCTCGGACAATTTTAATGCACAGATGTTTCATATTGTTATGTTTTCCTTAAGCTAAAAGATACACGCCGTTTACTGGGGTTGTTGTTACCTTTGGTACGTGATCATTGCGTTCATTTTTAAGTGGAATGCAAATGTCTGGTCACAGAAATAATTCCAAAAAGTCAGTTTCAGCACCATGGACAGTGACAAATCCCTACGGAGCTGAATACAGACAATTGAGCATTGTTAAGAATATTTTTGGCATATTTTAGAGGATCGTGTGCTGGGCTGTGGTTGGGGGGGGTGGGGGCTGCCTCTGCAGGTTGGATGCTGTCCTGCCCCTTATCAATGAGCAAATCATTATTAATATCATTATTGAAATTATTATTATAATTTCATTATTATCAGAAAGTTCATTATCAATATCTTTATCACTAATGATATTTGTAATTTATTATTGTTTATTTATTGTAATTATTATACAATTATTATATTTTATATATATATTAGGATTTATATATATAAAATGTGTGTGTGTGTGTGTGTGTGTGTGTATATATATATATATATATATTATATTTACATATTTGTTTTTTATATATGTGTGTGTGTGCATGTGTGCAACATTTTTGGTGAATCCAATATTTATTTATTTTTTGTAAGTATTTTAATATGTTACTAAAACACTAGGTTGACACCTTTTCACTATATATGCAAACAGTACCTGTCAAAAGTTTGGAAACAATACTTTTTTTTTTTTTAAAGAAGCCTTTTATGCTCACCAAGGTTATATTTATTTAAATAAAAAATACAGTAAAAACAATAATATTCCAAAACATTATTCCAAATAAACAACTGTTTCTATTGTAATATATTTTAAAATGTCATTTAATCCTGCGTGTCACAGCCTCACAGTTCGCACCGTTTTCCACTGTTGAGTCAGTTGTCATGCTTTCTGATTAATTGTCATTTAGTTCAGGTGTGTGTATTGAATTAGCCTTGTTTGTATGTGTATTTAAGTCCTCTGCGTCTATTCATTTGCTGTCGGGTCTCATCTCTGCTGTATGTATTGTCTTCGTGTGATTTATCTTCCTGTGGATTTATTAAAGATTACCTTTGCTTTCCTCACTGTGTTCGTGAATGTTCAACACAACAGTGTGACACTGTGATCAAAGCTGAATTTTCAGCATCATTACTCCAGGCTTCAGTGTCACATGATCCTTCACAAATCATTCTGATATGATGATTTGCTGCTCGAGAAACATTTCTGATTATCATTATCAGTTGAAGACAGTGCTGATTAACATTTTTATGGAAATGGTAATACATTTGTTCAGGATCCTTTGAATAAAAATGTTCAACAGCATTTATTACATTTATCAAGGTATTTATTAAATAGATATCTTTTGTAACATTATAAATGTTTTTGCGGACACTTTTGATCAATTTAATGCATCCTTGATGAATAAAAGTATTCATTTCTCTCTCTTTTTTTTAAATTTTCCATAAATGTTTGAATGGTATCATAGTTTAGCACAATAAAAACAACAAATATACATAGCTATACGTGCTCGCTCACATTACTCACATGTCCTGTGATGGCACAAATAAAAAATGTGACAAGAAATGAACACAGGAAATCACTCCAACCCTAATTAAACACACCTAATCAAGCTCTACTTGAAAAATCTCAGCAATTTCGGATGGTGTTGAATATATAAAATGTTCTTCCGTTGAACTTGAGTTCAGCAATGTGGTGAGATGTCATGACAGACATGAGCAGAGACAAAATCTCTGTCGTGTCTTTCCACAGCTTTCGACAGCTCTCCGTTTTTGCAAGGGACAATGTTCTGGCATTGTGTTGGCACGTACATCATCACCATAGCAAAGGATGTAGATCCACTGGATACTGACTACACTAGAAGGATCACATTTCATTACTAGCAGACAGACAGTTCTAAAGAAATGAAAACCAAAATCCATTTTGAAATTTGAAAACCAAATCGGACTGCATTGTGAACATTATAAACTCTTACAATGTCTCTCTTCGTCAGCAGTAGCTTATCAGCACTGAGCAAAATCAAAATCTGCAGGCATTTTAATGATAATGAATGATGAAGGGTTCTCTTTCCATCTCTCCCTCTCTCTCGCTCTTTCTTTTCATGGATGAACTTGGTGTTAATTGCCAGTTTTATAAGTATCTTTCCTCTTCCTGTCTCTGTTCAGTTAGAGATTTGATTAAATAATAAAGTTTTTCAGATGCTGTCATTATCCTCGCCTTTTAACCCATGTCTGTTGGCATAATGAAGGGGAAAAGAAGGAACAGAAGAGGTTTCAGAAGAAATCCTGATTTCAGCATAAATTTTCTTTTTGGATGAAAGTTCAAATGCAGATTAGAACACTAAAGCTTTGAATTGGGGAAATATTGTGTCTGGCAAGACAGAAGAAGTTAAAAGTGAGGGCGGGTTTAATAGCTCGGAAGAAATTGTCTCTCACGTCAACCGGAATGTTGTGAAAATGATAACCATGAACTTGTCAGACTTTGGAAACAAGCAGTGCGGCTGATAGTGTGCTTATGTGACATTTACAGAAAAGGAGAGAAATTACAAAGAAAATGATGGTAAGATTAAAAAGAATCCTGAGAGATATAGAAAAAGCAAACAACAAAATAAATACATATTTATGAATACTCAACATTATAACCCCTAGTCAAATATAATGGCGTAAAAAAAAACTGCTGTTGAAAGCCCAGGCCTTTGATCCTCTCAGAAGAGCAAAGTAAAGAAGTGGAGCGGTTTCATGCAGTCGCATCAAAAACACCCCCCAAAAACCTCTAACTTCTAAATATTTCTCTCATTTTTGTGTGGAGAAAGAGCACCTCAGAATGTGGCGAGTTATGCAGAAGAAAAATAAACAAAGAAATAGTATTTGGACCTTCCTATTTCTGTTTATCTTTGTACAAAACTCAACAAGAGTTATCGGATATTTAGGATTTTTTTTTTTTTTTTTTTTTTTCAATTCCAAAGCTTTTTCTTCCTGTACACTACCGTTCAAAAACCGCTGCCGTTGCTGCATTTATTTGCACAAAAATACAGTAAAAAATAATAATGTTTTCTATTTGAATATATTTCAAAGTGTAATTTATTCCTGTGATAATATGATGATTTGATGTTCCGGTAACATTTCTAATTATTGTTGAAAACAGTTTTGCTGCTTAATATTTTTATTAAACCATTTTTTTCAACAGGATTTTAACAGTGAAATTTAAATAGTAATTCAATTATCAATCACTAAACAATTGACCCTTCTCTGAGAGTTTGATTGACAGGCGATCTGACCAATCATAAACCCGAATCCGCCATTTTGTCTGTCAAAGCAGAAAAATTGTGTGTACTCACATCTTTCCGCGCTTGAAACAACATTCCTTCTGATGTTCATTCATGTTTATTTGATGCTATAAATGAACTAGAATGAAGAGATGATCGGTTCACGAGGAGCTACAGCGATCTGTCACGACACATTAAAGAGACACTATACGGTAAAATTTAAACTTTTTTCAAAAATTACAATATTTTAATTATGAAACTGTTTCATATCAAAATTAACCTGCTCTGTCTTGTCTGTCGACATGTTGTCAGTGTCCTATTTGCTCCGGGATGTATTTTTCACTACGTGAGAACATGATGTGTGGCGTGAGAGTGCATGACTTGTCGGACATAGCAACAGTAACTAAAGGGGGCGGGGCTTTGGGAAGAGTCAATTGATGAAACATCAATGAAAGTCAGTTAACATAATGTATAACATCTAGTAAACACGTGACAGCTCATAGACATAAGACAACTTGGATTTTTTTTCACTGAGCTCACAATGCATTATGGGATTGCTTTCTCCATGAAGGATACATGCCATGATTATGTAGGCAACTCATTAGGATTTGGAGCAGATCCCTTGTGTGCTAACAAATGTATATTAAGAGATCTGACTTTAAAATGACCTTAAAAGCTGCAAAGACTGTGTCCCATCTCAAAGGAGAGCTAAGGTCAAAGGCCTGTGTTAGAGCAAAGAGAGAGATTTTCAGTCCTTACAGGATTCTCCCACTCTTCTGTGGAAAAACTCACGTACACAACCAGCATTTAAAGCAGATTATTGATATAAATGACCTTTTAGGTCTTGAATACATTAACACGATCATGTGTCATTATCTGAAAACTGAAGCGTAGAGAAGCTGAAGAGTTTTCCATCCTCTTTTTCCTTCTCATCTCAGAAAAAACAAGATGTTTCACTCCCTCGATCTGTTGTGTGGAAAGAGGTGCGTGTGTTTACGTGTGCATGAAAGAAGAGAAGAAAAAAAGATATGAGAGGACTTCTCATTGCACTGTTTAAATGCCATTTTACTGCAGGGTAAAAAGGAGAATGAAACTGCAAAGAGTTATCTGAGAGAAAGATTTGGTTTTATCTGCGATAAATCATGCTGTCGCTTTGAGCCGGTTTGCCGTTAAATGACAAGTCTTTCAGCTTCTGTAGCGCTGTACGGCTGTTAAATGCAAATCTTCATAGCAGCACGAAGACAGAATTTCACAGCCTTTCCACAATGATAAAGCCGTCACAACACGCCAAAGAAAACTTGCGCACCTGGTTGAGCTTTGAAAAGTAACTAGTGAGAATCTTGTCACATCGCAAACTTTTGAAAAAATAGATTAATTATAAAACTACCCCAAAAAATACCGCACTCAAAAAAAAAAAAAAAAAGGTGAGAGAGAGGGAGAGTTTGGATAGACAGATGCATGGATACTTTTTCTGTCTCCATCTGTGTTCGAATCCAATCTGTAAATTATCTTTCTACTTTCGTTGCAGGAGGTGGGCGGTAATATTCAGGAGATTTGACGTTTTTTTTTTTCCTAATCTTTTATCCCCCCCATCTGATCTCTCTGTTATATGCTCTAACACTCGCACCGGAGAAATGTATCTGAGATACAGAGGCCTCCTGTAGTATGTGTGCTGAGCATAAAAGAATCTCATCCCATATAAGAGTTTAGAATTATACTTTAACAGATAGAATCAGAAAGTTCTTTAAAGCTTTTCTCTGAAAATGTCTAAATCCACCAATCTTTAGAGGACCTGAGTGTTTCTTTGACTAGATTTATGTATACACACAGAAATGTTACCGCAATTTCCACTCTACATGAACATTTGTCTGTTTTCACAGTTTTGTTTAACCGTGTTTGGCGAGTCTATAAAGCATAAAACAGGAAATTAAACCTGCATCGAAATTGCACTGAAATCTATGAGTATAGTAGATTTTTTTTTAGTAGATAGATATTTTTAAAATCTGCTGGTCAGGGGTCGTCTGAATGATTAGTTCATTTGTTGGTGTAATGATGGGTGAAACAAATGCAGAGCTGGATCCATCTGCAAAAGAGTTTAATAATCAAAACAAACTTAACAGAGACCAGAGAATTTGAAATTGAAAAATTGTGTGTACTCACGTCTTTCTGCGCTTGAAACAACATTCCTTCTGATGTTCATTCATGTTTATTTGATGCTATAAATGAACTAGTATGAAGAGATGATCTGTCACTACACATTAAAGAGACACAATACGCTATTAATTGTTTAAACTTCTTTAAAAAATTCCGATATATTAAATATGAAACTGTTTCATATGTCTGTAGACGCATTGCCCGTGTCCTCTTTGCTCCTCGATGTATTTTTCACTCGGTGAGAACATGATGTGTGGCATGAGAGCGCATGGCTTGTCGGACACAGCAACAGTGACTAAAGGGGGCGGGTCTTGGCGAACGGTCAATTAGCTGATGAAGTGGATTTAGTTTTTGCAGAGTTAATAAAAGTTATCACGAGCACTGTAATGCTTGTTTAATAAAAACATGCAGTTCATTCATAAATTCATAAGATCTTAACTTCATGCCGTAGAAATACAAACCCGAAGACAGAACACGAGGAGTGCAGAGCTGAAAAGGGGCGGAGCTACATAAGGTCTATAACGGAGCTGAATTTAGAGACAACTTCTTATGGAGGGTTTTATGATGATGGTCTAACAGTTATAGCTACAGACTATGAGAAACTAAAACCTGCTCAGAGAAGCTGCATATGAATACATTCCCTTTTAAATCACCAGACTAACTGTAAAACATAATAAGTGCAATCACAAGTGCTCATTCTGTCTCTATTAGTCTTAAAGGTTTTAACTTCTTTACAGAAGCCTGAATTATCCACTTTCCCTGTTATGGCCCAAAGCCATATATACTGAACTAAAGGAAACTCTTGTGAAATGTGAAACTCAATTAAACAAATGCATTAAAATGTCACAAATGATATCAGGAATTGTAGCCCCGTAGTCATGGTGGCATCCGATTGGGCTGCGCATCCGCGGGTAGGTGTGGCGGGCTCGTATGTCACTTTCTCCTCTGCTGTGATCGACAAAGGTTGTTCGCTGCTGGCCTCATTAAGATTTAATGCGCTATATGAAAGGAGATCACATCACCAGCACAGGGATGGACACATCAGCATGGAAATCAGATATCAAAACTCTCCCTCAGTTCAGAGAAAAAGAGAGTTTTGTAAAAGATGTTATATAAACTTTAGTGATACCACTGAGAGTAGATTACATTTACTGCATTTTATATTTTATTTTTGATTCATTTAATTGTTTTTTTTATTTCAAACATAATAAAATGTTCTTAGTCATTCTTATTTCGGATCACTTTTGGTAAATGACTGTACTTAAGGAGGAAGGAAGCCAAAAACATATTCTATGCTTACTGAAAATATCAAAATGACCAATTTAAAACCATACAGTATATGTTGAGAGTGTATATGTTGCCTGTGGAAAATTCAGTCCCGCAGTGCTCACGGGTGGTTGCAAGGGCTTAATTGATTAATGGTATAATAAACTTCATCTAAATAGCTTTATTAAGCTTTATTAAGCATTTATTTAACCGAAGTTCCTTCAGGGATAGTATGATGTGTGAGACACAGAATTACAGTGTTATATTTTCATGTATTTAAGTTCATTCTTGTACGCTCTTGTTGCATCGGTTCCAATACGATCCTAGTTACGCCACTGAAGTACCTTTAGCGATCTTTGGCATTCAATCAACTGTAACTAACTTGCTCAGCAAGACTCCCATTACACTGTTGCTCTACCATGACAGTAATGGAGCTAAAAGGGAAAACTGATTGCAGAAGATACCAGAGTGCCCCTTGAGGCAATGCTGAGAATTTAATGTGTTAGTTTCCTGCAAAATACTTTACGCAAGTAAGTGAACACTCACACTAATTATGTTGTGTAAATTTATGTGATCTGAGTTTGTTGTGTTCAGGTTTCACCCTAATTGAAATCCTCAGTGTTTTTGTGCCATATACTGTAAATATTTCTATTTTGAAATTGAATAGTTATATATAATTTTAACAGGGTTAGCAAAGTCATTTCAATGAGCAGCTTTTTTGCTGTTTGTCATGGCAAAGGGACGCGTTGGGAAATGTGTCTGCCGATATATGTTAAATCTCCTTCACTTAGGGCACTCCTCCAGACAAAGAGAGAGGATGTGTTACCTAAGGAGGAGTTCCTAACTATCCTTGATTTTACTCTTCTCTCTCTGTTGGACCTGCTGCTCAACAGGGTGTGAAAAACCTCTCTGCCTCTTTCCTTACCACTATTAGTTCTAATTAGCACAGATTTGCAGCCGTTATGTCCGGATTGATTCTCAGAGTGGCTGTGCATTCTTTATTTAGGCTATTAAAACTCCCAACACCCCATCTCTCAAACCCAGAGAGCACCATTACTCTTTAAGGATGAGAGGAGAGGACGAGGAGAACAAAAGAGCAGGAAGTGAGAATTTATGAAACTATTTCTGGGTCATTCCTGTGATGTTGTTGTACCTTTGAACTCTGTAACTTTTAAATAAATGAGTAGGACTGTGTTGAAATTTAAAGGATTAGTTCACCCAAAAATGAAAATTCTGTCATTAATTACTCGTTCTACACCCGTAAGACCTTCGTTTATCTTCAGAACACAAATTAAGACATTTTTTGATGAAATCCGATGGCTCAGTGAGTCTCTATTGCCAGTAAGACAATTAACACTTTCAGATGCCCAGAGAGGAACTAAAACATATTTAAAACACTTCATGTGAGTACAGTGGTTCAACCTTTAATATTATAAAGCGACAAGAATGAGGCATTTCTATCTACATACACCGTGGGTCCCCTTACATGTTTGCTATTTTTGCGAGCAAATGCAAAAGTATATATGTTATTTATAATTATTATATATATTTATAATTTTACTCACATCTAGATAGATAGAGAAACTAATTAATTCAATTAATTATATAATGTACTTAATATATGTGACCCATGCTGGCAAAATGAGTGTAATGAGCAAATTTATAATAAGCTCTATTAAAAACCTTCAAAATTATGTATGATATGTTGGAATCCGACAAAATACGACTGAGCTTCACCTGTTTGAAGTCGGTATAGTCAGCAGGGTCAATTTGAGAAAAATCCAGTTCCAAAACAACATCACCAAGCAACCATACCTTACAATCCCTGTTAATAACACCCAATTTGGCACACACCTCGTCAAAATCAAATGTCTATCTATCTATCTATCTATCTATCTATCTATCTATCTATCTATCTATCTATCTATCTATCTATCTATCTATCTATCTATATATATTCAACTTTTTTCAATATTTTACTTCAATATATTGAATTAGGCTACTGTAAATCTGTTTATATGTGTATATCGGGATTGTGCGCTGTCTGAGGCATCTTAGTGCGAGCGCTTCAGATCTGTCAGTCAGTGCCAGTATACGTCGGCCACAAGAGCTCAACGTGCTGCAAATAAAAAAACACCAACAAATTAAGAAAACATGATCATCAGTTTGACAACACATGTGCTGCAAATCCTCACAACACAAGCAAATACAGAAAAGTGCTGCAAATCATCACAACACATGCAAAACACAGAAACGCGCTGCAAATAGCACAAACCACAACGGAAATGTTTCAAGGGGACCCCGAAAAGTGACGAACCCTACCTGACAACAGCACAAGCTAAAAAATATTATGATATATAATAATATTATATTATATTATAATATAATATTATTAATATATATATATATATATATATATATATATATATATATATATATATATATATAATATATTATATAATATTATTATATAAAATATTATGTAGGCATTAACTCCATGTAATGTGTTTCACTAACAGCAAAGTGTTTTAATGTGGCATTGCTTTTAACTCATTAAACTTTAAGAGATGATAATTTAGTGGATGATTTAAAGATATTCGTTAATGATCTGTAGCACACTAATGTGACGTCATCATAACGGCGTGAGGGCGCTCAACGACCACGTCATCTGTGAGCGTGAGTTTCTAGCAAACTGAAAAACACTTTATTGAAATAATAAATACATGAAATAATGTACACTTGTTAATGTGTGTTTATTTTTGTTTGCAGTTTTTATAGTATTTAATGATTGTGAACACATTGTGCACTCAATTGCCGTACACTATATAGGGATTAATGAATGAGTGAACGGATGAGTTGAACTGGTATCGGACACAGCTAATAAGCAGCTCCCAGTAGGGTTCGTCACTTTTTGGGGTCCCCTTGAAACATGGTTTGTGCTATTTGCAGCCCGTTTCTGTGTTTGCTTGCGTTGTGAGGATTTGCATCACATGTGTTGTCAAACTGATGATCACGTTTTCTTAATTTGTTGGTGTTTTTTTTCTATTTGCATGTGTTTTTTATTTGCAGCGCGTTGAGCTCTCTCGGCCACCGTACAAGTAAGATCGTTTTGTTTACATCAGAATGAGTTTGAAAATCACATTTCATTGTTTCAGACTCAAAAATTCACTATGAATATTCACAAAGCTGGAAAGATAAAATGATATCAAACTTGGACTAATGAGGAAGTTGCTGAGGGGAAGCACGAGTGCTGAAGCGAGCAGAGAAAAACAGCAGTTTTCATGGACAAATAAGGTACTCCTCTCAGAAAACATACAAATAAAGATACTTTTAGATGTTTGATTACTTTTTAAAGCATTTCGATCGCTAGATGAAGGCTTAATTAACTCATTTTTGTGAAAACCTCAAATTCATCCAAAATAGACTAGTTTTGCCTGTAGCTTGTTATTAGCCAGTGCGCATTCTGACTCATTTTGCCAGCATGGGTGACATATTATATATTTTAAACATGAACATGTACTGCATGTATAGACCCTGCTGTTGCAAAGCAATGAACACAGTCCATTAATAAATAGGAATATACATTTGAGGTTGAGAAAAAAGAATAGAAAGAAACAAAATAGACTGCAAATCAGGCCACTTCCTCTGCAGCATCCTTCCTCTTGCCTCTCTCTCTCTCCCACTCTCTGGACTCGGAGAGAAGATCAAAGCACTGAGTGCTGAGGCACTCTGCTTCAAGACAGAAATGTCTAAAATGAGCCAAGAAGCTCTGAAGTGTGTGCGTGCAGATGCATGAACTGTTTGTGTCTCTACACCTGAAATTGCCCTACAACACACACTCACACCATGAATATGTAGCATAAAAGCACAACATGACAGTGACTCTTGAGCCCTGTTCCAAAACCTAGGGAGCTGCCATGACCACAACAAGTAACAAGCCACATTACATTTTATCAATTTGCTGCCTAGTTTCTGTTCCTGTGCTATTATGCTGGGTTGCTTCGCCCACCATGAAATTTCATTGGTCTATAATACTGAAAACTTACTGCATCTGCTCTGGGTACGACATACCTAACCAAATAAGTGACTTATTTGAAACACTTCATATAGACAACAACTCTCAACTCTCCATGATGACCTCTTTCTGAAGCCGAAAGTACCTAAAATGGGCGTGTAAACATCAAAACAGGACCGTGGAGCAATGAAGAAGGTTGTCTGGTCTGATGAATGAGTTTTCATTTAGATCTGGAGAATAGCTGGGTGCATCATTTATTTGGGGAAAGATGGCAGCATGATGCACTATGGGAAGAAGGCAAGCAGGAGGAGAAAGTGGGATGCGTTGGACCAACAAATCCATTCCATGGAGGCTTCGCAACTTGCAGGACTTAAGGATCTGCTGCTATTGTCTTCATGCCACAGGACATATTAAGAGGGCAATTTCAGGGAAATAAAATCCTTAATAAGGCTGCATATCTTTATTGCTACGTCACTAAACTCCGTTGAAGGCTGTCTCAATTTGAGAGATGTCAACCACTGTCCATAATGTAAACCACTAGAGCCGCGTTTCCACCACAGGAACTTTCTCCAGGAACTTTGATGTCTGTGTGTTTCGACCACAGGAACCAGGGTCTAAATGAAGTCCCAGATAAAAATTTCCCCTCAGAAAGTACCTGCTCAAGAGGCAGTACTTTTTCAAAGTTTGTGAACATGCTGATCGGTTCAGTTCATGCAGGATTTTGATTGACTGACTTTTTATTTCAACCACGGTGGGTGCGGTAAGAGTTGTTTGCTATGGACTTGCTGTTTCCTGGACTGGGAGGAGCAGTTGCGCGCAGTCCTACGTCAACGGACTAATTTTCCTAATCTTCACGGTACTTTAGACCATGATGGAAATGAAGAAAGCAACAGGTCTGGGGGAAAATGTTCCTGAGACAAATTGTTCCAGATAATTTGAAGTGGAAATGCAGATGGTTGTAATTCACTGTATTGCATTGGTAGAAAACAAAGATTAAGTATTTAAGTACATTTTAATAGTATTTTTCTGCTGTGACCGCAGCATAGAAACCTTTGTGATGTAGCCACGCTCACTTACTAGACCTTGTCATTCTAGCATTTAATGATGGAGAAGACTATAGAAAAGATGCAGCCTTCGCAAAGTTTATGTTAATGTCCACTACAGTGCCCCTTGTGGCAAGATTGAGAATGCAACACATACTCGCGTTACATAGGGTAGAAACTCTCATAGAAAGTCAGTATAGCTAGAAAGCTTTGTGTGTTCACATACTTGTGTAGAGTGTTTCACTTCATCCGCCATCTTTTATGGATTTTGTTTCACTAACTGTACCTTGTTGTGAAGCAGTATGGGATCTCTGTGAAGGATACATGTGAAGCTACCTTAGAGTTTGGTCAAAAGGTGGAACATGCTGTCTTGTGAATGTGCTTACGATGCCTTAAAATGCTGTTTATGTAGGCAGCTCACTAGGTTGTGTAACAAAAAGAGTGTGTGCTGTGATATTGACAGGTTTGTTGACACATTTGGATTCATTTCAGGTTCATTTTAGGCTCTGGCCCTTTCTAATGTGCTTACTTCTCTCATATGACTCCTCTCCACTTCCCTGTGACTGTGTGGGTCTCTCTCTCTCTTTCATTCATCTCTTTCTGAGGAAAATTTGATTTGTTTGAAGCCGCCTGACAGAGTTCATATGACTCGTACCTCAGGCAGCAGGGCTGTGAGAGCAGTCACAGTCTGGTTTGTCAAAAACAGACCTGCTGTTCTCTCTCATCTCTGCTCAGCTCTGATGGGACACCATGTGGCTGAAATGAGTCCCGTCAACAGCACGTGTGTGATCCTTATCAGGAAGCTGATCGATCAAAATGAATAAAGGAATAAAACCAACTGAGCACTACCGCCAGAGCGTTTCTGATGTGATTTTATTAAAGGGGATATTACTAAGTTATGCTGTGCTTCTGAAAAGATTCTGTCGTCCACACACATCATGAAAGTTTAAAGTGTAAAGACAGCTTTGTAATAGTGGACTTTAAACATGTTTTGATACATTTCATTTCTTTAGCAAACACCATACATTTTAAAAAAATAAAAAAGTATACTTTATAAAAACAAATTATTTAAAGATCTAAAATGCATTCTATTATATGCAGTGTTGTTGTTAACTAAAACTATCAAAAGATTTGTTAACTGAAATAAAGCTCAAATAAAATAAAATATAGATCTCACACTACAGGACTGTGAGACTATCTGAATTACTGTGGTGCTTACCATAGATTAATATACATAGATGCTGTTTCAATGGGCCATTATACGTAAGCCATCCGCCATATTGGAGTAGTCCGTGAACATCCGAGAGCAAGTTGATAGCATCTGCAACCATAGTTAAACGCACGTATGAATATCTATGATTTCACTAAACTAAACAAACAAGACCAAGGCGTCAGCTGACAAAACATTAAAAAGTTAGCATAGTAAAAGTAAAAACATTAAAAGTACCATGGTAAAAATATGTAATACTGAGTTCTATATATATAAAAACACAAACCAACACATTCTCACCAGTGAAAGATTATCCCATTTCGGGAATTTAAACCTCTGCGGTTTCATAACCAGAAGCAGTGCAATGTTGTGCCATCATTGATTCTTACCGATTCTTACATCTCGTCAAGCACACATATTTCACAACACGATGCTGACGAGGTGTTCAAAATACAAGACATTTGGCCAAGAGGCAGTCCTGACCAACAGCGAAAAAATGTTATCTCGCATAAATTCACGCAAGTGATTACGAGATTTATCCGTTTTTTACCATCTGCACTGTGATTGGCTGAATTTGTTCCACCTTGTCATTGCTCACGTTATAAGATCGCGTAGTGATAATATCAAACAGGTTTGAGAATATCACAGCGACTGTGACTGCTTGAGGCAGGCTCTGATTACGTCCCTGACCCGCTCATTAATGAGCATCGGCTACCATAACAAGCCGTGATTTGGCAGCGATCTGGGGGTGCTGTCGCAAACCTTGGAAATCTGCGACAACAAAATCCAGCTAAAAGTCATGTAGTGTGATCTTGCCTTAAGATATGCTGCTGTTGCTGCATAAATAGCCATACATAAATCCCATAGCAGATCTAGGCAGGTGGAGCTGGGGGAGGTGGAAGGTTTCAGAGGAACTCTGACAAGCCTGTAGCAAACACTGAACCAGATTATTTAAATGTTGAGCAAGCAATCTCATTGGCTGCAGGATCAACAAAGCCCAATCAGCTTGTGCCATGGTAATGATGGGATTGCTTGCAGATGGCATGTAAAGGAACTGTTATCCTGCGCCTTCTAGAGTTTCATGACTGAACTAGATATGTAAAATAACACTTCTTCTACCGCACTTTAGTGAGCAGAGACAACTATACCAGAGCCATTCATAGCTTCGCAAAGAGTCTAATCTATGCACTTTTAAAATCATTAGATTTGCGTTATTCTGCAGGGTACCAAGTAGCACAGAAATTACACACTTCAGCTTTAAATATTCATTTTATTCTCAATTAATTCTAAGTCCGGCTATCAAGCTTCTTTTTTGTTTTTTTCTTCCTTCCAAGCCTTCCTCGAAGCCAAGAGAGAAGCATCAGAGCATGATTGTTAGTGGGCGATTACACTAGATTCACTTCATAATAATAATCCTGACAGCTGGAAATACACTAAAGTGATTCTTAATTGTCCTCCAGGTTTTTAGCTCTATCCTATGGGCGGAAACTGATTAACAGATAACATGGGATTGCTATTATGATTATACAGAACAAATAGAAATGTTTGGTTTATATGGTTTTTGTGCCAGTCGAGCATGAAAATAACACTTTAATCAAATGTCCATGTTTATATCATTAGAGGAGAATATAAAACACTCATTAGCCCCATTCAGATTGTAATTGTTTTAGGGACGTGATGTTAGAATGTGTGGGTGCTAGTTGGGCGAAAGTTTCTTATATATAGAATTTGGCCCAAAAAGATTTTTTTTTATTATAGATGAATAAGTTGATTATGTCCACACACTGCAAAATGTTCAGAGTGATAACATTTTTGAGATATGAATTTTTAAGATATACAAGCGTGAATTCCATAAATTATCATTCTCACTCCGTGTGCCTGAGCTTTATTTCACAGTAATTTGCAGGGGTTTATTGCCTTTTTGCTAAGCTCTTGGTGAGAGATGAGAATGAGGGCAGATCCCGTGCTCTCAAATGCACCATTATAGAATATGACTGCTGGAGATGAGGCAGGTTTATGCCACGCTCAGCAAAGTCCAGAGACAGACACAGTTAACGAGCTCATTTACATGACCTTATACGGCCATTACCGGGGCCTGAACCGCTATCAGGGGTCGGTTATGTTTATATAGAATATTTTCTGAAAAATTGCAACTCTAAAATATGATAATTCAGCATTAGAAAAGTCAGTTTCGATTTAGTCAGTGCCCTGCAATAGCCTTTTCTAGTTGCTCGTCCACTGAAGATGGTTATTTAATATAAATCTGCTGGTTTTAACTTCATAGTACAGTATTTTCTACATGAAATATGATATTTAAGAATGATGTTTTGAAGTAAAAATTGGTTTGTTTAAAAAAAAAAAAAACCCAAGTAGATACAAAACCATGACATTTAACCTGCCGACACGTTGACAAATGTGTTTTTTTTTTACAGTAACTTGAGTGTATTCTTAGTATAATCAGACATTAACAGATATTTTATATTCTAAGTTCTCAGGAAAGACTGTCAATGAAATCATTTCATCATCAAATCTACATAAAAGGCAAGATCTACTAACAAAACCCTCTTTTAGCATTAAAAAACTACAGTCAGGATTTACCAAAGACACGCAGTGAAGAATTAGTGATGAAAAGGCCTGCATTGACACAGTTATTTTTGTAGCTGACCTTATTGCATTGGGAGGAGAGTATTTAAATGAATCATGCAACGTGATTTATTAAAGTTCACGTTAGTCAATTTACTGCCCAATTTAACACCCAAAAAACATAAGCCATTTTGAGCTCATGTTGTTTGTAGATCACATGCACCTGATTATCACCGACGCTGAACTTTCCACTTCCATCGGTGCATTTATGGGATTGCGGTCTGATGCCCTGTTTAGTAAATCTGGCCCCAAGTCTGAAGCATTGAAAGGAATATGCCACAGTCACAGTTCTTGTATTTGTGTGTGTGACGTGTTCATTCTTTACTTCCCCACATAAACCCAGTTTGAGTTTCACACGGTTCCGGGCATGCAGTGTTCATCCTGTTAGTTGCGAGTTAACAAATGGGCAGACACACACGAGCACACACATATACTGTACAAGCACTATGTATGTGGTCATTCGTTTCGATCTTTAAACACACACACGCGCTTCGTGGTTTACAGCAAGCGTCAAGCCCCAGGGAGCTGCAGGGTGGGCAGAATAACTGTTCTACATTTACCTGCTGACAGCTCTTCAATGGCTCAGCAGGGTCTGAGACTCCCAGATCAACCGGACATGAGACATACAGCAGCGAAAAAATGACAGAAGGAAAGCTAGATAGACTTAAAGAGAGAGTGAGATGAGAGACGGATAGGTCAACAAAGAGTTTTAGAGTACTGCACAACCTTCGTCAGAGTTGATGCCATATTTAAATCAGCACAAAAGAATCTGAAAAGTACATACCGTTTAAAAAATACATCCAATAAACCTTTATCTTTTTTTGTGCGTGTGTAGAGGATTGACTTAACCTCGTAACCATGCCCTTGTGAAAAAGAAGCATACCTTTAAAAGAGTACTTATTATGGAAATAATATACTATAAGGATATATTTGTGTGGATTGAATTTAATGTTTTCAGACACTTAAATGTATATAATATCTATTATAGTTTAAATTTATATTGAATGCAGTTTTGCTGAACCTTAGAGCACATTTTTCATGCAATTAAAGGGTTAGTTCACCCAAAAATGAAAATTCTGTCATTTATTATTCACCCTCCTGTTGTTCCACATCTGCATGAGATTTGTGTTCACGTGTGAGCTGACATTGTTGTGTGAACATGATTCGGATTATATTATTTTTTAAATAAAATGATAAATTGGTTTGTTTTGTTTTGCACAAACAAATTGCTTCATAAAATTGAGTTTAAACCACTGGAGTCACACACTTCAATTATGCCTTTATACCTTTCAGGACCTTGGAGTGGAAGTTGCGTTGGATCTGGAGGCACAGAAACCTCTTAAAAAGGTCTTAATTTGTGTTTCGAAGATGAACGAAGGTCTTACGGATGTGAAATGACACGAGGGTGAGTAATAAATGACAGCATTTTCATTTTTGGGTGAACTAAGATTTAAGTATACATTTCATATGTAATTTCATGATTACTTTTGCTATTGTTTTGAAATATGGTTAAAGTGTACAGCTGAATATACTGACAAGCATATCCATTGAAACTTGATTGTTGTGCTTTTAAATATATTTGTATTATACATTTGCAATGATGAAGTTGCAATTTAGTACATTTAAAATACTTTAGATTCATTTTCAATGGATAATATCGAACTACTCACTAAAGTTTAAATTATAATCAAGTACTTTACATTATATGTTAGTCAATACATCAAAATAAGTGTACTTCTTAAGACTATTAAAGCATGTACTTTTAATTTGACATTACAAAGTGTACTTTTTAAAAGTGTGTTAAGAAACAGTCATGAACATGTACTCTCTTTAAGCACACTTAAATGGCCTTTTGTTTCATTAGTATAGTATTGTATTAAAAATATGCTTTGATTGTTAGCGCACTACAAGGGCAATTCAATACAATTAAGCACATTTCATTTTCACAAGGGTGATTTTTTTTTTTTATCAAAATCAATTGTTAACTGAAAATATTTGTGGAAATACGAGCACTGAATTCTCCAGGAAGCACATATAGGTTCACAACCTTAAGGCTTGTAAAAGCTAAATTCTAATTTTCTCAATGCATTTTATGTTCCAACATATTTAAAATGTGTTAAATTAGCAATTTATTAACATTTCAAATCTTACAAACAGAGATCGTGACGTGTACTACAGTATGATCTGTTTTCTGTATATTGGCTTGAGTCATCTAATCAGATTTTAGATCCAAAGCTATTTGTTTAGCCAAATATCAGATCAAATCCCTCAATATGGTCAGACTAGACTTTACTGTATAAAATCAGCCGAGTCTTGGGTTTATTGGATGAAACACAAAGTATTTCCTTAATTTCTCTCATGTGAAAATTCTCAAAACCTCCAGTGGTCATCTCAGTAACACTAATACCGTTTTATAGCGGATGACATTTCAGCCTCCATGAACTTCGACGATAATTAACTTCTTGCAGAGGCTGAAAATGATTTTTGTTAGCAGTCTGAACCACATTAATTTTAATGCTTAAAATGTTATTGCAGAGCTTCTCGTGATCTTTGTGTGCCATCAGCCAGGGTGTGTACAGTAGAGATGTGTTTAGATCATCTCCTAGAACAGCACAGAGTATTCTGATGAGTTTGAGAGTGTGCTGTGAACACACTCGCAAATAAAATCGCATGCAAACTCCTGGGGCGTGCATTGGGCCCTCACAGAGCACTCGTGTCAAGAGCATTGAGAGCTGCCGATAATCACAATCATCAGCTGTGCTCTGATTACAGATATAATTAAAAAAAAAAAAAAAAAAGAGCTCTGTGTGTGTGTGTGTGTGTGTGGGCGGGTATTCCCTACGTTATGGGGACCAAATGTCTCCACAAGTATAGTAATACTAGTAAATTTTGATCTTGTGGGGACATTTTTTTGGTGCCCATGAGGAAACAAGCTTATAAATCATACAGAATTATCTTTTTTGAAAATCTAAAATAGCAGAACATTTTCTGTGATGGGTTGGTTTAGGGGTAGGGGTAGTGTAGGGGGACAGAATATACAGTTTGTACAGTATAAAAACCATTACGCCTATGGAATGTCCCCATAAAACATGAAAACACAACATGTGTGTGTGTGAGTGAGTGTGTGTGTGTGTATGTGAAATCAAAACAATGCTCAGTGACATTTTATTGGTCATTTTATGGTTTTCTAAAAGTCTTACATTGACATTTGACTATCAGCATGAAGTCAGGTTGTTCTAATCTGTACTGCCCGCTTAAGGTGTACTCACACTTGGCAGGTTTGGTTCAATTAAAACGAACTCTGGTGCGGTTCATTAGAATAAGTGTGATCACTTCAATCCGAACCCTGGTGTGCATCAAACTAGTAGACCAAGACCCATGAAATGTGGGTTTCGGTCTGCTTCCAAATGACCTCTGGTGCAGTCCAACGGATATACAGTAACTGAACAGCAACACGGGCCAAAGACATCTATGTGAACCAAAAAACGGGAAGTAATCGTCAGCAGCCATATCACCCTGTAGCCCGAGACTGGTTGCCCACTGAAGCTAAGCAGGGCTGAGCCTGGTTAGTACCTGGATGGGAGACCTCCTGGGAAAACTAGGTTGCTCCTGGAAGAGGTGTTAGTGAGGCCAGCAGGGGGCGCTCACCCTGAGGTCTGTGTGGGTTCTAACGCCCCAGTACAGTGATGGGGACACTATACTGTCAAAAAGCACCGTCCTTGGGATGAGACGTTAAACCGAGGTCCTGACTCTCTGTGGTCGTTAAAAATCCCAGGACGTCTTTCAAAAAGAGTAGGGGTATAAACCCGGCATCCTGGCCAAATTTGCACATTGGCCTCTGTTCATCATGGCCTCCTTATCATCACTCTGTCTCCTCTCCACCAATAAGCTGGTGTGCGGTGGACGTTCTGGCGCAATATGGCTGCCGTCGCATCATCCAGGTGGATGCTGCACATTGGTGGTGGATGAGGAGATTCCACCTTCCATATGTGAAGCGCTTTGAGTATCCAGAAAAGTGCTATGTAAATGTAACAAATTATTATTATTATTATTATAATGTCACAAGACTCTTAACTAGAGATGCACCAATGTATCTCCAGATTTTTGATCAATTTACAACCATTGGTTATAGCATAAAAGAGGCAGATATAACAAACAGATGGTTTATTAATGAACTGCTTTTTCATTGTGTTGTATAATGTATGTTGCATAATCAGTTTTTCTCTGGGTAAAATAATTAAATACTTGCCAAAGCACAATGAAATCTGTACAAAATATAGCAGTGCTCATCAATAAGGACCGCATGGGGTAAGCGAGAATAACGCTCAGGACAACTGAACTGTGCAGCACTGTTACTGTCCCAAACGGGCTAGCTCTACATCTTTGAACTTTGTATCCTTTGCATGTGGCATTAACCCTTGCAAATTTAAATATTCAACAGCAAGCAGACACAGAAGAGAACTTAGTTCTTCTCACTGTATGAAAAGTTCGCTCATAACCATAGCACAAGCCCGGAATGGAAAAGCACTTTATAAAGTGTTGGAATGGAAAGCGTCTCAGACAGCGTGCAAGTACTGAATAGAGTTGTGTTACACTTCTTCTAATTCACACAAAATATCAAAATGGCTGTCTTGGTGAGTATCCTTGTAAACATAACCAGTTGTGTCTTTAATGAAAGTAAACAGCTAAGAAATAAAACGCTTGTGTAACAGTATATTGAATCCGTGCAGCTCTTAAAGTGACAGCAGCCTAAAATTCCTGCTGCACTCCTGTCTGCATTTTAATGTTAATCAAACAACAAGACAAAATCGCTCCCTACTCTTAACAAAATAACTTTTGTAACTTTAATAAATTAATATCTATTTATGTATTTATGATTAATATCTATTTAATTTTTTGTTGTCTAAACTAGCGCTGGATACTGAGGTGATTTTTACATTAACGTTACACTTTGCTAGCCTGACATAATGATCTCTACTCGTTGGTATGACCGATTGTTTTCCATATATCCATTTTCTTTAAAGTATCCTTGAAAAGAGGAACTTGTCAAAAAGTGGTGGCTTTTTCTGGACCTCGTTGATTCATTTGTTAATTACGCAATGTCGGCAGCCATTTTAAATGCACAAGCAGTTAGAATGGATTCTGATTGGCTTTCAGTGTTTTATCATTCAACAGCCCGCAGAAAAAAAACGATCGGAAAGTGATCCCAATGATATAATTTCTTTATATCGTTCATTATAGCTGTGGTGTGGCCAGTGCTATTCTTTTATGAGGGTAAACATTTTCAGTATGACAATTTTTAACATGAAAGAGGAATTATTGGATCCTGTCATACTGAGAAAGCCAATAGCATCTGAGGAGATTAGTAACTTACATAACTTGTATGACAGATTTGTAGTGTAGCATCAGTTTGCTTTAGGTAATTTTCAATGCACATTCAAAAGGGGTGCATTTTTGAGTGAATGCACAGGTGCATGTCTTTTTATTATGTGTTTTATGTTAAGTTTAAAGGTTTGAAAGAAAAAAAGGTTTGCTTGCGTGTGCATGTGTCAGTGTGCACACATGCTGAAGTATGTGTCAGTCTGCCTTCTTTACAGAACTCTCACAACCATGAGCTTTGAAGCCATCGTGCTTCTCTTTGAAGATATCTCTCTCTCCCTCCCTTTCCTTCATTAAGTCTGTTCAGGAGCTAGAGTAATAGGAGTGTGGAGAGCGACATGTTCTCAGCAGGAGAGAGGGGGAATCTGAGCCCCATTAGTGTGCAGGTAGGCAGCCTCTGTCAGTGTTAATTTCTGCACACGTCTTCCTCGTGAGTTGTCATGGTTCTAAAATAATCTGCCTTTGAAAGTGCAGCAGGGTGGAGAGAAGCCAAGGAGGCAAAATCACACCTTGCTTCATTGCTCTAAATCTACATCACATCGGTTAGTATATGAAAACTCAGAGAGGTGGACAGGAGTGAGAAGAAGAACTGGGTTTCACTCTGAATCTCCTGCTGTGCTATTGAAAACAGCTCGATCTATATGAATTTAAATGAGTCCCAATGCTCTTCCTCAGTCCCTCATCTGTAGTCTGTTTATATTGCAATTTGAACTGCGTTGCTTGTCTCGGATGTTTTTTTTTCAACATGGGGGGAAAATATCTCCATTCTCCATTAATTAGCATTTAGAAATAGCAGTGTTTTCTGATGGAATATTTTTTGACAAGCATGTGGTTTAAATTGAAAATATGTCATTATAATATAAGAAGATGTTTTTGCAGTGACACTCTTAAAAACATGAAATTAGTTTTCCCTGTCTGCTGCTTTGGTTTGCACATATTCTTGTAGTGCCATCAGCCAATCTACACTGACTCCAGAATAATTAGTTACTCGGCATGTTCAGCTCAGGTGATTGGCTCAAAAACCTCCTTACTCAGAACTGAGTGCCACGAGCAAAGATGGCAACAAGCAGGTTGCATACTTGGCAGTAACAAGGTTGAGTACTTGCCGAGCAACTGCCATCGAGATGAATGGGGATGCTAACAGATAGCTTTTTCCAAGTACTACCTCCGGTGTCATCACCACCAGTGTTGGGGAAAGTTACTTTTAAAAGTAATGCGTTACAATATTGTGTTACTCCCTAAAAATTGTTTATTGGTTAGGTTACTTTTGCATTACTTTTTCTCACCTGGGCTAAGCTTGATTGTTTGTTTTAAAAACAAAAAAAGTTCAAAATTTTGGCAAATGTAAAATCCCTTTCACACTAAAGGTGAAATAATAAGCCTCAGGCTGAAGGAAAAGCAAATGGATGTCTGTATAGTAGAAGGTATAGCTCAAACAAACCATTCAGCTGTGCTGCCATTCTGAATTTCAGAAGAATAGGATGCAGGAGAAGGAAGTTTAACCCTGCGTTCCATTCGGAAGGATGCATCCCTATAATCCCTTCTAAGGGCTTACCCTCCGGAGTGAGAGATTCGAAGGGATGAAGGGGGTAGGGGTCAAAAAACTATTTTTTTTGGAACGCACTTCTGCGTCATCTTAACAAAACAATCAAGGAGCCGCCTCGTCCCACCTCGTACGCTGGTTGACCCCCCAAAACATGCTCTGAACGATATGTAGATTGTACAAGCTGTGCCTTTTGTTTGACGTTACTTTATTTATTAATTTATTTACTTTTGGTTTATCGCACCATATTGTGTATTGTGTCTATGTATTAGAAACATTTAAATGGACTGTTAAAGGTAGCTGTAAAGTATTTTTGTTTAAGTACAATGTCGACCATAACCATCACCAAATCTAAATCATATAAATATTACTGTAGTACAGAAAAATACAATACATACATATTGAGCGCCGAGCCTCTTGTAGCCATTCTGTGACGCCAAACTTCCCTGTGCAAAGGATTATGGGGGCCCGAAGTGTCCCATCAGCTGTACCCTTCGAAATCCTTCATTCAAGGACATTAAATTGGTCAAAAGTGACAGTCAAGTCTTTCACATTGTTATGAAAAATATTATGTTTTAAATAAATGCTGTTATTTTCAGCTTGCTGAACTTGAAGAATGTATCAGTTTCTGTAACTCTTTTCAGCATTGATAAAATATGAAATGTTTTGTTTGCACCAAATCAGCATTTTCGAATGATTTCTGAAGCATCATGTGATCATGATGCTGAAAATGCAGCTTTGCCATCACATGAATAAATGACATTTTCAAATATATAAATATTTATTTTAAATATTTTAAAATGTAATAATATTAGTGCTGTTTTACTGTATTTTTGATCAAATAAATGCCTTGAAATAAACTTTTTTTCAAAAACATTAAGACATCTACCAACCCCAAACTTTAGTGTATATAAACAACAACACTAAACAAAAACTGTGGACACATATTTCATTTATTAATATTTATGAAATATTTTGTGTGTATACTTAAACACACATTATATGAACAACCAGTCAGTAACTACACTGATTTAAGTCTCACAGTTACCTGTGAGCAGTATGTTTTTGATTCACTAAAAAAATGACTCATTAGAGAGTCACTTGTTTAAGAATCAAACTATAGTTCTAAGCTGCATGTTTGCGATTCACTAAAATAACCAACTTAGAGTCGTTCATTCAAGAATCTTATTATACTGGCTGTCACTTCCAGGCTGTAGAGTCAGCAGCTGTGCTGTAGCACCAACAAAAAATATTAAATATTATTAAACTCAGAGTATTTTAGTGGTTCTCAATTCCCAACACTATAATTGAAAGTATGTGGTTAAACAAAACATTTCACTGGTATTTATAATGCATTCACACATGTCTTAAAAAGGCATTAAAACCAAGCACACACGCTAGACAGTTCAAAAACTCTTTGTGAACACCTGCAGACAGGCTGGTATAAATATAATGCATCTACATGCAGGTAATCGAGCCCCTGCAGCTCCTGATTCGCTCAGGCCGCAGGGGTCTCTTTCAGACACTCAGGCTGTTTAAAGCGGTTCCGGCCTCCCAGGATTCTCTGCAGTGACTGATGCTGATTAAAACGAGCACTGCTAAAAACACATGCAATCTGGAAGAGGAAAGTGAGGTGTTGTTGGTCAATCTTTCTTTGAGGCTGCTATGTGTAATTTTTACTTTCTCCTATCTGAGCTTAATGTTCAGAGACAACTTTTAGTGAGAAAAACACTTCAGATTAAGTGATTAAAAAAAGCAGTTGCAAATGTATAAATTTTCATCCATTCTCATTTTTGCATAATAAAACATGGAACACTTTGTTTTACTACCAAATTATATGTAATATCTAATTATTACTTTCAGTGGAATTTTTTCCTTTACAATTCACGATTTCAGGGCACGTGAATTCCTGAACATCATGTATGATGCACTTCTGAAACCTAAAAGGACAAATGGGATACCCTATAGTCTCATGGACAAGCGTACGCCGCAGCAATTATAAATCCATTGTTAGACCGTAAGTCCATATGAAGTGTGCCATTTCGGACATGTCCTTTAACAGGCCTTCCCTTTTCCTCTCATGTGTTCCTGCCATGTGATCTTGTCATGTGGTTCCTTTGGGTCATGTGTTGTCTTCCCATTGGTTCATTGTTCTGATTTCTTTCAGGTGTGTTTTGGGTTTCTATTGTCTCTGGGATAGCATTGTTTGTGTCAACCTGCGGTCAGTAGTGATGGCAGAAATGAAGCTTTTCGAAGCTTTGAATCAATTGATCCAATTACTGCGCCAAATGATTCACTGTTCGAAGCGTCACTTGCTGGTGACGTCAAAACAAAACAAAACCTCAGGCCAAACATGCATAAAACAGCTTTTAAAGACCCATTTCATTTGTTTTATTGAAAGAATAATCTATCAAATACAATTTATATTTAATGATATATAAGTGTCTGTGTAATATGTGTTCTTTTATCAATTTTCATTGCTTGTTTTGTTTGTCCTATGGCTGGCTCAGCTACACAGGCCAATGAGAGACCATTAACTATTGTTCTGTTTAATTATGCAAATGTATCATTAAAACATCAACAAGTGCATAAAACTGATCAGAGACCAGGTATAAACCATAGACCAAGTGTTCAAGGGTTCACCGCTTGGGGGTGAATCTTACGGAATCTGCATGATTCATTGGAACAATTGAAATTTCAAATCTTTTCTAAATAGTTAATGTAATGAAGCCTCGTTTACTGAAATCTTTGACTTTGGCAGTTTTATGCACACTCCGAACCAATGATTCGAAACAAGAGATTTGTAAAGGTTTAGAAGCTTCATGAAGCAGTGTTTTGAAAGCACCCATCACTAGCTGTTAGTGAGTCTCTCGTTTGTCAAGTCTTCTTATTCTATGGAATAATAAACTGCACTTTTGTTCAATCAACTCGCCTACAGTGGATTAGGTGATAACTATTTCATTATACTTCTGTTTTACTGTATTTTTAATCAAATAAATACAGCCTTGTTGAGCATTAGGTAATTGAGATCTTGGTAGGTTGCAGGTAGATGCTGGAAAGGGACCGGGGCGACCGGGGCGACCGGGGCGACCGGGGCGACCGGGGCGACCGGGGCGACCGGGGCGACCGGGGCGACCGGGGCGACCGGGGCGACCGGGGCGACCGGGGCGACCGGGGCGACCGGGGCGACCGGGGCGACCGGGGCGACCGGGGCGACCGGGGCGACCGGGGCGACCGGGGCGACCGGGGCGACCGGGGCGACCGGGGCGACGTTTTAGGTAAGTCTGTCAAGTCTTGTAGAGACAAAACCAGACGCAGGAGTGCAGGTTGAGTCTCTATTTGTAGGGAGTGCTGATGAGTTGCAGGTGCAGTGACTGCTGGTGGTGATGAGTGATTGTAGATAGAGTGCAGGTGAGTGGAATGAAGGATGATGGGAAATGTAGTGAATGAACTGGTGACCCTGACTATCACATTCTATAAGCAAAGCATTTTAAACTTTCCACAACCTTGGCTATTAAAGGTTTAACACAAACACTGATCAATTTTAAGGTGGAATTTCATTCTGAGAGGTGTTTCGAGCTGACAAGAAGTGCTTCATGACATGGTTTATGGCACTAATTTTGAACACTCATTGGTTTTCTCCTGCTTCGTCACAGACTGTTACATGCCGTGTTTCAGTGAATCGACATTTAAAATGAGTGCGCACCTTTACAGAGAGAAGCTGGATTCATATTTCCATGGATATATATATATATATGAAGCAGTGTTTTGAAAGCACCCATCACTAGCTGTTAGTGAGTCTCTCGTTTGTCAAGTCTTCTTATTCTATGTGTTATAATAAACTGCACTTTTGTTCAATCAACTCACCTACAGTGGATTAGGTGATAACTATTTCATTATACTTCTGTTTTACTGTATTTTTAATCAAATAAATACAGCCTTGTTGAGCATAAGGTAATTGAGATCTTGGTAGGTTGCAGGTAGATGCTGGAAAGGGACCGGGGCGACCGGGGCGACCGGGGCGACCGGGGCGACCGGGGCGACCGGGGCGACCGGGGCGACCGGGGCGACCGGGGCGACCGGGGCGACCGGGGCGACCGGGGCGACCGGGGCGACCGGGGCGACCGGGGCGACCGGGGCGACGTTTTAGGTAGGTCTGTAAAGTCTTGTAGAGACAAAACCAGGCACAGGAGTGCAGGTTGAGTCTCTATTTGTAGGGAGTGCTGATGAGTTGCAGGTGCAGTGACTGCTGGTGGTGATGAGTGATTGTAGATAGAGTGCAGGTGAGTGGAATGAAGGATGATGGGAAATGTAGTGAATGAACTGGTGACCCTGACTATCACATTCTATAAGCAAAGCATTTTAAACTTTCCACAACCTTGGCTATTAAAGGTTTAACACAAACACTGATCAATTTTAAGGTGGAATTTCATTCTGAGAGGTGTTTCGAGCTGACAAGAAGTGCTTCATGACATGGTTTATGGCACTAATTTTGAACACTCATTGGTTTTCTCCTGCTTCGTCACAGACTGTTACATGCCGTGTTTCAGTGAATCGACATTTAAAATGAGTGCGCACCTTTACAGAGAGAAGCTGGATTCATATTTCCATGGATATATATATATATATGAAGCAGTGTTTTGAAAGCACCCATCACTAGCTGTTAGTGAGTCTCTCGTTTGTCAAGTCTTCTTATTCTATGTGTTATAATAAACTGCACTTTTGTTCAATCAACTCACCTACAGTGGATTAGGTGATAACTATTTCATTATACTTCTGTTTTACTGTATTTTTAATCAAATAAATACAGCCTTGTTGAGCATAAGGTAATTGAGATCTTGGTAGGTTGCAGGTAGATGCTGGAAAGGGACCGGGGCGACCGGGGCGACCGGGGCGACCGGGGCGACCGGGGCGACCGGGGCGACCGGGGCGACCGGGGCGACCGGGGCGACCGGGGCGACCGGGGCGACCGGGGCGACCGGGGCGACCGGGGCGACGTTTTAGGTAGGTCTGTAAAGTCTTGTAGAGACAAAACCAGGCACAGGAGTGCAGGTTGAGTCTCTATTTGTAGGGAGTGCTGATGAGTTGCAGGTGCAGTGACTGCTGGTGGTGATGAGTGATTGTAGATAGAGTGCAGGTGAGTGGAATGAAGGATGATGGGAAATGTAGTGAATGAACTGGTGACCCTGACAATCACATTCTATAAGCAAAGCATTTTAAACTTTCCACAACCTTGGCTATTAAAGGTTTAACACAAACACTGATCAATTTTAAGGTGGAATTTCATTCTGAGAGGTGTTTCGAGCTGACAAGAAGTGCTTCATGACATGGTTTATGGCACTAATTTTGAACACTCATTGGTTTTCTCCTGCTTCGTCACAGACTGTTACATGCCGTGTTTCAGTGAATCGACATTTAAAATGAGTGCGCACCTTTACAGAGAGAAGCTGGATTCATATTTCCATGGATATATATATATATATATATATATATATTGTGATTATATACTGTGTTATTCTTTTATTTATAACAGTAATTAGTTTTAAGAAATGGTTATATGTAGGATAAGTGGTTCAAAATATTGTTTTAATGTTATATTTTTACTAAATTGTAATTTTCCTCCTCCATTTTGTCTCTTGACAGGATGTGCTCTTTACATCCTTCATTAAAGGCCAAGCGCAATAAATAGCAGTTCAGAACCTTTAAAGTAATGAAGATAGGTTGTAAGTATATGGGCACGGTGAGGATTATGCAGATAAGACTAAACTTGCGTATAATCCAGAGGAAATTCTGTCTGAAAGTGCTCTATCTCATCAAGCGGTAATAAAACACTCATAAACGCTCTTTGTGGGCCCGTAGCAGAATCATGTGGCACGCTGGTACTGGCACTCTGCCATCCTGGCACCGCCGCTCAGATGTTATTCAGATCTGTAAAGCGGTCCCTCTTTGACAGTTGTGCTTCATGTGATTTGATTATGGCTGCAACAATTTCACACCAACACTGTCCTTAATTGCAGTTCTGATGATTTTATAAATTCTTCCACACAGCTGCACAGAAATAGGCTCATTAATACTGCCATCATAAAATCAGATTAATTAGTCAGACTAGCAAGAGGGGGCCTTGCTGGTTGTAATTTCTTTGTTTTGCCAAATCTGTTGGTGTATAGATATTAAAAATCAAACATTATGCTTTTCTTCTAGACTTTTGCTGATAGTCAGTGATGATATCTGATCATCTACGCAATCGCCATCATAAATACAACAAAAACTACTATTATAATTTAAAATATCTGTTTTCTATTTTAATATATTTCAAAATTGGTTCATTTATTCCTTTGACTGCAAAGCTGAATTTTCAGCATTTCATTACTCCAATTTTCACTCAGAAATCATTCTAATATGCTGATTTGGTGCTCATTTCATATTGTTATCAATGTTGAAAACAGTTGTGCTGCTTAATATTTTTGCATAAACTGTGATACACTTTTCTTCAAAAGAACAGCATTTATTTGAAATATATAACATTATGAATTCTTGCTGAATTTCTTTCAAATAAAAAATCTTACTGACCCCAAATTTATAAATCTATTTCAATATGAATTTGAACATTTAACAAGTTCCTCAATCATCCCTTATCTTTTATTTTAATAATTTTTAATAATTTTGCATATTACTGGACCTATGCAGTTCATATTAATATTGGTAGATTTTAATATTTGATTTTAAGGACATTTTTGGTTATGTTGCGCAAGCACTTGATGCCCAGTGTAAAATATGTGTTCTGAGGCAAAACCATTGGTTTATTCTTGGTTTTGCAGTTTATTGAATAATATTAAGGGTGATACAAGCTATTTTTTTTAATACAAAGCATAAAATTTTGCTACTGACAGATATGACTGAAATAGGAGCGCTAAGAGATCACACCTGTCTCTGGGACAGTGTCAGGGGAACATTGAAGCATCTCAGCCTGTCAATCATGGTGCATGTTTGGGTCTGCTGACATCTTTGGAGGGTGGGCTTTCTTCCAAAGCTCCATTAGGGATTTTATCAAGAAGAGAAAATTTCAGTTATTTTTACATTTAAGTTGTGTATATATGGTCTTTATATAGTATATTATATTATATACAATATATTATACTTTATATAATATTGTATGTATAGAATGATTTGTATATTTCTTAACCTGTAAAATTCAGAATTTATCCTTTTGTGTTCTATATGGAAGAAAGAATGTTATGTGAAAGTCATACTCACACACACACACACACACACAGGTTTGTTTTGCTATCAAAGTGAGGACATTCCATAGGCGTAATGGTTTTATACTGTACAAACTGTACATTTTATCCCCCTCCACTACCCCATCCCTAAACCTACCCATCACAGAAAACATTCTGCATTTTTACATTTTTAATAAAACATTGTTTTGTATGTTTTTAAAGTTATTTGAAATATGAGGACGCATCAAATGCCCTTATATTTCACATTTAAGTTGTAATACCAGTGTCATACCCATGTCATTATACAAATGTGTGTCCTCATAATTCACAAAAACACACACTTTCCATAGTCATATTGATTTTTATACTGTACAAAGTACACTGTACACTCCATCCCCTAACCCTACCCATCACAGAAAACTTTGTTTTTTTGCATTCTCCAAAAAAAAAAAAAGACATTATTTATAAGCTTTTTTTCCTCATTTACCACAAGGTCAAAAATTAGTGGTATATTTTTGTGGGGGACATTTCGTCCCCACTATGTAGGGTTTACCAGGACCACCCACACACACACACGCACACACACACACATACACACACACTGTATCTCTTCATCATTCACACACACTCACTGGTAAAACCCCATTATCAATCCGGACACACCGACGCATCAATGCGACAGGATTAGGATGCTGAGGCTGAATCAGGGAGGCATGATGGGAATGCAGAGACAATAACCATCATGATGGGAATACAGAAGACACAGAGCAGCTCTCCAGAACAACACCTCTGTGTCAGCTTCGCTATGTGGTTAGTAGGGTGTTCTGGATGGTTACTGGGGTGTTGTTGGTTGTTATGTGGTTGCTTACTGGCTCAAGCCAAAATGTATTAATGATATTCTGTTTTCTAGATGGCTCCGTTTCCTTTATCGAACTACAAGTTTTTTTTTTGTATCATTCATGCCTGTAGCATAAATGTTGCAGAATGTGTTATGTATTAAAGTATACTGTAATACCCATGGTTAAGGGTTTGTTCAAATTAACGAATCAAAGTATAAGCAATAGTAATACTGATGCTTTCCTTACAAAACTGTTCAGAGTGAGACATGGCTTGTTTAATCTGTAGTCTATTAATGTTCCTCCTTGAGCATTGCCAGAGGTAATAAATGATGGCATTTCAAGATAGAGACAGACAAAGAGAGTGTAATTATTAGATCTATTTATAACCCATATCTGATTCATTTCAAGATCTATTTTTCATGTAAGCTTAATCACACATACACACACACAACTTTAGGTAAAAAAAAAAAATTATCTTAAGCTTATCAAATATACAGTAGAAAAAGTAATAATGTGAAATATTGCAATTTAAAAATAGCTTTTTTATTTTTTGTATATTTTACAAATGTAATTTATTTGCATCCTGAAGTCATGAAGGAGTCTTCACTGTCACATGATCCTTCAGAAATCATTCTGATAGGCTGATTTGGTGAAACATTTCTTATTATGATTGTGCAGCTTATTTTTTTCAATACTTTTCACAATTTACCTTCACCAGCATATATAAAAGATTGCTTTTGAAAACCGGCATGAACATTCCCACTAAGAATAACCTCTTGTTAGTCACATTGTGACATCCAGAAGAGTTTATCAGGTATTTTGCTTTCGTTTAAGGGAGGTCCTGTTCATTTCCTCTCAGCGACTGCTGCTCTGCGCCACTGCGCCCTCCTTACATTATCTATCATTTCATGATCATCTGTGAGTCCAAGCATCTGCCAGTGAATACTAAAATTATTTGTTTATCTGGGTCTGTGCTTTGAGAATTCAAGCAAAACATTTTTTATCCTCACGTTTCTTATGGTGGTAACTCGGGGATGACTGTCTCATAGCCATGGTGCACGAACGAATGACTGGATATATACCTTCTGGATATACACTGATGTACGGTGGCCGAGAGAGCTCAAAGCGCTGCAAATAAGAAAACACATGCAAATAAAAAAAACGTGATCATCAGTTTGACAACATATGTGCTGCAAATCCTCACAACACATGCAAACACAAAAACGCGCTGCATATACAAAAAGCGCTGCAAATAGCACAAACCACAACGGAAATGTTTCAAGGGGGACCCCAAAAAGTGACGGACCCTACTAGGACTTGCTTATTAGCTGTGTCCAAAACCAGTTCAACTCACCCTTCACTTATTCATTAATCTCTATATAGTGTACGGCATTTGAGTGCACAATGTGTTAACAATCATTAAATACTATAAAAACTGCAAACAAAAATAAACAACTGTACATTATTTCATGTATTTATTATTTTTAATAAAGTATTTTTCAGTTTGTTAGAAACTCACGCTCACAGATGACGCGGTCGTCGAGCGCCCTCAGGCCGTTATGATGACGTCACATTAGTGTGCTACAGATCATTAACGAATATCTTTAAATCATCCACTAAATTATCATCTCTTAAAGTTAAAAACAATGCCACATATTAAAACACTTTTCTGTTAGTGAAACACATTACATTGAGTTAATGCCTACATAATATATTTTAATATTTTTTAGTTTGTGCTGTTGTCAAGTAGGGTCCGTCATTTTTTGGGGTCCCCCTTGAAACATTTCTGTTGTGGTTTGTGCTCTTTGCAGCGCTTTTTGTAAATGTAGCACGTTTTTGTATATGCAGCGCGTTTTTGTATATGCAGCGCGCTTTTGTATATGCAGCGCGCTTTTATATATGCAGCGCGTTTTTGTGTTCGCATGTGTTGTGAGGATTTGCAGCGCATATGTTGTCAAACTGATGATCACATTTTTTTATTTGCATGTGCTTTTTTTTATTTGCATGTGTTTTCTTATTTGCAGCGCTTTGAGCTCTCTCGGCCACCGTACTGATGAGCCAAAACTTTATAACCAGTCAAGTGACGTGAATATCATCAGTCATCTCCTAACAGGGCCACATATTAAGGTCTGTGTAGATTAGATGTTAAGCAAACAATCGGTTCTTGTAATCAATGTGTTGGATGCAGGAGAAATGGGCAGGGATAAAGATCTGAGTGACTTTGACAAGGGACAAATTGTTATGGCAAGGCGACTGGATCAGTTCTCTGAAACGGTAAGGCTTGTGTGTTGCTCACGGTCAGCAGTGGTGAGGAGCGACAAACCACAAACCGGCGACAGTGTGTTGGACACCCAAGGCTCATCGATGCACGAGGGCAACAAAGGCTATCGCGTCTGGTCTGAGCCAACAGAAGGTCTACTGTGGCACAAAATTATGGGAGGGATGTGTCACAACACACTCTGTTGGGGTTGCGTAGCCACAGACCAATCAGAGTGCATATGATGACCCCTGTTCTCTGTCGAAAGTGGCCACAATGGACACGTGAACACTGGAGCTAGACCTTGGAGTAGTGGAAGGAGGTCATCTGGTCCAATGAGCCCTGTTTCCTTTTAAATCTCATAGACGGCCGTGTACTTGTTCACTGTTTATCTCGGGAAGTGATGGCACCAGGATGCACTGTGGGATGACGACAAGCCGGTGGAGAGAGTGTGATGCTGTCGTTTTGCTTTTTTATAGAAATAAAAACCATTTGTTTTAACATGAGCTGCAGAGTCACAGCCACTGTTGGGGAAAGTTACTTTTAAAAATAAATGCATTACAGTATAGCATTACTGCCTAAAAATAACTAATTACGTTACTTAGTTACTTTTTATGGAAAGTAATGCGTTACATTACTTTACTGGGCTGGGCTTCCTTGTTTGTTTTTTAATAGCAACAAAAAAAATTCTATTTTTGGCAAATGTTGAGGCCCTTTCACACCAATAGTGAAATGAATAAGCCTCAGGCTGAAGGAAATGCATATTTACGCCTGTACAGTAGAGGGCACAGACAAACCTTTCAGCCGTGCTGCCAGTCTTAAAGAAGAATAGGTCGCAGAGAAGGAAGTTCATCACTCTTATTTCTACATCTATGGTTCAATTAGATCATTGAAAGTCAGCAGCAAAGACATTGGTTCATAAAGTGAGATTAAAAACATAGAATATATTTGTGTAATTTAATACAGTGAATTATTACCGGTTTGCATAAAATTCTGAGATTGCATTTCACTGTTTTTGTGCAAGTGACATAAGTAAATGCATGTTCGCATTTAGTTTAGAACTACAATATACATCATGTTCACTCAGCACACCCACCTTTACTTTATTTCACGAGTTCACACTTACAAATAATCAGAGTAATTAGTATGCATATTTGGCGTGCTGTCCAAGGAGAGGGCTCCGAGCTCGGTATTTGGCCCGAGCCCAGAGTACTCCCCCCGTATTCTGGTTTAGGAAGTAACCAGGCAAGTGTGAGGAAACAGGGTGGTGGAGGGATGCTGAAAACTGTCCAAAGCATAGGTGAGTCGATTGCGTCAATATATATAGGTCTTCACTCCTGCCGATTGGGCTGACATGTTGATTGCTGATTAATGACAGCTGGTTGGAGTGATGTGATGATTAGTTAGATCATTTGAACGTGTTTCTCCCGAACTTTGTTAATAAAACATCATTTCTCTCTTTGGTGTGCAACAGATCCTGAGCTTCATTGACAAATATCTCATATTGTAAAATGTGTGGTCAGTACCGCTGCTCCCAATACATGATAGCGAATTTGAAAGCGAAAGTGAAAAGATAGTGCATTCAAAAGCATTTTCAATACCCCGCATATTGATAGCGGCTCCTGGATGCCTGCAAATTATAGGCCTATGCACAGAGTATGTAAGATTGCGAATATAAAAACGAAAGTGAAAGCGAGTGCACATTCAAGTTTTAAAACAAGAGACATTGCGGAATTTACAGTGGCGTAGCTTTCTCGTATCACTTTCACTTGGCCTTCACATGTCACTTTCATATATTATATTTAGGGCTGTCGAAATTATCATGTTAGTAATGCATTGATGGAAATTCATTTTAGCGGCACTAATTTTATTAACACGCAATTAATGCAGGGTGTATTTTCTGTTTGACCCATCGCCCAGCCCGTAGTTGGAGAAATGGATGGAGATGCAGCCATAGGGGCTGTTCACGTTATGTCAGAAAAATGCGTGGAAAGCTTTCTCCTTCTTTGCAAAGTGCTTGCGCTCCCGTGGCATCATTGCTACACAACCATGAACTGCGCTCTCCATGATGACGAGGAAGTTTCAGGATAACCCAGATTGATTTCTAGCCCTTGCATTATCTCCACTACTAGATATATTTATTGAGATGAGAAATAAAAACCTGCCTTGTACAGCTATGATCAGCTATTTGGTTGAGCTTCCGATGTTTTGTTATGGAAAAAATTTAAAGATTACAGATAAAAATGTGCGATTAAGTTGCGATTAATCACGAGTTGACTCACGGCAATTATGTGATTAATCACGATGAAATATTTTAAATCATTGACAGCCTTAATTATATTATAAAATACATTTTATATTATACATTTTTTTCAGTTAATAATATTCTCTTGCTAGTTATTCTACCTACACATTTGTTTAAGCTCTAAGCTCCACATCAAATATTAAAATAACTGAAATGTAAAACTTGTTCATCACAGAAGTGAATTCAAGTCATTACTACAAATTACATTTAATAACTTAATATATTCATACACAAAACAAATTAATGTCATGTTATTAACCCAAGATTTTTGTTCATTTTATTGCTATTACCCTTATTGAGATCTTCATTCATATTTGTGACAGATTGTGTGATCTCAAAACAAATTAAGTCATCTTATAGATTCATAATTTCCCTTAAATATGTTTTGTGTAATATACATAAAGTTTTGAAAAGCTTGTAGTTTGAGAAGTATATCATGAGAATATTGATGCATTACACAGGTAACAGTTTTGATGTTCTTTTTTATGCACATTCTATTTTAAACTCCCACAGCTGCAATCAGAGAGCTGATAATGCTTGTCAGAATGACGATGGACTCATATAATGCCTCAGTGCATTCTGCATTATTGTTGATGCCAATGACTGACTCAGTATCCTGAGATTTGGATTCAGAAGGGTAACAAAAAGGAAATGGAAACTGCACACTGTGATAGAGTTGTGGCTTCAATGCATCTATGATGAGGCATCATTTCTGATAGATTTCAGCTCTTGAAATCAACTTTGTGGCCCTGATGATATAGAGATATCTTTTTGCTCTTTTTTTGTTTGATTTGAAAAAACATCAATCTCTGCAGAACTTCGCTGAAAGAAGATATCACATACATAAGAGAACTAAAGCCACATAATCCAATGGATATTATATACTAGTACTAAGATTACTTCATGTGGGAAATGTAAGCTTATTTCATATTTTATGCTGATTATGCTCTATTAGTATTCATTGTCATGTGCTAAACCGGTATGGATGCATTTGATTACCACAAAAATACATTACCAGTTGTCCCTCCTTTTATTAAAAAAGGAAAAACCTGGGTTACAGTGAGGTGTTTACAATGTAAGTGAAAAAGCCAATCTGTAAACAAAATAGTCATTGTTTCAATAGTATAGCCACAAGATGTACAGTATGTGAAAAAAAATTACTTTTCAGTTTAAATTTATATCTGATTTTACAACTTATCATATAGCACATCACAACACATCACAATTTCATAAGCCCTAAAACTCTACAACTATTGTAATGATGATTTAGATACAAAGTTCTGTCATGAAACTCTAGATGCGCAAGCTATTAGGTCCTTTAACTCAATCTGCTTGTAATATCATTATCTATAGTAAACAGATGATTGGTTCCTGCCAATGAACTCACACGCTCAATCTTCAAATACATGAGTAGCATTTGCTTAGCAATGCAGCGCACCTTCAGAAACCCTCCACCTTCCCCAGCTCCACCTGTATAGATCTGCTACTGTTAATTCATGTATGTATATTGTACAACAGCAGCATGTCTTACTTGCTCACAGCAGCATTTTGTTTATGTATTGGCAGTAGCAAGTCCCGTACTTTCTCTGCAGCAGCAGCGTAGCAGATCTATTCCACCTAGACCAAACATATCAAAATTGTCATACCCATTACCATGCTTTATTTTATTATAAGCATCACATTTCTGCTTTAAATTCTACAAAACGACCCGCTTTCACTTTGGAAGTGTCTCTGTAATATTGATTTTTTTCAGTCAAAATACATTTTTGTGGTAGTCAACATTATGCTGTTTATTTAACTTGTATTGAACCAAGAATATTCCTTTTAAAAAAAGAACTAGGGATCCCATTACTTTCTGGATCAGTATGAAATCCCAGACGCCCTGTAAATAATTGTAACGCAAAAATTGTTTGAAAAACGAATCCTATTCAGATAGCGCTAATGAAGCCATTTAAATTCTGCATAAATCTGTGGAGCTTTCCATTGAATTCTAGAGACTTATAGCTTAATGGTTTCTCATTTGCTTGAACAACTTTCTGGAGAATAGAAATCTCAAGCCAATCTATGCCTTTGAGCCGTCATAAGTAAACTGCGTTTGACGGATTGACGATAAAACAAACGCTATATCCAAACAATTTCCCATATAAAATTGACCTGTTGAGTGACCCCATCACTCAAAGAGCTGTGTGATGGGGGAACATGGGAATGTACTGATCACAGGGGTCAAAGGTCATAGAAAACCAAAGATTGTGATTCCTATACCTCTATTTTTTTCCACCCCCTCACTTACTCCATAGAGATGGAGTCAAACATGCAGCATGAACTATTGTACAAAGAAAGACCTAAAATCAAGCAAAGCTGCAACACTGCTGACCTAACGGCCAGTACAGCTAAAACTGAACACAAGTGGGACAAAATAAAGTTTACTCTTGAAATAAGATAGGAGACCTTTATTTTGACCTTGGAAGTGGTTCGTTTTGGAGAACAGCAGACAAACCCATTAGATGTTGAAGCCAACTACAAGTTGAAAGCGCACAAGAACTGCTTTCATTATTTTCAGTGGATGTTTTCAGCTGTGAGTTTATATAACCAGAGGAGTGATCGTTGGCCGTCAAGTTGCTTAAAAACTCACATAGCTGTATCATTGAACCTAACCCACACACAAACATGTGCACGCAAAAATCACACTCAATCTCAGAGGTTGACATCACTCATCAAACCACCTCTAATGGAATTTATGAGCGTGTTTGCAAAAGTGAAGCAATATGCTGATTCGCTGGATTACAAAAAGCTTCCCATAATGCCTTAATCTGTCTCGAAATTTAATAATGTCAACACTGCGCTGTGAATTTGCTCATGATTACAAGCTGCTGCTTGTGCGATTTGAATTTCTATCGAGTGCATCCTCCTTTCACAGACATTTGCATTTTGATTTCCATGCCAACAGATCAGCCCTCCTGATGAAAGCAAAATAAGTCGCCTGAATCCAAAAACACAGACAGAGAGTCAGGAGAGTCTATTAGGAGGAGCTGGAACAAGATGGACTTTGACTGGCTTTTAAACAACATGCGTTGCACAATATTCCCTTGAGTCTTGTGACACAACATGTCTGATGCAGTTGGTGACAAATACTGGAAAATGACTGAGTAGAGGAGCTTCATTTGAATATGGCTGCAGAAATGTTTCAAGCACTGCTTTAATTCACAATAACACACTACACTTATTGGTTTTAAATCCAATCTTTTAGTGATGAAATCTGATAGGTTTGTTTAAACTATAGTCAATATCCACTGAATTTTAAGACGTTATTAGTTTACGGTTTGCAGCAAGTTGTTGCCCTACAGCAATTGACCCTTTGCTGAGAGTTTGATTGACAGGCGATCTGACCAATCATAACCCCGAATCCGCCATTTTGTCCGACAAAGCAGTTAGGGGAGTTAGTAGATTAACGTTGGTGAACTTGAACTTGAAAAACTGTGTGTACTCACGTCTTTCCGTGCTTGAAACAGCATTCCTTCTGATGTTCATTCATGTTTATTTGATGCTATAAATGAACTAGTATGAAGAGATGATCGGTTCACGAGCCGCTTGTAGGAGCTACAGCGATCTGTCACGACACATTAAAGAGACACTATACGCTATGAATGGTCTATAATGACTGGTCTATAATAACTGTTTATTATTGTCTATTACTTATGATTTGCACCTGTCTCTCATTATGTTCACCTTGTATTTATACTCCTTGTTCAATTTAGTCCCTTCTCAGTTCTCATTTATGATTTACGTGGTTAGTGTTAATCCCTTCGTGAGTTCTTGTGTTTCTCTTCAGTATTTGAATCTTCTTCTTTCTTGCATGATTTCCACAGTATTTGGTTGTTGTCTGCTGTACAGATGGAAAAAGAAGGGAGATTTCAGGTATCTACAGGCTTAAAGGATCTCATGTCTTTCAAGTGCACAAAGGTGTTGTGATGAAAATGCAACTTTTCAGTTTCAGCCAGCCAAGATCATTAAACACTAGAACACACCACCCCAAGTTGCTCATTACAGGTTCTGTTCTGTTCCTTTCTGAACTTTTCCTTAGTAAACTTTTTTCGACGTTACGCATACAGAAAACACATTTACCAATATGTTCCTAATTTAACAGAAGGTTTCTCCATATGCAGATCTGATCAAAAACAACCTACAAAAATTAAAATATTAACAATGCAATGATTGATGATTTTCACTTGCTGATCGGGAAGTTTTTATAGGACATATGTGCCTCTATAAAATCAGCGAAAAGTTAAAAAATAATGGCCGTCAAAGTCTTGAAGTTCCTTTGCATTTCACAAAAACTTTGCAAACTCAGACCAAAAAAAAAAAAAGCATGATGTGTGAAAGAAAACAAGAGACAGAACAGCAGAAGTGCTGATGTCCTTCTCCTCACGGACTGAAGACGAGTCTACAAAACGCAGCAGTCATTATGACTGATGCTCAACCCCCTGGCTTGCCGATAGCTTTCTCCTTGAAGTCTTGGTGCTTTTGATCTTCTGCATTTCTGACTACAGGAAGAGAGGGGTTGAAAAAGTGAAGTCTCAGTGTGGTCCTCACCCCTGTGTCAGCAGCTTCAAGGAATTGTGTGTGGGTTAGTGTGTGTACAGGGTATGACAAAAGTTTTAATTGTCAATTGCCTTTGATATTGTAGATATGATTAATATAACTCATACTAAAATAATTATGACAGATATACTTAAGTGTTCTTAATCAAATCAACATAATCAAGGGAAATAATAATTGACTATTATGATTTTTGTCATACCCTGTAGAATTAATATTGTTGGTTTGATTAACAGAACTTAGACTAAAATACTCATCATCATCTTTAGTCTTGCAGGGTCAGGCTTTTCAACACTGTTTGATAAATCTCATCTCTCTTTTTTGTGTGGCACATCCGCAAATCAGTCAAAATTATTAGCTAAATAATGGCATTGATGAGAAGACTAATTAAAAAGTAAGTATATAACTCACCCACTTAGATATCACCACCACTGAAATGACTAAAGCATTGAAATTCCAAAAACAAGTTTTTTTAGTGAGTAATTAGCTTGAAAATTAAAGGTGCATCTCTGTGTCTGTGATCATCGTGAAACCTTCAGTATTTAGCAAGCTGATAATTCAAAAATAAGATAACTATGAAGAACAGCTGAACATCAGTTCACAAATATAATTAACTGTTACTGCATTCCTATAGTTATTTTGGAATCTGTGCAAAAACTTGATGGGCTTCATAAACTTTGTTTTAATAAATAGAACAGAGAATTACACCAATGTAAAATTACTATATATATATATATATATATAGTGTAAGTAATATTTATTTATTTATTTAACTTACAGATATGTCAACATTAAGTTTAACTTACTAAACTTAAGTGAACTTGATTTAATTTTAAACGTCACTGGTTTTTATTGACTATTTAGGAGGATTTTGCGAAACCCCTATTGTCACATCTTTTTCCTCTTCTTCGGTTATGTTATGTAAAGGTGCATTATTGTCACCTACTGTATTTTATTTTGTTTCCTGGTTCGTCATATGATTCCTTGCCCTCATGTGATCATGTCATGTGCTTCCCCTGTTCATGTGTCATGATCTGATTGGTTGCTTTGGTAATATGTTTCTCAGTTCTGTTTTCTCATTAGGCTTGTTCGACTTCATGCAGCGCTGCACAGACAGATCGGTGGCTGACTTGAAGCAGTGCATGCCGGTTTTGTCCGACTTGAGACAGCGCATTATAACGAAGTTTACTCCATCCCTCATGCACACTCTTTGAGATAATTACTACTTTCCCAGCATAATGATATTTTGGCTCTCTGACATGGACGTATTGCAGTGATGTCATACCCCTGATTGCTGAGGAAATAATGTCAAACCAGTGTTTAGAATCCAGATTCCAGTCTTTATCTCTTCAGTTTACCCCCGACTTTTGCGGTAACACTAGGAAGTTAAAAAAAAAAAAAATCTTCCAAGTAAAGGCAGGGCAACTCATAAGTGGCCCAAGCTTGACTTTGTCACATTTCTTGTGCCTTATTGTTTCTCAGACATTGTCTTCAATGTTTAAACCTCCCTCGCTCTTGCTGAGGCAGAAGTGCCACAGAAACTGCTATATGGTTGCCTAAGCAACAGCTTCAAATGAGATTCTATTATTAATGACTTGAGAAGAAAGTCTCTCACACTATTTATTGATTAGTCAAGCCCAGCCCTACAATCAAAATGTCACCCACGATTTTTCTCTAGTCAAAACCCCATGGATACAGTCAATACAGGAAATCAAAAATGAGATGCATTCTGTAAGTTTTAGATGGTTTATTTAACATTTGACTGTTATGAGCATAAAGAAAACGAAGCATTACAGAGAGAAAAATTATATACTATATACTATAATATACTAGCTCTGTTCCAAAACATACTGAGCTTTTTACATAGACAGCATTTTAAAACAAAACCTGTTGCAAGTGGTTTTAACATTATGCTGCTTAAAGCTGCAATATGTAAATTATTGCTGTAAAATATCCAAAAACAATAGGCCATTGTTATAAATCTTGTTCAGTTGGGTACTTACAATATCCCGGATGTTTCCAACTATTTGTAAATCGTGAGAAAATCTCAGTTTTAACCAAGAATTGGGGGCGTTTGAGGGAGTCGCTTGTCAATTGCATCATATCCGCGTTACCCTCGGTTTTATTTTGTGGTAATCATGGAAACACCAAAGTTGCTTTAATGTATATTACACGTGGGAACACAGATACATGTTTTGATACATTTATAGACAGAAAACGGTAGTCATGGCCTAGTGGTGAGGGAGTCGGGCTTGTAATCTGAAGGTTGCCGGTTCGATTCTCACGCCGGCAGGAATTGAAAGTGGGGATTGTGAATAAAAAGCACTCTCTCCACCTTCGATACCATGACTAAAGTGCCCTTGAGCAAGGCACCTAACCCCTAATTGCTCCCCTTGTAAGTCGCTTTGGATAAAAGCGTCTGCTAAATGATAAAAAATGTAAAGCTCAACATGTTTAGTCTTATTGTTTAAATCTAATTTTCTTGATTTTCTGCGAGTACCATGCTACTAAGTAACTAACATTAGCATAATCAGATACAGCTTTATTTTTAGTAATAGTAATACAGAATTTTCTCCATCATACAATACATTTTAAAATTAATTTCTGCCATTTATTAACATAAGCCATCCAGCATTTAATATGATATTCTAATATCCATCTATTTTATGTCGATAAGTGTCTCACAGCAGCCGGTGAGCGAACGCACAGAGTAAAGTTATAACATCATTTTCCACACACTCAAATGTATCAATATGATAAACAGCTGCGTTTACCTCATACTCATCACTGGAAAAGCGGAAGTGGCACCAGTGACTGTGACATAATAAAAGTCCAGCTGCTCGCGAGGCGTGTGTCGCGTTCGTCTCTCATTAACAATCGCTCCAGCGCCTCGTTCAGCTCCACAACACTCTGTCCTGCTCTGCTTCATGCTATAATATGCATCCATTAACATGTATCCATTAACATGATTTCTGCCCGAGTCCCATCCCGATTCTTTTCCACTGGCTGTGAGGTGAAGACCACATGTCCCAAGATTCCACTCTCAAGCTACGTCATCAAGCTACGCCTTTGTTTTGAATAGGCGACCACTAGCGGACGAAAAAGTACATATCGCACCTTTAATAATGTACCTTATTCAAAGTGTAATTTGTTTGCATGTACACTGGGATATGCATTTTTTGTACAGTGCATGTGCTGTAAATATAGTAAATGAGGAGGTGGAGCAACAACGAACCACTGGAAACTGTAACAACCACAGACACCTGCACTGATGTTTATCACTCAAAACTTCTGGAGAGAAATAGAGCAGACAATGGACAAATAGTAAACTTTCTAGCATGCATGTGTCGACCGCTTGTGTCCATGCTTGGTTATGTGTTTGGCTGTACGCATACGTTAAAGTCACCCTGAAATCAAAATGGACAATTCTTATTTTTTCAATAAAACACTGTAGAATTTATTATAAATGATTCATCCCTTCACATCGTTGTTTTTTTAATTCATCTGCCCTCGTAATCTTTAATCAAAATATCTTCCCCTCCCTCTTGCAATGACATCTCTTTTTGTGTGCTTTTTACAGTAGTGCCATTAGCTTAGCAACATGTTAACATCAAAGTCTATAGAGCGCTGCAATGATGATGTATTTTTGTAGGCCAACCCAGAAGTTCTCATCACCCTGGTTCCCTCGACAAAAACCCAAAAGGATTTTTCCATTGGCTTTTGGATTATTGCAGAAAATAAGCTCTGTGCCCAACAAACGTTCATGATACACGTTTTGTTCATCATTATAATCTTAACAAATTAATGCAACTTTTATGAAATTTGAAGCCTAAATACAATCAGCAGAATTAAAAAGCTAAACATAGTCTATAAATGAACTATACGCCACGATCGCATGACCACCATAATCGCAACGTCACCACCATTACGCTTCTGACAACTCTTTTCAAGAGCGCGATTATAAACACAACAAGGATGTGAAAGTGGACTAGTGAGTAGATGAGTTTTCCTGTTTGGTGTGAAGACATTTAATGTCCAAGATAACCTTTGTAGTCCCATTTAGCCACATGTTAGCAACCGGACACACCAGAACACCCGCCACACACCTGCTATCAGCAGAGAGGAGACGCAGAGTGAGGTTTAGATTAGGAGAGAATGATTGATAGAGGCTATTGGGCAAATTTGGCCAAAGTTACACCCTATATCCTGTGACTTTTATTGATCACAGAGAATCAGAAACTCAATTTAATTTATCTTATAAAAGAAACCAATTTTTTTTTTACTTCACTATATTACAGTGGTGTGTTACATAAGATGAGCCCCCCCCTGTTGGCCTCCCATACAGATACTGATCACAATCAACCCTACTTAGCTTCAGGGTTAAAGCAAGAGTTGATGGGTGACTGCTGCTAAAACTTGGTTTAGTAGAGATATCGGATCAGTTATGGGGATGTCTGGTTATTATAGATCAAATACATCAACTTTGAGCCTCAAATATGTGCATTACTGTTAATTATTGTCAGATTTTGTGTCTTCTTAAAGGAATAGTTCACCCTAAAATTAAAATGCTTTTATTTTATTTTTACAGATAAAAACAAAGATTTTTAGGAAAATAATCCATCTCTGTGAGTCCATAGAATGTGTATAGTAATATAATTACCAAAGTTTATGGATGCCGCTTGTTTGATGCTTGAAAAACCAGACGCAACGATTGTGATGGTAATCCATATGATCGGTGTGCATAAAAAAAAAAAACAAAATATGTAAAGACCCCTGTGGTGAAAATTTAAGTTTAGTGACATTTAAGTGAAGTTTTTAATGCTGTTTATACATCTATGTGGTGTTTTTATTGTGCTTTAAGAAGTCAACACCATTGCTGAGTATTTTCCCTTTAAATCTGCAGTTGATCTAATGATAGTTTCAAAAATGCGGTTTGAAATCGCTGGTATTTCTGACGTCACAAACTAACTTATAACCAATCACGTCAATGTGTTGGCAGACTTCAGCTTATCATTAACTATGGCCGATCTGAAGAAGGGAAGCCAGGTTATCCTGGTATAATTTTCTGTTGATATGAAAAACTGTATAGATTTAGCAATATAGCGGGTGTATGATGTATATTATGATGTTATGATGAACTATATGCATTTCTCCACTGGCGTTCTAGGGTTTCTAAGGATACTGATTTTCAGAAAAAAGTGGTCTGACTCGCGAACGAGAACATGGTTTGTGTTACATTAGCAACACATTGTTAGCTAAAGCAAAAGGCTAATCAAACTATGTGTCCGACGTTGTAAAGAGCGATAGCATTGTGCAGCGTTTACCTCAGTAAGTTGACAGAGTGGATCTCTGAGCTTGTGTGAGTGAGTGGAGGCGGGGCTAATTAGCATATTCATATACTTAATGAGGCAAGGGTGTGGAGTTACATTCAAGCTATTTTAAGGCATAAAGAAAATTTTTTCACAGGGAAAAAAAAGTTTAAATATGCCATTTTGGTGATTAAAGATGAGTTTTAAGGGATAAAATGGTTGCCTACAGAGGGACTTTAACTTTTTTTACTAATATTTTTACTTTTTTCTTCCGTGTACTGTGATATGAGTTCACAAGAGGGACATTTTGACGCGTGACGCAAGTGCGTTGTGACGTTAGCGCGAGAAGTGGTGTTAAACAGTACTTCCATGTTACTTCACATCCGAAATTCACAACGCACTTACATCACGTGTCACAACTTCCTGCTCCTGAATGCTCATATTGGTTGGAAGCAATGATTTATATTTAAAAATATTAAAATATTAGTATTTAAAAAAAAAAAAAAATACACACTCCTATCGTTTCTCTTCAGAAGACATTGATTCATCTATGATTACCTATTATTCATCTGGATTACCGTCATGATTGTATGGTTTTTCACGCGTCAAACAAGTGGCATCCATTCACTTGCATTACTGTATATGGACTCACAGAGCTGGATTAATTTCCTAAAAAAATACTTTGTGTTTATCTGAAGAAAGAGAAATGGCATGACTGTTAGTAACTGATGAGAGAATTTTCAATTTTGGGTGAACTATCCCTTTAAATGCCTTTTTCATTTGTCTAACCTTACAGAAGATTTTCCAGCTTATCTACACTGACTTGCCTCCTTAAATTTTCTCATACTCAACATCTATCCTCATGTGCTTTCATTTTCTACTCTCTCTCCGACATCTGAGCCCCCCTGCTCAGCTGTAATGGAACATTTACCCTAAAAGCAAGGCTGAAACGGTCATATCTCCTCTGTGTGTCATACCGTGGCTGCTTAAACCCCAGCACCCACTCTTTCTCCCCCTCTTATCTCTATGACCTGTAATAAGGGTGCTGTTCTGTGTGAGTGAACATTTCATCTCCAAGAAAATCAGTTTCTGAATGAGAAGGACATTTCTGGCCGTTCCCAGCAGGTGAGCTCTGCGTCGACAGGTGAAATCCAACATGTAGCGATGCTCACGAATCTGATGATGAAACACACTCATGCATATCCTGGCATGCTGGCCGTGGGCCCAGAGTGCTCCTGTTTTCTGTGAAAACCGATGCGTGTTGCAGTCTGCTAAGTGCGGAGAAAAGCATATTTTAAGCATATTTGTGTTTTGAATTTATATTTTGAAAGATTTAAACTGCAGCTCTGACATTGATACTGATAGGATGCTGGTGGCATAGCAAATAGGTTAGCTGTTCTGCATCCAGACTCCCACTAGGTTTGAGACTGAGAGCATCTAGTTTAATACACAGCAGCTTTCCCAAAAATAACTCCAAGGGGGTTGGAGATTGGATGACCCCCAGTTCTGAAACTTCTCTGTGTGTTTAATTCCATATATATATTTACTTTATTACTTACTGTGTGCGCCACAATTTTATATAAACACATACTGCCTTTCAAAAATTTGGGGTCAGTAAGATTTAATGCTTTTATAAGAAGTCTCTTCTACTCATCAAGGCTGCATTTATTTGATTAAAATAGCAAAAAACAAAAAAACAGCAATATTGAGAAATATTATTACAATTTAAAATAGCTCTTTTCTATTTGAATATATTTTAAAATGTAATTTATTCCTGTGATGGTAATGCTGAATTTTCAGCATCGATACTCCAATCTTCAGTGTCACATGATCCTTCAGAATTCATTATAATATGCTGATTTTCTGCTCAAGAAATATTCTTATTATCATCAACTTTTAAAACAGTTGTGTACAACCTTTTTTTCAGGATTTTTTGGTGAATAGAAAGTTCAAAAGAACTGCATTTATTAAAAAAGCATTCTATAGAGCTTTCTATAGATAACGTTTTCAACGTTCATAATAATAAGAAATGTTATATTTTATTATTTTACTAATTTATATATATATATATATATATATATATATATATATATACACACACACACAAAAGTTTCCTCATATTTCCTATTTTTTTGGCTATATACTTCATCGATCTAGCTATCAAACATAGTAAATGTTTCTTGCCCTTTGAGTTCATTTTGTACTATATGTTCTATTTGAAAAATATATATGTCCATAATCTGAGCTATTTAAATCATATATTTAGCTCATATTTGACATTTTTGCCATATGGGTCCATTGTCTAGTCCCCACTGTAATTTGTGGCACTTTTGAGGAGCACATTTGAATTATTAATGTAGGTGCGCACTTCGATTCAGAACACCAGCATGTTGTTGTGAAACCACAGGGAGTGTGTACATAAAGAAAAACCCGCCTTCAACTGTCTAGACCGATTTTATTTGCAAACCTGTTTGTTTAGACTTTATTTTGCCCTTGTTTTCCTTTCTCTCACTCAAACCGCATCTGTTTTGCATGTAGATCCCATTAGACTCATCGCACCTGTGCCTCAGGGCTGCAGGTGGACACCCACTCTAGAATGTCTCATGAAAATTTCATATGCAACGAGAACAAGGAGCGACGGCGGGAAAGGAGACGGAGAGGGAGGGAAAGAGACTGTTCGATGAAACTGGTTACCATGGTGAGACTGTCAATGGCGATATCCGATGTGTCATGTTTTAGACCTTAATTGGGTACCCCAAGTGTTTTTCTCTTTTTCTTTATAGCCAAACCCCCTTTCTCCAACCCACTCATTTGTGTGGAGAGCGTGCCAAAGTTTTTGCGAAGAATGACTCAACCTCAATGGCTGTTGAGTTTCTCCCCAAACACTAACAATGCTTTCTCACATTCTGCTGCGGTCACCAAATCTACAATTAATTTCCAAGTAGTCTTTTCCTTGGCAGACAAAACCACCTCCTTTAAATCTCAGGTGACTTCAAACGCAGTTAAATGGAAAAGGGTGGAGAACACACTGCACAAAGATGGCATCTCTGTCTTTATAATGAGATTTTCACCTGATGCCAATCTGCAGACATGGAGGCTATCTGAGAAAGTTGTTAGATTGAAGTTTAGGAGAGAGAGGCAGACGTTTGGGTGATGATGGCACCAACTCTAATCCCCCAATACACCAAAGCAATCTCAGGCCTAATCTACGGCAGACAATTGGAATGAGACGTGCTGATTAAGAAGGTTTCTGTCTGTCACCCTCTCTTTTTTTCTGTCTCTCTCTCCATCAATATCTTCCCCTTTTTTGTATTCTCTCCAACTAGGCACCTCACAATTCAATTTGATTTCGATTCAGGGAGTCACAATCTGCTTCCAAAATGATTCTTGCTGCACCTCATTTTTTTGGTATTGGTAAAAATATGTTTGTCTCGTATTTTAAATGTTTTGCCAATTTAAAGTAGCTCATGACAGAATTATGTGTACAGATGTGTCATTTTCTGTGACTCATCATCTTTCGGGTGCATGATTGTAATTGTAATTCCTGATTAAGTTCATATTCCTTTTAATTTCAGGACTCAGAGTTCCCATTCACTCGCCCCCGTGCAGAGGATCTCTTTTCTCGGAGTTGGAGTTGGTCGAACAGACGGCACGCCTCACAGAGGAACATTCTCAGTCAGTGTTGAACTGCCTGAATACGTTGAACGGCAGGACGGCGGTCCCACTGAAATTCTTTCAGAGGCTCCTGGGGCATATGGCGGCCGCAGCGGATAACCCCGCTCGGTCTGCTTCATATGAGACCACTTCAACACTGGCTCCATGGCCGAGTCCAGAGATGGGCGTGGCAACACGGCACCTTCCAGGTGGCAATCACTCCAGAGTGCCGCCAAACCTTCAGCCCATGGTCGGATCCCTTGTTTCTTCCGGCTGGAGTGCCCCTAGAAAAGGTGTCCCGGCATGCTGTGTTCTTCACGGATGCCTCTGCCACCAGCTGGGGTGCCACGTACAACGGGCATGCAGTGTCAGGGGTGTGGATGGGCCCCCATTGGCACATCAACTGCCTCGAGTTGTTAGCAGTACGCCTTGCCCTGAGCTGCTTCAAAGGGCCACTACGGGGCAAGCATGTACTAGTCCGTACGGACAACTCTGCGACCGTTGTGTACATCAACCGTCAAGGTGGTCTACGCTTCCGTCGCATGTCGCAACTCGCAACTCGCCCACCATCCCCTCCTCTGGAGTCAGAGGCATCTGAGGTCGCTTCGTGCTATTCACATTCCCGGTGTGCTCAACTGTGCGGCCGACGAGCTCTCACGAGCTGCGCTGCCAGGAGAGTGGCGACTCCACCCCCAGGTGGTTCAGTTGATTTGGAGAGAGTTCGGAGAGGCTCAGGTAGACCTGTTTGCCTCACCAGTAACCTCCCACTGCCAGTTGTTTTACTCCCTGTCCGAGGGAACACTCGGGACAGATGCACTGGCACTCAGCTGGCCCCGGGGCCTTCGCAAGTATGCATTTCCCCCAGTGAGCCTAGTCGCACAGACGCACAGACCCTGTGCAAAGCCAGGGAGGACGAGGAGCAGGTCTTGTCAGTTACGCCTTATTAGCCCAACCTGACCGGGTTCCCAGAACTCTCACTCCTCGCAACAGCTCCTCCCTGAACCATTCCTCTGAGGAAGGACCTTCTTTCTCAGAGACGGGGCACCCTTTGGCATCCGCGTCCAGACCTCTGGAAACGCCATGTCTGGTCCCACGACAGGACGTGGAGGTTCTAGGTGGCTAACCCCCCCGTGCTACTTAACACCATCACTTCGGCACGTGCACTGTCAACGAGATGTGCTTACGCCTTGAAGTGGAACCTGTTCATTGGCCTCCATCAAGAGGGTGCCACGTGCAGTCATTTTTGGTCAACGAATCGTGCCTAGAGTTCGGGACGGGTGACAGCCACGTGGTACTGAGACCCCGGCCTGGCTATGTGCCCAAGGTTCCTACCACTCCCTTCAGGGACCAGGTAGTGAGCCTGCAAGCGCTGCCCTTGGAGGAGGCAGACCCAGCCCTGGCTTTGCTCTGTCCAGTTCGCGTTTTGCAACTGTACATAGACAGAACTCAAAGCTTCAGGAACTCAGACCAGCTCTTTGTCTGTTGCTGAGGCCAGCAGAAGGGAAAGGCTGTCTCCAAGCAGAAGATGGCCCACTGGATAGTGGATACCATCGCCCTGGCTTACCAAGCTCAGGGCGTGCCCTGCCTGCTCAGGTTGCATGCGCACTCCACAAGAGGTGTCGCATCCTCCTGGGCACTGGCTCCTGGCGCCTCGCTGACAGACATTTGTAGAGCTGCGGGCTGGGTGACACCTAACACGCTCGCTAGATTCTATAGCCTTCATGTTGAGTCGGTCTCCTCCCGTGTTCTCACCTCAGGTCAGAGGCACAGAGAGGCCCTGGCTTAGTGTCGGCTTGCTGTGCTTATATGTGCTTATTCTCCAGGGAGTCCCTACAAGGCAGACCCTGTTGAGTCCTCCGATCGGTAGCCGACATGGCGGAGTGTTGGACACCAGGCCTATACTCCACTGCATCCTTGAGAACCGGATTTAGGCTGGGTTCCATATGTGTGACCCTACGGGGGGATCCTGGCTGGTTTCACGGTTGCTCCTAGACGAAGCCCGTGTCTTTCCCTCTGGGAGAACCCACCTCTCATCGAGTGGAGTCACCCCAGTTCTTCAATATGTAGCACAGCCCTACAGGGTTAGTCGATATGTTCTTCCACATAACTTCTTCAGGTAAGGATGTGGCTTACGCTGCGTCCCTTTTCCACAAAGGGTACGCTTTCCCAGTGTTATCCAATAGTCTCACTGAATGGGTTTTGGGGAACAGCAGTGATCGACACTCTCTGTGTTAGCCCTGTCCCACCATCCTCAGGCAAGGGGATTCAGGTGGCTTACTACAGAGCGCTGGAAGAGGGCAGCTCCTGTGCCGCTTTGGTAGAGATTCCTATTTGTATTTTTTTAATTTCCTTTTTTGATGACTTTCAGCAGAATATTGTCCCTCATACTGTATATTTGTTTGCATGTGCACACTTTGTTCATGATATAAATGCTTCTCCAAATGTGCCCTCTGTGCCACAGCATGGAAAATATCTGTAATTTTTTGTTCATTGTGTGCTTTTCAAAAAGCAGATTTAATTAATATTCCTTTGTGTGTGTGTGTGTGTGTGTGTGTGGATCAAACCAGAATAATTTGAGAAAGAATCATGATGCATTGGTGAAACTATTTTTCCCTGCCCCCTGCTCTAGCTAGATGACATCATCATCCGCCATCATTACACATCCAGACAACCCGCCAGTCTTCACAGGGGAACATCTGTCCTATCATCTCTGCGTTTATTAACTCTGACAATATGTCATATTTAGCGGCCACCTGTAGCTCAGCCCAGTGTGTGGACACACACAGCCACGGCACATATGAATGATATGGGCAATCATTCTTCAGGTTCCATCTGTTCGACACACTCACCATCTCTATAACATCCCCACACTAACGTCTCATACAGATTTCCCTTCCTGGAGTGATTTATGCTCTTTTTCAAATTAGCTCTACTTCGCTCAGCAGTGTTGGTACATGTTATAAAATATAATGTCCCTACAGTGTCCTAAAAGCCATCAGGCACTCTGGAAAGAGAGAGACATGGAGGAAAATATGAGACATCTTCAAAAAAATAAAAAATAAAGTCCCTGAAAAAACAACAGCCGAGTAGCCAGATGTCATAGCGTGAGACGCTGAGTTCATACTAATTAAACCCTAGGCGAGAACAGAGAGAGAGAGTTTAGAGGGAAAGAGAAAATTAGGACAGGAAAGTGAAGATTTGAAGGAAAGGGTGGAGAGAACTAAGTTAGAAGAAATAAGAAATTAATTTGAAGACAGAAAATGAGAGGAAAAGAGAAAGAAAAATAACAGTAGGGTGGGGGGCAAATAGACCGCTATCATTTTAAATTATTTCACTCCCTTGTTTTGAGCAGATGTTGCCATATTTGCTGTGTCCCTTAAAGTGCCCCTGTTATGCTTTTTGGATATTATCTTTCATGTGTGTAAAATAGTTGCTTGAGAATATAAAAAGTTACTGTCTCCTAAAAGAAAGAACAGATTCTGAACAGCAACTGTTCATCAGTAATTCCAGTCTTACTTCCTGCTCGTTTCATAACAAATTTGCATAATGCCAGCATATGGTCTTCATTTGATGCTGTGAACAATGTCTACTTTGACCCAACCTCAAAAGTTGTTGCTGAGGCCCGGAAGAGTTTGGTTCGTGTTGTCGACATGCCGAAAAGATGAGGTTTTCTGTGCTGCAAAAGCAAATCCACTTTGCATGCACTTCCAAAGGATGAGGACTCGGGCTGGAATTGATAACGTAAAACCGATGCCATTACTGTTCATGTGACTGTGTACAAGTGCTAAGGAAGCCCCCAGAGCTAGTCCAAATCAACATATTAAAATAATTAAAATATTCCAATTGTTCTAAAATTTGATTTTTTTTAAAGTATGTAATGTTAGTGTTATGGATTTAAATATATTTGTAAAGAATGTTTACATCATAGTTCTCATAATTCACATGAAATTCTTGTTAATAAATGTATTTGTAGGTAAATGTCGGTATATATTTTTTAACGGCGGGGTCGTGGAGCTTTTGCAATGTTTTTGGGGGGCCTTACCCCTCTTAAGTTTGGGAAGCTCTGGTTTAGAGAGACCGAATTCTTCCAAAACGTTTCAGACACTGTGAGAAAAGAGGTGATGCTGCAATGTACATTATGAGAAAATAATCTGGTTTTTTTTTACCTTGGATGCCTGTAAACCTATTGTAGGAGACCTGCAAAACAATATTAGGAACCTTAAAAAATAGCATAATAGGGGCAGTAAAATTACAAAGAAATATATCAATAAAATCATTGTTTTAATTTATAACCAAATTCATAGGTTTGTGTAAAACTTTTGTAAGCCATTTCCATAAACTAACAAAAGCCTGTAGCGGAGAGGAATATCAAGTGTATGTAAAGTTACAGGGTGCTGATGTGCCACCGATAATCACCATTGATTTTTACAGGCAGCCATATGTCTACCTAATAAATGATTTATAATGTAATTTTACTGCATCCTTCTAACCAACAATCTTTGTCTCTCACACATACACACACAGCTGTACTAACACACCTCTCTAATGGGATATTGACTGGACGTGAATTTCAGGACACGCTTGGGAACAAAGTAATACTCAGTTATTACAGCCAACCCAAAGCCTGCCACTGAATTCATGTTATGATCAATATCACATTAATCTCTTTTCTCGCCATTCAAAACCCATGATGCCTTTGGAGGATGGCACCGGCGTGCGCTCCGAGGGGCGCAGGGCAACAGAGCGCTCAACCCTGCATCTGCAACAAGGTTTCATCGCTCAAAACGCAGAAAGCTCTTCAGTCACCGTCTGGCAATCCCACCTGATCGGCCTCAACTTCTTCAAAACAAGCAGCCAGGCAGGGAGGCGGCCTTGGTTTGTCCAACCACTAAGGATTGATCACTCAAAAATCTTCATGAATAATTTATTTGAATTCCCAGTTGACTATTTATGGAAAAAACCTTGACTCAATGATAAGATATACGATATGGGAGAGTGCGAAGATGAGGAGAGTGTTGGGTTTCGAGACCAACTCCTGGCTGAACAATAGCGCAGATCTCATTTAGATCTCACTCTCATTTATCTGTCATTCCCGTCACCTTGACAGCTGCATTTTTGTTAGTTTGCATTTCGTGAGTTATGCTCTTACATTTCAAATCGATCCAGCTGTTTCTATTTCAAGCTGACTGTTACCGGTGTGCAGATGTTTCTTTAGGAGTTTTTGAGCCTCGCGTATGACTGATTAAATGTTCGTTAAAATTATTAATCCTCTATGGAACGGCTTTGCCATATGGCAACATTTAAGTTTTACTCATTTCCTTGTTATTCAGAAAAAATACAATATATTGCACTATGGGGATTAAAAGGGCAGGCCTTAAGGTAGCCAATGATGTGCTGTTTTTAAGTCACATGACATTTCAATGTCCCTCCAAAACTCTCTTTCCCACTGTCACCCTCAAACGGAAGACACCTGTTGAAGTGCTCCAGAAATTGCTCTATTAACCTCATTTCTAAACATCTCTTCTCAAGGGGAATTTTTTGGCAGCAACTTTGAGAAGTTAATTAGATATTTTTATTCACAAATCAACTTACTGTGAATTGAGAAAATATCAATGTTTCCATATGGCAACAGTAATGTACTTCCCCATTGGGATTTTTTACATATAATCACATCAACAATATGATTGCAGTTATGTGTTTATTTGAAGTGTTTATTGTAGTACAGTTGTATTAATGTATAAATAACAAAATTATTTATTCTTTTCAGAAAATGAATGCAGCAATATTTTACGGAAAGGGCAATTGGAATGTGATGAGAGTGAGGATGAGTTAGCTGAATGATAGGGATTAAATAATGGGAATACTTATTTTTGGTGTGCATGAGTTCCAAGTATATAAATCCATCAGTCACTAAAAGAAATGTGCATTTAAATACAAAAGAAATAATACTTTTGACCATTTCCATTTAGGAGAACTTTTTTTTTTAACTTTTTTTGATTCACAAAATATTTCATGGTTAGAACATAATTCATTCCATAGAGGGTTAAAACATGCAAATTATGTGTGAGAATAACAGTGAAAAGAGTTGAGTGTATCATACAACGAATTCATTTTGGCTCATTCTCAGAAAGTGGTGCCATTTGTGCTGTTTGTTTTTTTTAAAAATTGGAAAATTGTGAACATTTGTAATTAATGCCCTGCTTATAATTTTGAATAGATAACTAAATATACTCAGGTTTGGTGCACCTTGCAATTAAACTATTTAACCTCGCAACATTCAAAATGTTTCCTGGTTGAAGGTAAATGCAAATTGGCCAGTAACAAACTTAATGAGGAAATATCATTGCAACACACCAAATCAATGTTGTTGAACTTGTATTAAAAGAAAAAAAGATGTATTTTTCCCCTAACATATTTATACACTTAAAAAAAAGTGCTGGTAAGGACAATGGAAACTTCTGTTTGGATCAGAGACTTTGACAATGCTCTCACAATTAAGAAAAACGTGAACTATTGTTTCAAATACAGGAAATATTACAGCATAACAGGGTAGATACAAGTTAGAGATAAACAAATTACTCTTTCTAAGAAAATGTAGAAATTTTGAAAGAGACTACAGTAAAAGAGGACAGGAAATTTAATTTCATTAAAGGCCAGTTTTATGTATAATTAGTTTTTCATAAATTCTATAACCCATTTAAATTAATGCCAGAAAAATTTGGCTGATATTACAATGAAAAATGAACAACTATAAAATTGTTTTGTTTTTAAAGTTCTCGCATTTTACACTAAACATACAGTAAAATAAATGTCACATTAAATAATGTGACAGTTCAGTACAGCATCCGTGACCTTTCCTTATAATTATATCTTAATACAAGGAAATTAATTCCTATTAGGAAATCATGTTGATACAAATGGCACACTCTCCTGAGAATGAGCCTTCAGAATTCATATACACTTAAGGGGTCTCAAAGAAAAAAAAAACATACCATTGTGATTAAAGAGGAAAATGGGAAACTTTATTATCAAGGAACAATGGAAGAGTATGAAAATAAATAATATAATAATACATCATATTTTTGTTTGACAGTGCGGTATAAGGAAACTGTGTTTTTGAATATGTACTTGAATCAAAAAAAAAATAATTGTTAGATACAATGTACTTATTGTGTTCATAAAGTATTGCAAAACTGTTGAGGTGGAATACGGATGAGGGACAGGTTTGGTGATATTGGTAGGTTTAAGGGTGGGTTCATGTGTAAGAGAAGAAGAAATAATTACTTATGTTCAGGTATTTTTAAAATATAAGTACAAAGTAAAAACATGTATAGCAAGTGCATTGTATTAAATGATTGATATAAATGTAAGTACAAGACATCGAATATAAAGTGGGATCAGAATCTGTTAATGGAGGTTATGTGCAGCAAACAGGTCGCATCACTTCCGGCTCGGGTCTTTTGTATGTGCTTTGTTAAACATAGAGCCATTTTCCTCAAGATAACCTTCAAAGGAGCTATCAAAGTTGAGCATAACTGGTGTCCATCGCTTATGCAGACTGATAGTGTTGTTGTACTCGAGACCGGTCTTAAGACCATTTTTTGAAGGTCTTGGTCTCGGCCCCATTTGGTCTCGTTCTTGTCTTGGTCTCAAACTAAAAGGACTCTGGATTTTATTTCAAAACCGGTCAAGACCACAACGCTAAATTGCCATTGTATTGTCTGATTTCTTTGTTAACATAATTAATTTTATTGGATGTAAAAACTTCCTGTTGCAAATGCAATCAATAACTTATTTCTAATTTCATTTATTTTGTTACTGTTGTGCAGGGTCAGAAATCAACAAGGTATTGTGTCACAAATGTCACCAAAATTAATACAAATGCCCACAAAATTCAAAATATGATTGCAAAAAAGTACTTGTATAAGATCTTGATATTTAGCCTATATTATAACATATAAGCAATATCACAAGAAAGAGGGCTGTTTTCACAAATATGAGCATAATTGCTGACGAGATATAGATTTTTTTAGAAATGTTCAATAAAGAAAATTTCATTTTTATAACATTAATATGAACATTATTTATGCATTTGTAATGGTACCAATTCAGATGTAACTTCTGTTCCACTTCTGCAGTGTATATACAATGACTTATTATTCTAATTGTAATTATTGATTAAAAATAAGACATTTCTCAGGCTGTAAATTATGAATTTCAGGAGGGCTAGTCTGGTCTTGGTCTCGACTTGGTCTCGGATTAGGTGTCTTGACTACAACAATACAGATTGAAATCTAAAAGTTTTTATTTTTCTTCTCCTCAATAATATTTAGATATTTCAATTGAAAAAAAATGCCAACAATAAAATGAAATAGGTTAGCAGATTACCTTAAAAGTCTATTGATACTTCCGTCATTTTGTACTGCTGAAATGCTTTCTTGAAAAAGCGGATGCAATGAGACCCATTTTCCTGTTTGCTCAAGTGACGTTCGTCATGAAGCCTATACATATATTTAACTTAAGCCACCAGATATGTGTGTTGTACTGTTGGGTTACAGGAACCACAGGTCACTTTATTTATCCTCTGGTGTCCTCTTGAAAACAATACCTGTGCATAACTAACTTGGGCTGGAACACAATATTTCACCAGCTGTACTGAAAACCTGCTCACTTAACATATTTAACTCTGCATGGGGAGAGAAAGTCAGTGACTAAACGGAAAAGGGAGAGGAAAGAAGGGAATAACTGGCACTTAGATAAAACCGTATAAATCCATAAATAAAAAGGTGTGTTATCTTCAATGGGAGCAGACTGTTTGAATTTCCGTTTTCAACCAGCAGAGCAGAAAAGAGACACGTCCATTATTTCTCCTGCAGAGAATTTTAATGAAATCACGTCCCCATGTGCAAGGCTGTTTAACTATTCATAAAAATCTATTTTTTCCCTCACTCATGTTGAAATATTTCTTTCTAAGTTTCTAAGTGTGATGTTCCAATTAAAGCATTCCAAGCATGCAAAGGCAATCATTATGAATTCTAAAAGTCCTATGATCATAAAAACAGGTTAAGCAGTCGAATTATGGTTGAAATACAGATTATTTCCCCTTTTTTGTTAGAAATTAGTTAATGAAAACAGTTAAAAACTTTTTTCCTTACCCACAAGTCACTATACAGTAAGCCATTAATTTTGCCATTAAGACATGTTCCTAAATCAACATCTTTTGTTAATCTTGGAACAAAAATTGTCCAAAAATTTAGCCCTAACCCAATCCCTACCCCTAAACCTAACCCTTCCCATAACTTATCCCTAAAATCAGAGGGAAATGATGAATAGCACTGATGTGGAAGCACCTAACGCTGGTTATAAGCCTAAACTTGACATAAACGGCAAACTTCTCCCTCAAATCAGATTGGTTGACTGGAATGTTGTTCCAGGATCAACAAAGATGTTGATCCACGAACAAGTACTTGATCAAATCACGTTCACCATGATTTATATTGTGAATGTTTGGGTTTGATTTGATGGGAAATTTGCATTTTCTAGTGATCATGGCAGCGATATCTTAACAATGGTGATCAAATGAAAGACTGTGAGCAAACGTTTGCCATTTTTGTGGAGCAATGTTTACCTCAACAAAAAGCACGTACACTGACGGTATCAGTCGGTAAAATGCTTTGATATGTACAGTACAACGGTTCTTCCTAGACTACCCATCATGCTCAAAAATCCATAATAGTACCATGGTACTTTTTGTAAGTGTAGTGCCAGTAAAGTACATCAGATCATAGTAGTTTGCAGCGTTCTTCACAATATGACAATCAAAACCAATTCACAAGATTATAACTGACATGCATATTGCATTGAGCACAGATTATGTGGGATATTTATGCTGTTACCTGATTTCCATAATTCTTTTATTGAATCTGGTGCTACATCAACACCTTAAACGACCAAAACTCATATAAATCAGCCCAAAAGATGAAACTGCAGTTACCCAAAAGCGTCTAATCCTAAAGTAAGCTTGTTACAGTCAAAGCCCCATTAACGCTGATTATCCAGCACGCTAATGCAAACAGCGTCTCACTGCAAAAGCAATCCTCTCTGCTGAAGAGCCCATTCATTCACAAACAGACCTGACATCCATAATACCACTTTTTAGTGAGGTCTAAACAAATATTGTAGTGTGCAAACCAAACATAACTATGGCACAAATATTATTTGCGCTGCAAAGCAATTAGACGGGTCATTAGTAATCTTTACTGGTCTTAGCTGTGAGTAAAAACAAAACAAAAGTCTCAAAATGTTCCTATTTTTTTCCCCCTCTCTCTTACAGATGAGAACCGTAGTGTACCAAAGTTTTTTTATTATTATTATTATTTAAAGAAAGATGTGATCTGACTTTGATGTGTGTTAGTCTGTGGGAGAAAGCATTGCTGGGGAACAGATCTCCCTCGTGAAGATCAAAGCATGTTCAGAGACGGGTAGGAGGCAGTGCACCTCTGGTTACGACCTATCAAAGTGATTTCAACTCACGGCTAAGTGCTATTCAGTTCTCATTTAAAGTGGATTAACTCGGGGGCACTATAATAACACTGAAGCAATGAGCTTCAGAAGAAATTAATTATCTGTGAATTGAATGTTTTGAATGACTGATGCATTGCGGGGGAAATCTATCAATCTATCATCACAACAACAAACCATATAAGTTACTGGATTATTAATTTTCCTTAATATACTGGCATAGTGTATGAATACATGTTATTGAAATACACCAGTCAGGCGTATCATTATGACCACCTTCCTAATATTGCGGTAGTCCCCGTTTTGCTGCCAAAACAGCCCTGACCCGTCGAAGCATGGACTCCACTGGACCTCTGAAGGTGTGTTATGGTATCTGACACCAAGATGTTAACAGCAGATCCTTTAAATCCTGGAAGAGGTGTTAGTGAGGCCAGCAGGGGGCGCTGACTCTGTGGCCTGTGTGGGTCCTAACGCCCCAGTGCAGTGATGGGGACACTACACTGTCAAAAAGCACCGTCCTTCAGATGAGACCGAGGTCCTGACTCTCTGTAGTCATTAAAAATCCCAGGATGTCTTTCGAATCCTGGGATTTTCATCCTGGCTCATTGGAATCTGTCATCATGGCCTCCTAATCATCCCTATATACTGATTGTTATTATTATAATTATTATTATTATTTTAGTCCTGTAAGTTGCAAGATGGGACCTCCATGGATCTGACTTGTTTGTTCAGCTCATCACATCCCAAAGATGCTCAATTGGATTGAGTTTTGGGGAATTTGGAGGCCAAGTCAACGCATCAAACTTGTTGTTGTGTTCCTCAAACTATTCCTGAACCATTTTTGCTTTGTGGCAGGGAGGATTATCCCACTGTTGGCGCTTTCGACAGTGAACAGGGGCAGACTGACTGGTCTGTAGTCCCATACTTAACAATGTATTCTGACGCCTTTCTATCAGAAACACCATTAACTTCTTGAGCAATCTGAGTTACAGTTGCTCGTCTGTTGGATCGAACCACACGGGCCAGCCTTCACTCCCCACGTGGAGCAATGAGCCACCCATGACCCTGTCGTCGGTTCACCACTGTTCCCTCCTTGGACCACATTTGATAGATACTGACCACTGCAGACCGGGAACACCCCACAAGAGTTTTGGAGATGCTCTGACCCAGTCGTCTAGCCATCACAATTTGGCCCTTGTCAAACTTGCTCAAATCCTTACGCTTGCCCATTTTTCCTGCTTCTATCACATCAACTTTGAGCACAAAATGTTCACTTGCTGCCTAATATATAACATCCACTAACAGGTGCTGTGATGAAGAGATAATCAGTGTTATTCACTTCACCTGTCAGTGAAGTTTGAATTGATGACGAGAGCATGGTGATCTCTGCACCTCTTGCGTTCAGGCAGCTTTAGAATTCTTGACCATGAGAGAAGACCCACAGCCTCTGAGACAACCGGTATCTACCTTGTCAAATGTCTTGATCAACACTTGGTTCTAAATGACAGTTGTCTTTTGCTTTTCACTTGAACATATCATAGTGTTTGTGTATAATTCATCCATATTACATTGAATTACATTTATAAACACTTTGGAAGTGTGCGCAAGGAATGACAGGTCACAGATTTGTTAAAAATGTGCTAGCCTGTTGAGCCTTTGGGGAAAAAGCATTAAAAGAAGTGTTGTTAAAACAGCTTGTTGAGATATTGAGGGAAAAAGGGAAGGGAGAAAGAGGATGTGTGTGGATGTAAATCAGGAAATAAGCTTCAGGTGTCTCATTATTCATGTGGGCGGAGCAGGGGGTGTGGCTTGGTGATGGATGGAAAAAGAAAATAACAGTGTGAAAGCAAAAAAGCAGCAAAGGCCAGGATTTGTTCACTCTCTAGAAAATGATTCTGTGAGGTGGAATGAGAGTTCACAATGGAAGGCAATCCTATGTTAATCCTGTTTGGCAGCAATCACTCTCAGTGATGGGAGTGGAAAGCTCAGACATGCACTGAAAAAAATGTTACATTTACAGTAAAAATCTTGCAGCAGCAGCAAAAACTAAAAAAATGACAGAGATAATGTTATAGGATGGCATGAGAAAAAACTATAAAATATACACCATTTAAAATATAATAAAATTTCATGTATGTTACTTGGGCTTCCCTTTTTACTTTACTGTTTTTGTAAATTACAAAACTTTTACTTCAATAATATTTTTCACCAAATTTTACAGTAAAAGTACATGTACTGTATAATTCGGTTTAATCTAATTATTTACCATACATGGTAACTTCGTCAATGAAGAGTTATTTACTGTAACATTTAGTTTTTCTATAAAAATGACAAACTTTTTACATTCTGGCAGTTTTGCATGTATTAATTCAAGCATTAAGGTTTTTATTATACAAGTGCCATAGTCGTTAAACAACTGGCGTGGAGCAGAGATCATTTTAAGACATTATTGTTTTTGCTTATATATTCAGAAAATATTTAGCTGAAAGCTGCAAAAAAAAAAAAACATTTCTGATATGTCATTATCTTTTTTAATTAAATTCACACAAAAAAAATGTACAATGTTCATAACACCAGGCTGTATGCGTTCGCTGCAAATGAAGATGGAAAAAAGGTTAATAATGTGTTCACACTAATAAAACTCAGATTCTAAAAACACTAAACAGATTCTGACACACAGGTTTATTCACAACATCAGAGATATTTTCAGGGTTCCTACACATTTCCATTTCAAAATTCCATACTTTTCCTAACGATTTTTGCCATTGGTAAGCCTCTGTCTCCTTTTCTGTGTTTTCTCTGCTTCGTGTTTGCCCTATTCCGGGTCTTTTAGTGATTTTTAAATCCGTGTTTGATTACTGAAACAAAGTTTTGTATTTGCTATTCACACCCTTCTCTTCTTAAAACCACCTGAGTGACTTTTGTTGGGCATTAATCTACAAGTTCTAATATATTCCCTGTTTAGCAGGATGGCTATAGTAACTTCGTTTGTTTCCCTTTCTGACCATACCACTTGCTATATAGGCGTAAATATTTAATTTAATATTTTATTTAATTGGTTGTTGTTTAACAAGGAAACAAAGCATTCTGGTGCACTTTGACAAGAAAATAAATGGAAAAAAACAACATTTGCTTCACGTAAAAGCAAAAAACATTATTGGCACTGGGGCTGAGCAGTGACACAAAGCTTGCATTTTGATTTGATTAACTTTGATTAAATATTGATTAATTGATTAATTTGGGGACTATCAGGAACAGTACATGACAAATTTCCTCAAAGAAAAAATCACTCTCAATTAATGCTGTAAACTACACAGCTGGTACATCATTATAATAATAATAAAGGTTAAAATTGATTTGTATGATACTTACATATAGGCTAAATTACACATAAGGAAGTTTTTGTAATAACATTATAATACGTTTTTTATGTAGGCCTAAACATTGGTGGCTGTTACAAAACGTATTTATACATTCGGTATTGAAGAAAGTTAAGTACAAATACAATGAATATGGTATAGCAAAATGCTCCTCTTTAAGTTCATTTTTGTAGCAGACTAATGAGTTTTTGGACGTCGATTACACGCGACATGATACGGATTTCGTTATATGTCGTTTTGTATCTTTCAGCATACCTGAGGATGTTCATTCATGTTTATTTCGTGTAGTAACTAGTAAAGTGGAAGAGATGTTCGGTTCACGAGCGCTACAGCGATCTGTCAAGCCACAGAGCGCCAATAAAGATCACGACTCGCTCCAGTCAATGGGAAAGTAGCCCACTTTTGATTCTTCTGAGAATCTCCCAAATCTCCCAATCTCCCTCCAAAAAAAAGCTTGCGATACTAAACACTCACATAAATTATGTATTTTGATTCAAAATGGCAAAAGTGCCTAAAAGTGACTAGTTTGCAGGTATGATAAATTAGAAAACTGAATAGAGTCAATAGTCTGGAAACACAAATATTTTTCCATACTTTTCCAGACCTAGAAATTTTTTACAACATTTTACCACATTTTTACAAATTTTTCTTCATGCTGAAGCCCCAAAGACACACTTTTCAGATTCATACAGTTAAATACAGTGGTTTAAAAACTATCCCTCACCCACACACTAATTATAAACGTTATGCAAATTGATGTTTGGTTGCCTTCTGTGTTCTACACGAGCTGAACCCTCAATTCTGCTCTAAAAGCCCCTGTTACAATCATTCCAACACTATAATGTTTTATACTGTGGCGAGATCAGACCAATAAACAACATGAAAAATTTAGAAAGAGAAAAAAATGTTTGGAATAATTTACAAGTATAGGCTTCTGTACACTTAAATATCCACACAGTTGCTAGTGTACAGAGATGGATTATAGATTAAATATATGTAAATGTCTGCCAATGTCAGATTTGATGATGTCTGTGCTGACTGCAGATCAGTATACCATAAATTATTCTTAAGACTTAGTATGGCTCAAAACCAGTGACTGACATTTCTTGATATCACTTTTTGCTTTTGAATCTTCTATTGCTTTCCCCCTGCTGATGGTCATAAATATGGTGGCTGTGATGAAAAGGTCACGTGACTGAGAGAGATGAATATACTGAGAGATTACACGAACTATCTCGTACGCAGAGACCAAATTATTCATACTCCTAGGCGGTCTACATTGATACATTTGGACAATCCCTGTCCACATTAGTGTATTCAAGGGTTTTCCCAAAGTTCCTCATCCACACAGAGACGTCAGAAAACGCTTAGATCACCTATCACTATCACACAAGATACTGAGAGAGCAGATTTCATGCTATTCTTCTGGCATGATCATTTATTAGCCAAATATCCCACCACTCACTGTTGCATCCTGGTTGCACTCAAATTTAAGACACAATTGTCATCAAATTTTCTGTTGTCTTTGCAGAAATGTAATGTGAAGATTCTACAAAGGAACATTTATCTTTAGCAACAGTATGAAAGTAAATATCAGGCACAACAATGCTGGGTATAACCATAGATATTATGGATACAATATTCATCACATGACTAAACATGTGTCATCGTTTTTGATTACCTCAGTTTTATATACGTGGTCTTTGTTGATAAAAACGCTGTCTAAGTGCGGATGAAAGGACAAAATGGAGAGAAAAGGGTGCGTTTTCAAACGAAAACGTATTAGTTTGGACAAGGCCCTAGATAAGCAACCTTGACCAAACATTTTCTGCATTCATAGATTGAAAGTAAACCAGGCTTCTGGCTTGGGAGATTAAACCGGCATTTTGACATTCATAGATTTCACCAGTCTTCTGGTACTTAGAGACTAAAGAAGCCCTCTGGTCATTTAGATATTAAACACGTCTTCTGTGATGAAATCTTTCTGAGAGTCAGGTACAGAGACACATACTACAGAACAGACAAAGCCAAGAGAACAAAGAGAGTTTAGAGAGGATCACTTGTAGTATCAGACTGAAACATTTTTTGAGTGTGTTCTTTTCTTCTGAGGCATAAAGCTGCTTTTACAAATTAGTCTAGTTATAATATTAATAATGTTACTTTTACTAATGTATGCTGTGTTGCTATATGAAACCATTTTAATTAGAGCTGTCCAACAATTAATCGCAATTAATCGCACCCAAAATAAAAGTTTGTTTGCATAATATATTTATGTACTGTGTATTTTTATGTATATACATACATGTGTATATACTGTATATTTATATTTATCTGTAATTTATGGTATATACATAAATATTAATATTTTAAAAAATTATATATTTTTGTCAATTATATACATGCATATGTGTATTTATATATGCATAATAAAAATACACAGTACACACATGTATATTATGTAAACAAACTTTTATTTTGAAAGCGATTAATCACGATTAATCGTTTGACAGCACTAATTGTAATATATTTTAAAATGTCATTTATTTCTTTTATACTTCTTTTAAACAAACTATTAAAGTATACCTTCAGTCTATTTTTTCAGTACTTCTCACAAATATATTTAAAATTACATTTAAGTATACTTGACTTATAATGACTTGTACTCAATTACGCTATTACGCATTTTTTGAAATAGTACAGAATCTCTGGATCAAAACACAGGTGAACAAAAAGCAGAAACAAGCAACAGAAGCATTGTTTTGATCATCGCTCTGAATCCGATCCAGACACTGACTTATTAAACTAACCCACATTCAAAGACAAAAAAGGACAGTTAAAGGTATGTTTTAGTTAAAGTACAGTTAAAGGAATATTTTAGTTAAAGTACAGTTAAAGGAATATTTCAAGTACAAAAATTAATACCTAAATAGGAACATACAGTAGTATTATACTTAAAGTGAAAAAATAATATAGAAATAGTAATCTACAAGTATAATGTTAAGTTCACTTAAAGAAATCTCAAAAGTACACTTAAAGTATAAAACTACCAATAGTTTACTTTTAAAGTGTACTTTCATAAACTGAAAAGAAATGTGCTACAAGTATTTAGTTGCTGTACAAATGAAAAACCTATAGTGTACTCAAAGTTTATTACTGTTACACTTAAAATAAACTTTTATGCACAAAAAAGTAGGCCAATTTAGTGTTAAAAATACACTTGAACTGTACTTAAGCATACTTTATAAAATTAACAAAGTTATTTTTTGTAAGGGTATCCCGCAGTCTCTAATTCTTGGAATCGGATGTAAATTGTCCTGAAAGGTCCGCTCAGCTTGCCTGAGCAAGGATATAATGCCTGTCCAAGTGAAAGACCCAATAGATTTTCAGAAACGTGGCTGTTTCTGTTTCGCCGACGATCAGTTGATTGGTAATGACATAGTGCTGTCATAATGACACCATCAGTCTGTATTTCTCCCTCTCTCTGATGGAAATTCCTCAGAATGGCCTAAAGCTCTTAACTGGCCAGAAGCAAATTGACTGGGGTATTTATTACTCCGGCGATAACATTTGTTTCCTCTGACATCTGGGTCATTACAAGAAGCGGAGGCTTGGACTCGACCGGCCCATTATGACCCTGATGTGTTTCGCAATGTCATTATGGGCGGATTAATGCCAACCATCAGAGCGGCTATATCACACTTTAATCTGAGAAGGACAGCTGAATGATGAAGCCTACTTAGGATCCAAAATTCAATCATTCTCCATTCTCTCATGTTCAGGATAATGATCATAACACTTTAGTTTTGATTTTTTTTAGAAATACATAAACTAATTATGACTATGGAGAGTCGCTTATCTCCAGCTGAACAGCTGCTCTCTCAGAGTTGCCTTTCCTTTCTGGTAGAAGATGATCTGTGTATACACAAGAGAATGTGCCTCGGGTTTGAGCGTCTGAATTGTAATTACCTTAATCGCAATGTATTATTGTTCTGCAGTTCTTTTTGTGCTTGTTATTTACTGTGTACAATAAATATACTCTGGAATTCCTATGTCTTAATGAGTGGTAGTCAAACACCCGTTTCTCTAAGACCTCAAACAAAACGCACCTAATTCCAGACGAAGGACAAAGTGATTATGAATGCTCCATATAGAGGTGTCGCTCGTTGTCCCCGCAGAATAGACAGAGTAATTATAAGCGGAATTAGGATGCAAATAATGAATTATAAGAGCGCAATTAATTAACTACAGTGACAGGGTTTTTTTTAAAGGTTAACAAGAAGTTCTGACATGAAAACACTTTTTGGTGTCAATCCCTATAATGCAACATTTATCCTGTAAACTGTCAGTGTCCGTGTCCCAGTAGTCCTGGGACGCTTTTTTATAGCCTTTTACATTTTATAGTAATTACATATTGATACAACATTACATATTTTGAAAGATTTGAAATTGGACATTGGGTTACAAAGAAAAAGGTACTTAACAGCGTTTTAGCAGGCTCCTCCCCCTAGTCTCATGTTTCAAATGTTTCTAAATTTATAACCAAAATTTTTTCTAATCTTGACAAAATACATGTCGTTGGAAAGGTCTGAGTCTGATTCCATATTTGACCATTGTTGAGTGAAAGAAGTGATATTCTGATAAGAAAAAATGAATGCATTTTTGTGATAACTTCAAATTTGCAACACAACTTGGCTTTGATTTTCTAGAAATCTTAAAATCCAAATGATTTTTTATAAAATATTTTTTATAAAATAAAATATCTTCAGGAAGTCATATGACAAGAGGGTGACATGATGTTTTCATTTTTTGTTAGCCTATCCTTTTAATAACCGGGGACAGGCGCCTCTAAACACTTCCATAATTCAGAACCTGCTGTTACTTTAGCTAGATGTTAAACCGCGAAACAGCTCAATCAAAGCTGTTTGTGCTAGTCAGACATTCGTTTTTTTCTTTAGAAGTAAAGCTCAGCTGCAGTCTGTGAAGGAGGCCGTGATCGCAGTGGAGAGTCTGAGATGTGGCATGGAGTTCTGGGGCAGCAGCTGACACAGATGCTTATTTCATGCTCTGAAGGATGTGCCTTCTTCTATTAAATGATCGGTCAATTAATGTAGGTTGAAAGATTTGTTAAGCTGCTTTGAGCCAAGTGAGCACATTCATTTATGATTTGGTACCATTAGACCAGATCACAGAATTACTTTAACACAGATCCAAAAACAAAGCAAAAAGTGATGTGTTGTTTGAAATTTATTTGTAACGCAATTGCATTAATGTAACTTTAAAAAAACAGAACACTGTAAACAAAACAGGCTTTTTGTGATACATCACGTCTATCAACTTACAAAACACGCGTTTCCCAATCTGTTCAGCAAAAATGACTCTCACCGTAGAACTTCACAAAACCATTAAAAAGTATAAAATACAACTAAACTATTTTAACGCCAGAAGCAAAAAGTAAAAAAAAAAAAAATGCATATATATGCAGAAAGCTTCAAATTATCAAACAATTAAAATTTCAACGTGACTTTGGAAATTAAGTGAAATTCAATTCAATGCAAGATCTTTTGGTAACACTTTATAATAAGGTTTCATTTCAACTTAAAAGGTGCAATATATAGTTTTTCGTCCGCTAGAGGTCTCCTATTCAAAACAGAAGGATGCCGAGTTTGAGCGAGGAATCTTGGGACATGTGGTCTTCACCTCACAGCCGATGGAGAAGAATCAGAATGGACTCGAGCAGAAATGATGTTCAGTGCAGGACCGAGTGTTGTGAACAATGCGCTTGAGCGATTGATAATGAGAGACGAACGCGGCACACGGCTCACGAGCAGGGGGACTTTTATTATGCCGCAGTCGCCGGTGCCGCTTCCTCTTTTTCCAGTGGTGAGTATGAGGTAATGCAGCTCTGTTTATCATATTAGATACATTTGAGTGTGTGGAAAATGATGTTATACTCTGTGCGTTCACTCGCCGGCTGCTGTGAGACATTTATCGACATAAAATAGATCGATATTAGAATATCATATTAAATGCTGGATGGCTTGTGTTGATAAATGGCATGAAATTAATTTTAAAACATATTGTATGATGGAGAAAATTCTATATTACTGTTACTAAAAATAAAGCTGCATCTGATAACACTATGTTAGCTACTTGACAAAATAGTGTTTTTCTCTGAGGCATGGTGAAGCGTGGTACTCGCAAAAAATCAAGAAGTTAAAATTAAGAAGATTAAACGTGTTGAGCTATATTACAATAATTAGTTTTCTGTCTATAAATGTATCAAAATAGATGTTCCCTTGTTAGTGTTCCCACATGTAGTTCCCACATTAAAGTGTCTTTGGTGTTTCCATGGTTTCTACAAAATAAAACCAGAAACCGAGGGTAACGCGGATATGATGCAACTGACTGGCATCTCCCTCACATGTCCCGGATCCTTGGTTAAAATTACGATTTTCTCATGATTTACAAATAGTTGGAAACATTTGGAATTTTGTAAGGACTCAACTGAACAAAATAAATAACACTGGCCAAGTATGTTTTGGATATTTTACAGGAAAACTGTTACATATTTCAGCTTTAATATAAACTAACAATGAACAACACTTATAAAGCATTTATTAATATTAGTTAATGTTAATTTTAACATTTACGTTATTAAAATCAAAAGTTGCATCAGTTAAAATGATCTAATGGACCTGAGCTAACATGAAGTAACAGTTCTATTTGTATGAACTAATGTCACTAAAAATTAATAAATACTGTATCAAATGTATTACTTATTGTTAGTTAATGTTAGTTAACTAACTTTAATTACTGGAAACTTATTGTAGACTGTACCAATTATTTTTATAGTGCAGCCACACTAATCTCACAGAAGCTAAAACTTTACCAAGAAAAACTAAAAGTCTCATTTAAAAGGCAATACATTTGTTTCTGTACATTAGTGGAAGTGCAATAATGAACATGTTCAAACAATAAAAATTCTTCTTATTTCGACTTTTGGCTCCGTGTTTTCTTTCTGCTTCAGAGCTGACCACTCGTGCAGCAGTTAGGGTGTATCAGCAATTATGGATTATACCATTAAAGAAAGCATCCCAGAAGGGAATGCAGTTTAGTGTGCAGGGCTCATCAAGGCCCTCGCTGATGGCTCTTTCTCTCTCCTTGATGTCCACTTTCGGCTCGGATCATTTATAAACAAAATGGAGCCTGCCAGATGCAGAAAGCTTCAAAATGGCTGTCCCTCTGCCTGATTGAGATTAATGCTCCCAGCCCGGCACAGATTAGAGGAGTGAAGTAACCGTGTCTGATTTCAACTCAAACTGGGATTTATGATAGAAAAACACGGAGATGGGGTTACGCTTGTCATTGATCCGGCCCTGGCTCAGAACAGGCTAGTGAGCCCAGGAGATGACATGCTGCTACTATCGATAGCTGACAAATAATATCTGTCAGAGTCACATGACTGACAACCAATGATTTAGCGTTACACTCAGAACTTTAGGGGTTTGTATTGCGCTTTTCATGAATGGGTTAATTTTTTAAAGCATAAATTAATTCTGTCATCAATTACACACACTCATGTCGTTACAAACGACAATCTGATTTCTGAAATCTGAAATCTGATTTCTGTCTTTCCATTGAAAGTCTGTTCACCCAAAAATTTCGACGCCTCAAAACTTTCCTCAAGAGATCGTAAAAGAAATCCATATGAATCAAGCGGTTTAAACCAAGTCTTCTGAAAAAACAAGATTGCTTTATATAATGAAATTTAGGCTTTTATTCGCATATAAACACTGATGAGCAAACATACACAGAGCACACAGATTTGGTAAACAGAAGCTCATGCTTTATTGATGCGTGAGAACCAATCAGGTTCATTCTCGCATCAAGCAAGTACGGTTGTGCTTCCACAAAAACCAATGAAGTTGGTTCTCGCACGTCAAGCAAATGCAGTTGAGCTTCCTTTTACCAAATTTGACTGCTAGTGTATGTTCGTAAAGGCATAAATTAAATCTGTTCATAAAGTGATCGTGTCTCTTCAGAAGACTTGGATTAAGCTGCTCGATATGGATTTATTTATCAAATGATATATGAACGTTTTGAAGCATCAGAGTTTTGGGTGAATAGGCTTATGATGGAGGGACAGAAATCTCTCAGATTTCATTAAAAATGTCTTCATCTGTGTTTCGAAGATGATCGAAAATCTTATGGGTTTGGAACGACATGAAAGTGAGTAAATGATGACAGAATTTAAATTTTTGAGTGATTTAACCCTTTAATCTAGAATGAAAAGTAGTAGTGGCTTTAAACACATTTTAAAATCTATTTTATTTACCAAAACCATGATGCTGGTTCCTACTTTTTTCCAAATGTTCACCCTATTCCTTAAAAAAAATATGTTTTGAACAAAAAGTATCACTGGCTATATCTTATAAGAACAAATATTTTTTTCTTTAATTTATGCGAAAGGTTCTAGATTAAAAACTGAAAATTGTCTCAAACCTCAAGTAAATGTAAAATAAACCTTCCTTGAAAAATATTTATTTTAATTTCCAAATGTTGACGATCAAAATGTTCCAAGGATTAAGTACCATCTTTCATTGATCATTTACTGAAAAAGACAACAAAATCCAGTTTCAGACCCTATTCATCAAAAGTGCCACATCGCATTTAAGAGTTCTTAATGGGTGTTTTATGAGGTATAGATGCTTCTTTGGATAAAGATACGCTGACACATAATGGTATTTATGAGTACATAAGCTTGATAAATATTGATGCTATGCTGCATGGTTCAGCAGTGGAGCTGCCGGCTTGGGGAAGAGGCCATAGTCGGATCACACACTTCCTGTCTCCTCGATGAAGAACGAGGACCTCTGATGCATAAACATTATCTGCTACATTTTACATAGTAATCTTGCAGTTACCTGCTGCTCCTTGCCCTACATTTTTAAACATAAATCATACTGAAAAGAGGAGGAGAGGTTTGGTTGAAAAGAATATTGAAATGTACCTCAGGTTTTAAGATTCTTATATTATTTAATTCTTTCAAATAACAGCCCTGGTTAAATGTCCATCTTAAGCCAACATAGATTTACCTACATGCTTGCGAGTGTGAACTTGAGAGGAACAGACTAAATACATCCACTAAAAATCACAAGTAATTTCAAAGAAAAAAACCTCAGATAGTTCTGATAAAAACAGTGTTTATTGAATTCAGTTTAAACCCTATAATGCCCCTTTTTACGAGATGTAAAATAAATCTCTGATGTCCCCAGACATTTCAGCTCAAAATACCACACAGAATTTTTTTTATAGCATGTTAAAAATGGTCACTTTTTGAGGGGCTGTTTTTATTTGTATCACTTTAAATGCAAATGAGCTGCTGCTCCCGGCCACCTTTCAACAAGAGGGCGGAGCTTCAATAGCTTGTGTTGCAGCTCCGATTACCTCACGCAGACATACACTGAAAATCTCAGAAACTGTTCAGCTTTTTATGCTCAAACGGGAGTCGGACAATGATGGAGAGATGCAAGAAGAGGTGTAGAATGCCACAGGGTGTGTTGATGAATTTATGTAGCAGAAGTCATTGATTAGGTCACTTTAAGTCACTCTTCCTCTTCTCTAAAGCACCTCTTCTAAACACCCCCTTTGTTGCATGTTCTCGGGGGCAGGGTTTATGTAAATTTTAGGGTTAGTGATGTCACTAACCTGGGAAGAAGCTCGTTGTAGTCCCTAACAGCCATTTGTTGTAGTCCTTAAGAAGTGATTTCTTTAAAAGAAAATGTCCCTTTGCTTTGAACATTGAGCGTCGTAACTTTGCAGATGTTGTTTATGCTCAAACAGCAATATTTCACACAAACTAAAGTTAAAAAAGTGAAATCATAATTAACCACCACTTTAAAGGGAGGCTTAAAAGTCCACTGTGTACATCAATTAGGTTGAAAATGCACTAAAGACTTCCCTAACTTAGCTCTCTCTTGACTTTTTATTCTTTTTTTCTCATTTAAAACATCTTTAAATCTATTGACTGCTCAACAGCATCTCCAAAAACTCTGTTTTACTCCACCTGTTATAGCCTTTGTTGTTTAATATGGCGTAATTATTGCTCATGTTTTTTATGGATGGTGTGAAAATGTGTTGGCAGTAAAATTAACAGGCTGTTAGATGATCGCATAGAACAATTATCTGCTTTGTGCGTGGGCAGGCATAAAGCACAGATATCACTACAACAAAAAATAAAAAGCCTTTTACTGGGTTTCACAAGCTTTCTGCATTTGGGGTTTTCACACCGCATTGAACACCAAATGTTAAATGCATTTTTTTCTCCTACCAGCTTCTTTCGTCGTTTCTCTCTTGAAACGACAGTAAAAAGCTCTCCGCTTTGGTTCTATTGTGTCTTAGAGCTGTTCAGAACACCTCTACGTGCAGCGGTATTCTGTTAAAGAAGTATCTTCCAGGAATTGGCTCATTTCTCTGAGCACTTAAATGTGTTCATTCTTATTTCAGAGAACCACTCCATTTTTTGGATGAACAGACGGGGAAAGCGGCTTTTACTGGCTGGCCACCTGTTCTCATCTTTTCTAAAGAACGGGAGAAAGAGAAGCATGTGTATGTGTGTGGTGGAGAGAGATAGACGGGGAGGAAAGGAGAAAGAATAGGTGAGCTGAAGGGAGGATAGGGAACTCAATGTGATTGAAGCATCTGTTTTTCTGTTGTATACTTTCCTTTGGGAGAGAGCATCACACACACACACACACACACACACACACAGAAAAAGCCAAGTTATATCACCTGGCAGCTACCATTTCTTACTTTTCATAGCTCTACATAAACACAGTACCAGGGTTCATACGATTTCAGCCTTAGACCAGATCCCCTTACCCCATATGTGGTTTTGTGGCTCAGAGAAAAGCCATGTTCACACAGACAGTCTGTCGGGTCACCAGGTTGACCTACTGTTGACCTACTGCTTGTATTGCCATTAAAAGTAAGATTTTATTTGATTTACTTGCTGCTAATTATGAACATTTTCAGAGAGAAAGCATTTGAATAGAAATAGTTCATTCTTGGTTCATTATGTCATTAAGTGGTTTAAGTACAATATATTGCAAGTTTTTCATTCGCACTGAAAGCGATTTCCAGCAACAAATTTCTATATTTCTATGCAGCAACAAATCAAAAGAAAGATTTCCTTTGGTATGACAGTTGTGGGCGTACAATATGTTACATTTCTGCATGACTGACATTTATTTAAATAAGCCAATCAAAAAAAAAAAAAGGCCAGTAGATGTACAGGAATTTCTTTCAAAACCTGTTTGAGTTTCTTTGTTCAGTGGAATTCAACAGAAGCTATGAAAAAATGATGATTTTTTTTTCTCCATACAATGAAAGTCAATGGGTCCAAATCAAAATTTAATTTTGTATTCCACAAAAACTCACACAGATTTGGAAAATGAGCAAATTATATTAGAATAGAAATTTTGGGATTTGGAAAAATAGCAAATGATATTGTAATTAAAATTTTGGGATATGCAAAATTTTAGTATTTCAATTTTAGGGTGAACTATCCCTTTAATAATAAACCAAAAATAATTTAATAATATACTTTAAATTATAAATGATGAATAAAAAATAATTGGTCTTAAAGGATTAGTTCACTTTCAAATAATTTTACTCACCCTCAAGCCATCCTAGGTGTATATGACTTTCTTGTTTCTGATGAAGACAGTCGGAGAAATATGAATAAATATCCTGGCGCTTCCGAGCTTTATAATGGCAGGAATGCGCTACCAAACAAGTATGAGCTGAAGAAAGTGTCTCCATCCACATCCATCCATCATAAACATATTCCACGCGGCTCCGGAGGGTTAATAAAGGCCTTCTGAAGCGATGCGATTGTGTAAAAAAATTATCCACATTTAACAAGATATGAAGTAAAACGTGTAGCTTCCGCCAGACCGCCTTCCGAATTCAAATTACGGAAAAAATGGAACTGACATCTAGTCAGTTCTGTTAGTTGAATAGGGAAGGCGTAGGATGTACAGCGTAAGCTTTTTGAAGAATATGAAAGGCGGTCTGATGGAAGTGACATATTTTACTTCACACCTTGTTAAATATGGATATTTTTACATAAACGCATCGCTTCGCTTCAGTAGGCTTGGATGTGTCAGGATATTTATTAATATTTCTCCGATTGTCTTCATTAGAAACAAGAAAGTCACCTAGAATCGCCTGAGGGTGAGTAAAACTTGGGGTAATTTTCATTTGAAAGTGAACTAATTCTTTAATGATTTATTGCAAAATGGAAAAAGATACTGAATGCTCAAGTAACCACAATAGAGTATTTAGATATCTGATCTGGAATAAACATAACAGCTGGTTTATTGTTATATACATGTCTTTATATTTTCAATAAAGAAACAAATTCAAATGATAGAGTGCTATTAACTAAATCTCTGGTCTGTGCTGAGGGTTGAATTTCATTTATTACAAAATTGCTGATCATTGTAGAAAATTAAGGATCTTCAGAGAGGAATCTAAGTGGTCCTAAAGCAGACACCTGAGGCATGCCGCAGCCAGACTCAGCAGACCAGAAAAGATAAGAAATTTTGTGGGCCTGTACATTCACACTCACCGATCAGCGGAACAGATAGCGAGCCAAAGCATGCCGCAGGGTCCTATTAACAATGAAAGTGGCCAGGCAAGCGTACGAGCATTTATGACCTCTGTGGAAAGAACAGAGGGAATATTGTTCCTATTATTCTCGGTTCATCGTTTCACTTCTTGTGTGAAGGTCAGTTCCAGAAAGAGGTCGAACTAAGAGGTGGAAAGGGAGGAAAGGAGAATAATTCATATTCTCATAAAAGGGTCAGTGCAAAAGACCATTGAGTCAACCTCTATGGTTCTCTCTCACTCTTTCCCGCTCTTCTCAAAGCTTAAAAGGGATTTACAGAAAGCTGGATGCCTTTAGTCAAGGACATCCATTCATTCCTAAAAATAAAAGTCTCTAAAATAAAATAATAAGTTTACTTATCAAGAACTATTTTTCAAAGAATAGCAGCTATAGTTGTCACTAGGGGAAGTAAATGTTTTACAGTATGTAAGGTAACTGATATTTACTTCCAAACAGGGACAGATTATGACACGGTCTTGCCCTGGGCACGGACCTGTCTAAAGGCCCCCTCGACGGGAGGGGGGAATTGGTAGTTGTTGGGAGAACCAGCGAGGCACTTCGATTTCTCGTTGCGTATTGGTCTAGTGCCATGGGCACGTGTTCAGTAGGCCCTGCTTCCAAACGGTCTTGACCGTAAAAGCAACAGATAGGAAAAAATGTATGTTTCATGCATTTAAGACCCTTCCAAAAACATCTGTCCCTCATAGAACATTTGAGATATACTTTTTAGGTCCAAATTGTGCAATTATGGGTACTACTGTGACAATGCCAAATCAGCTAAACTGACCAGATCACCATATTTTATGGTTTTATAACTAAGAAACCATTTTTGTAATGAGGAGTCAAGTCAGCGGATGAGATCCAATTGCGAGCTTTATTCAAAACGTGGTCAAACAGGCAAAGGTCAATGAAACAGCAGACAGTGATGGCAGGGAACAGGCAGGCTCGTCGTGATAATCCAGGCAATAGCTCAAAACTCAGGCAGATAAACATCAAAAGACAAAGAAACAGGCTTAATCAAAAACAGGCAAACAAGACGGGAAAGAACGCTCGGAAATGTTACACAGGATAAACAAGACCTCACAACTAAGTGTGTGTGCGTAGGGGTTAAATAAGACTAGGGTAATGAGAATCAGCTGGAGCCGTGATTAGTGACAGGTACGGGGATTCTGGGAGATGTAGTCCATGTATGAGAGTCCATGATATTGGAGGGCGACCTCTGGTGGCAAGTGAGTGGAAGGTGACGGAACAGATTCATGACAGTTTTAATGGGGAGGAACAAAAATACCCCAGAACATTTATTTATGCTACTATATGTTTATGCTACTATATATTACTACTATTTTTTTCTCTTCAAAATACTGTTTCAAAAACCTTTGAAAAAAACTAAAGTTGAGCCAAGTTTCTTACATTAGCTGTCAAGCCTTTATAGCAGTTTTTTAAAAATATCAAACAGCAAAATTAAAAGTGCTGTATGAAAATGGCATGAAACAGCTATAAAACTTTTTTAAAAACTCTTTTTTGTTTCATAAGAGACAATAAATGCACACTGTGAACAAATATGGTATAAAGTGCCGGACATTTTGTCAGTAGTTTGTCCATCCTCAGAAAGACACAGCTGGGCACACATACATGACAACACTAAACAACACAGCTGATGGGAAGGCCTGGGGCTTTACTTCTGCAGTCCTGCCGTATCTCCATGCTTCCTTCTGTGCCGACATCTGCTCACTTTGTCAGAGTCTATTATGACATCCTCCATATTATCCCTCCCTCTACTTACACAGCCAAACCAACATGGATTTGTCCATCAATTTACAAAAACTGAAAGTTTATTTTAAAAGTCTTAAACTTTTAAAGGGTTACTTCACTCAAAAATGAAAATTCTGTCATTAATTACTCATCCACATCTGTTCCACACCTGTAAGACCTTCGTTCATCTTCTGAACACAAATTAAGATATTTTTGATGAAATCTGATGGCTCAGTGAGTCTCTATTGCCAGCAAGATAATGAACACTTTCAGTTGCCCAGAGAGGAACTAAAACATATTTAAAACAGTTCATGTGAGTACAGTGATTCAACCTTAATATTATAAAGCGAAGAGAATACTTTTTGTGCACCAAAAAAAAACAAAATAACGACTTTTCAACAATATCTAGCCGATTTCAAAACACTGCTTTGAAGCTTCACGAATCTTTTGTTTCGAATCAGTGATTCAAAGTGCCAAAGTCACGTGATTTCAGTTCAACGAGGGTTCGTTACGTCATAAGCGTAAAGCAATTTCAATACTTAACGTGACTGGCAGTTTGATACACGAACCGAACCACTGATTTAAATCAAAAGATTCATAAAGCTTCGAAGCAGTGTTTAGCCATCACTAGATATTGTTGAAAAGTCGTTATTTTGTATCGTTGGCGCACAAAAAGTATTCTCGTCACTTTATAATATTAAGGTTGAACCACTGTATGAACTAATTTAAATATGTTTTAGTTCCTCTCGGAGCATCCGCAAGTGTTAATTATCTTGCTGGCAATAGAGACTCACTGAAAATGTTCAGCAAAAATATCTTAATTTGTGTTCTGAAGATGAACGAAGGTCTTACGGGTGTAGAGCGACATGAGGCTGAGTAATTAATGACAGAATTTTCATTTTTGGGTGAACTAACCTTTTCACAAATATTCCCCTGAAGAAAAAGTAGTAACATGCTCAGAAAAAGATCCTCCATGTCAAATGAGATTGTTTTAATGGAGAACTCTATGACATTTTTGTTGGTTGCAGTTTGGGGAGTCAGTGTTGAAAAAGCTTTACGTGAAACATACAAAGAGAATTCATTAGTGGATAATGTCACTGTTTCTGTTTTTTAAATCATCATATTATTACTAGAATAGAACTGAGGATTCAAGAGCTGTGGGTTTGTTTGAATTGTTGACACGCGATTTATGAACTCGGGGAGTTTATTAATGCCTCCGTGTTGCAAAACAAAAGCCTCTGGTGCATCAGTGCTCTAACCAGAGTTGTTAGTCATGGTCCACTACATTATAACATCATAAACACCCACAAAAATTAGCGTTATTATGATGCAAGTGTCATCTTCTATCAGAGAAGTAATTAGTGCTGTGGCCTGTTAATTAAGGCTCAGAGTTTCTCTCTAAATTACCTTAGAGGAAAAGATTTGTTTTTGTTACACGGTAAAAATTGTTTATATTTGTTTATATTTTTGGAAATCATTTGCATCCTTATAGGTGAGATATTTAACTGATGATTCTCATGACTCATAAACTGCCATAAACATGTCCTGGTTGTTTGTTTTTCACCAGAAATCAAAACAAAAACAAAAAATAAGATATTTTTATTTATTATATTTTGTTCACCACTGTCCCTGATTTTTTTTTTAAACACTGTAAAAAAAACATTTTTTTAAAGATAATTGGAGTATTCTTTACAAGAAAATGCTACTTCATTTTTTCTTCATCAAAATTCCTTGTTTAATTCAATGTGTTACTATTTGTTACTACAATGTGTTACTATTTACTAGTAATTTCTGAGTTAAAATTATGAATCCTACACAAAAATGTTTAGTATAGACAATGGCAACAATGGAATATTGTGGATCTTGCAATAAGAACTATGTTGCAAATACTGTGGAAGGAGGTTAAAGGGTTAGTTCACCCAAAAATGAAAATTCTGTCATTAATTCCTCACCCTCATGTCGTTCCACACCTGTAGGACCTTCGTTCATCTTCTGAACACAAATTAAGATATGAAATCTTAGAGATTTTTTATCCTCCATATAGAAAGCAACAAAATGACTACATTCAAGTTCCAGAAAAGTAGGAAAGATATTGTTAAAATAGTCCATGTGACTACAGGGGTTCAACCTTACTGTTATGAAGTGACGAGAATACTTTTTGGCACAAAAACAAAACAAAAATAATGTATAAAAATAAAAAACATATAAAAATAATTTTTTTTAAAAATAATTATACAACTTTCTGGACCTTGAATGTGGTAATTAATGTGGTAATTCTAAAAAAATCTCTAAGATTTCATCAAAATATCTTAATTTATGTTCAGAAGATGGTGAGAATGAGAAATTAATGACAGAATTTTCATATTTGGGTGAACTAACCCTTTAATGCAATAATGATGCTCAGTCATACCATGATCTGTCATAGCAGCAGACACCACAACAGTAAAATAAAATATTTGATGCATTTTCAAAAAGGTCCCGTGCATGACATCCACATACACACATACACACAATATACTTAACACGTTATGATGGCCTATAGGTCAAAAGCTTCATTAGATTTATCATTTTGAGTGACTTTGTACCTTGTAGCTTGGCCTTCTTAAAAGTTAAATTAAGTGCTTTCTCCTGATCTACCATAGTGATATAGAGCTAAAATGTTTAAATGCTCAGATTCATTCAAGTTTTCTGAGGCTAGGAATTTGTAATATTTATTTTTTTATAAATGATAGAGTCAGTGTGCTTTTTCCTTCTTCAAAGAGGAGTATTTTGAGATATCTGATTCACTAAATGAAAATAAACAGAGGGAAATGTTTTAGGGCAAGTAATATGTGTGGAATACATTTTATTTCATTATTTTTTTGTTGTATTTTGTGCTGGATTTTTTAAATGCTTTATCTGAAATTTTTGGAATAGCCTTCACAAAAACAAAAACGGCCCTGGTGAAAAACTTTGGCCAGAATTAACTCGAGCTCAAATGGTGGTAGATCATCGATATTTCCTTATTTACTCCTACTGAGCAACTCAGATAATGGTATTAGGCCACACGTGTGCCCCATCAACCCTTGGTGATTCATTCATTACTAGGATGAATCTCAGACATTGTGCATTAGACTGAATGAGATTCCAGCTGTTTAATCTCTCATGTGCTTATCTTTTTAACACTCTGAAGAGGAAAAGAAAGAAACAGACAAATACATGACATTTTCTTGATAGTAAATCAATGACCTGTTTATGAATGTGTTACATTTAAGGGATGAAAATGAAAATGTGCCGACCAGTGTCTGTCTTGTTAATAATTGTACATATTTTTGGGCTACTTTAAAATTAAATATTTAAATATTTGAACTTAAGGACAGTTTTATTATTTTGTATGATAAACAATTCTGGAAAGTTTAGTTGCTATACGTTGTGCTGCAAGAAAGACTGTCCGTGTCAGCACATTACACAACATTATGAGGACATTATGAGTATTACTGGACAAGGATTTTGTCAGAGCTTTTGCAGTACTCCGTCATCGGAAAGCCACGTTCTAATTGTATTCATGCTGTATTCATTCCTATTAAAACACTTATCTAATCCCTGTTGTCTAATTTTTATTTCTTGCACTCGATGCCTGGTCATTTCGCTGTGAAATATGTTCGCTGAGAGAGTGACGAAGATTGAATGCTGTTTTTGTTTTCGGTCATGATTGGTTGCGTTTCTGGTTTAAGAGATAGAATGCGTGGATAGTGATAGATAGAATGCGTTTATAAATAGACTAAGTGTGAAATATAAGATAACATTGTTAAATATAACATAGATAAAGTAACTGAAGTCGCATTGCTTACAATGTTTTTGTCTGTGTTTTATTCCTAATGGGGGATCAAAATACATGTCAACGCTACTAATTCGAAAACGTCCAGTTAGAAAAAAGCAATAAGCCCAGAGAAGCTGTGGTTTACAGTGATTTTATAGGCAAAAAATATGTATCGGTGCAACTTTCATGAGATTAAAAGGTTTCCTTCCGCTGGAAAAAATAGTCCCTGACTATGAATGGCAACAGAAGTTTCATTTATTACGCCATTAGATGGCGGCAAAGATTGTCTTTATGAGTGTGTCAATCAATCGCAAACACTTTTATATTGAAGCTTGTTGTGAACACGGAACAAGACTCAAATGAAAAATGCTTTGACTAGTGCTGTAAGTGTCAGCAGGCCACGGGAAACCCCATTAAATGTTAAAAGAACAAGATCGACGAAGACATTCAAACAGATTCTTTATTAAGAACATAGGACTGACCTGTACAATACACCTCTACATAATGCAATAGGCTTCTATAAACAAAATCAATAGAGAACTAACATTTGTTTACGTTAGTGGTTGCTAAGCATACATATTCAGTGGCGCATCGATACTTATGTAATGCGGTCAGCTGTATACTTTTTGGAATTTTGAACGAGGTTTCGAACGAGGTACAACCAATCAGAACCAAGGGCCGGAACTATCCGTTTTAGCAACGACAGGCTAGGGAAATTAGGAGTAACATGGAGACAGCACGATGTGTGATTGTAATGAAGGGTCAACGGAGTGGGATCCAAATGCAGGCTTTATTGACAGAGGTAGTCAAACAGGCAATGGTCAAAACAACAGCAAACAGGAACGGCAGAGGATAGGAAGATCGTGGTCGTTAGATGGGCTAAAAGTCGAGACAGTCAGCATACAATCACAGTCCAGTAAAACACAGCAATGGTCAAAAGGCAGGCAGATAAACGATCATGAAAGACAGCAAAACAGGCAGGGTAACAACCGGAAGACAAGACAGGGATAAACGCTCAGAAACGCTACACACAGGGAAATAACAAGACCTCACATGGATGTGTTGGTGTAGTGTGCTTATATGGTGCATATAATGAGCTGCAGCTGGTGAGGTGATCAGTGATTGGGTGCAGGGCTTCTGGGAAATGTAGTCTGCCTGAAATGAGTGAGTGGGTGTGTAGTGCATTGTGGGAAGTGAAGTCCGGGAGTGAATGTGCATGTGTGTGTGTGAAAGTCCAAGGTGAAGTGCCCTGCAGTGGTTCTCACGGGCACGATCGTTACAGTGATATTGCTTTTATACAGCAGTTCAATAAACAAGAAGTTAACATTGAGTGACATTTTAGACAAAGTTTTGCCAGTTCCTTATCTGTTTTCTTCCACAAGGGATCATTTTTCCAAACAACACCAAATCAACTCAGAGAAACAAATTGTAGTGGTGTTTCCTTCCTAAATGTTTCTCTGGGAACAGATGATAGAGTAGGTAGCCTACACTATGAAATTGTTGCAAATCATAGCTAATAATCATAACCGCTCTCATAAATAGCCTAATAACAAGCTCATATGTCTTTGCTGAAATGTACTGTTGTATATATAAATATATATATTTTATAATATTTCATTAAATAGGCTAATTTTTCTGTGGGAGAATTCAGCCCATTAACAACTTAGTATGACTGACTTCAAATGCTATTATTTATTAGACTTTATTGAACAATGATCTCATTAAACTAATTATAAGAGAGAAAATCACACTGCATTGCAAGAAGTTATTTTAACACTGAGGTGGTTTATCAAAGTGGTCTCAAAACAATTGCCTAGACTAATCACATTTCAAATGCAATGAATAAAGGTGGATATTTTGCCACATTCTGAGGGAAGGCTGTACAATTAAAGGGATATTTCAGCCAAAAATGATCATTCTGTCATCAGTTATTCACCCCCGCGTTAATCCAAACCCATGACGTTTTTATTTTGTGGAACACAAAAGGAGATGTTAGGAAGGATGTTCATGCTGCTCTTCAATGGCGTTTAGCAATATTCATGTCAAAACTGGCGCAATACATCTTGATGTGTTTGACTCAGAAGAGTGATTTGTTAACTAAAAATAAACACAAATATTCAATACTTGAAATAAATTTTAATTCAAATAGTTGCAAAGACAAACTTTATATTAAAAAAAACTATATACACATTTTAAAGAAACTATTAAATGATGAAAACAAAGTTTTTTAAATTACTAAAATTAAAATGAAAACAAAGTATAAAAATTCAAACTGATTCAAAATATTATAGATATATTCAAAAACTATAATATATCTCGAAACTAAAGAATAATACTTGAATTGATATCAATGTGAATCACATTTGGGAACATGCTAAAATCTTTCATGTAATAGGTTGGAATGACATGGAATTACAAAATATTGTTTCATGTCAATCATCTGGATTCTTGCAGGATTATTTTTTTTCACCCAAATCATTGCGTCTCTATTCAAATGGATGTGTTTTCAAGGACATCCATTTGTGTAGACCAGAGATTGATATTCTCTTTGTTTAAATGTGGAGAGGTAAAACAAAACAAACTCTTTGAAAAGGTAACAGAAGGCAACAAAAGGTAACAATTCATAAAAAGTTAATTTCTTTTTGAATAATCACTACAAATTAATTAATTAAGTGTGAAGAGCACTTGTTCTTTCATATAATTAGATAAAAATCCACCCCCAGAAAAATATCTTCACGCAGAGATGCGTTCTCGCCTCTTCAACTAAACAGCTTTTGGTAAGACAATATGCATTATGGAAAATAACTATATAATAGCAGTATGCATTGAATCTTTTCTTGGGTGTAAGAATGAGCTCTATTTTTCCGAGCCGAGAATATCCTCTTGATCCAAGGTAAATAAGGTACGTCGGTTTAATTAAAAAGCCTCCGAAAGGAGATCTTCTGAGATTTACATTTCAAAGCTCCTCTGTCTCTGCTGTATATCCTCCTGGAATGGAAAACAGGGATGTAATTCGGTTAGAACACTCCTCTGAAAATGATTTGGGTGATTAAGTGACCTGAAATGTTTGAATATCAAATGAGAAACCTGTGAATTAAGCATGAGAAAGAGATGAGTTGCGAGAGGAGGGAAGACGAGACGAGTATGATAGTGAGAATTCAACAAATGAGGCGAAGATCTTCAAAGAGAATGAATATAGTCAATCACATTTTTTTGTATTTGTCAATAAAGTAATAAAACCTGAAACAGTAAACCCTCATAACGTCATTTTCCACCTCCGACCAGTCCGATGTGAAGAGCTCAGACTATTTGGCCAAAGGATATTCAGTTTAAAGCCTCTCGGCAAGATCATGTCTTGCTGGTGTGGAGCGAATTTTGATCCTTTTATATGTTCTCAGACACTGTGCCAAATCTTTTTGGAGAATTCAAAGACTTGAACGAAGGTATCTCCCCCAGATCTTCCATTTTCAAATAAAAATGAGCTCAATTCTTCTGACAGGTTACACATTTTTATTCCACTCCACTTTTATTTGTGGAGTATCATCCACAGGTCACTCACAGTTACCAAGCAGATTTTAAAGGGAGAAAAAGTTCAGGCCAGCCCATATACAGTAGGTCACAATGTCAGATCCTGCCATAGGTGATATACAGGCAACATTGTCTATGGTTTCATTAATGCATGAATTTGAACACAGGTCTATATGATTGCATTGCATAGTCCTAATATGCCCCTAAAACTATCTTAAAACTAATTAATGTCAATTAAAACATTATTATTTGAGCTGTAAACTGTCATTTTACATTCATTTAGGGTTTATGACACTGTAAAAATACATATATAAATGTGTTAAACAATATTAAATTAATTTCAACAAATATTCAATATCTGAAGTTCAGATGAAAGTCATTATTCCTCCCACATTAAATGTGTCAAATTTAATTAAAATGTGATGTACAAGTAAATGACTCTGTACATCAATAATAATTATTTTAATCCCTTTGCAATGTAATTCATGAATGTAAATGCACTGATACAGAACTATATGCATCCAGGCAAACAAAACAATAATTAATTTAATGCAGCACATGCGTTTCATCTCTTTATCCACCAACGTCAATGATCCCTGATATACACGTGCATCTCAATAAATTAGAATGTAGTGGAAAAGTTCATTTATTTCAGTAATTCAACTCAAATTGTGAAACTTGTGTATTGAATAAATTCAATGCACATAGACTGAAGTACTTTAAGTCCTTGGTTCTTTTAATTGTGATGATTTGGGCACACATTTAACAAAAACTCACCAATTCACTATTTCAACAAATTAGAATACTTCATAAGACCATAAAAAAAACATTTTTAGTGAATTGTTGACCTTCTGGACAGTATGTTCATTTACTGTACATGTATTCAATACTTGGTAGGGGCTCCTTTTGCTTTAATCACTGCCTCAATTTGGGGTGGCATGGAGGTGATCAGTTTGTGGCACTGCTGAGGTGGTATGGAAGCCCAGGTTTCTTTGACAGTGGCCTTCAGCTCATGTGCATTTTTTGGTCTCTAATTTCTCATTTTCCTCTTGACAGTACCTCATAGATGACAATAGATGGCATAGATTTCCTCTTGACAATACCTCATCTCTATGGGGTTCAGTTCTGGTGAGTTTGCTGGCCAGTCAAACTCACCATGATCATTTAACCAACTTTTGGTGCTTTTGGCAGTGTTGGCAGGTGCCAAATCTTGCTGGAAAATGAAATCAGCATCTTCAAAAAGTTGGTCAGCAGAAGGCAGCATGAAGTGCTCCAAAAGTTCTTGATAAACAGGTGCAGTGACTTTGGATTTCAAAAAACACAATGGACCAACACCAGCAGATGACATTGCACCCCAAATCATCACAGACTGTGGAAACCTAACACTGGACTTCAAGCAACTTGGGCTATGAGCTTCTCCACCCTTCCTCCAGACTCTAGGACCTTGGTTTCCAAATGAAAAACTTGCTCTCATCTGAAAAGAGGACTTTTCAGTCCAGTCCAGTTCTTCTTCTCCTTAGCCCAGGCAAGTGGTTCAGGAGTGGCTAAACAAGAGGAATACAACAACTGTAGCCAAATTCCTTGACACGTCTGTGTGTGGTGGCTCTTGATGCCTTGACCCCAGCCTCAGTCCATTCCTTGTGAAGTTAACACACATTTTGAATCGATTTTGCTTGACAATCCTCATAAGGCTGCGGTTCTCTCAGTTGGTTCTGCATCTTTTTCTTCCACACTTTTTCCTTCCACTCAACTTTCTGTTAACATGCTTGGATACGGCACTCTGTGAACAGCCAGAGCTATTGTGGCTTACCCTCCTTGTGAAGGGTGTCAATGATTGTCTTCTGGAAAACTGTCAGATCAGCAGTCTTACCCATGATTGTGTACCCTAGTGAACCAAACTGAGAGACCATTTTGAAAGCTCAGGAAATCTTTGCAGGAGTTTTGAGTTGATTAGCTGATTGGCATGTGACCATATTCTAATTTGTTGACATTTGAGATTTGTTGGTGGTTTTTTATTAAATGTGAGCAAAAATCATCACAATTAAAAGAACCAAACACTTAACTTACTGCAGTCTGTGTGTATTGAATTTGTTTAATACACAAGTTTCACAATTTGAGTTGAATTACTGAAATAAATGAACTTTTCCACAACATTCTAATTTATTGAGATGCACCTGTACATCTTTAACAGCAACTGTGAAAATGTACAACTGCATTGTACTGTATTTAAAAATGGCTATAGACATATCAAAATATGCTTTCTATATGTATTACATAAAATATGAAAATTACTTTATATGAATATATAGGTAATAGTTTGTTTTATAATGCCATAGGTCCCAGGCAGGTTTTTGGTGTGGGTGTGTGTGCACCTACTTAACTATATTTTGGGGGCAAATTTGTACCCAGAAGTAACCTAAAATCTCCAAAAACTTCCTCATTTGAACTGGTATAAAAATAAAGTAATGATGGGTAGGTTTACGGTTAGTGTAAGGGAATAGAATATACCGTTAGTACAGTATAAAAACCATTATCTCTATGGAATCTCCATAGGAATGCCCTTTTAGATAGGTACTAATAAGTGTGTGCATGTGTGTGTGTTCTTGTATATATATCGTTTATGAGGACACAAATGTGTATAATAGCATTGGTATTAACATAAACAAGGTTTACGATGACACTTCCTGTGTCCCTGTAAATCAGATGGCTTAAAAAACATACTAAACTGTTTTTTGTTATTTTTTGTTTTTTAATTCAAGAAAGTTTTTTGTGATGGGTGGGAGTAGGGTTAGTGTAAGGGGATAGAAAATGCAGTTTGTACAGTATAAACATTATGAATATAGAGAGTCCCTGTAAACCACATATACAAGTACGTGTGTGTTTGTGTCTGTGTTTTCACATAAGCCGATGCACTGCCTCATCGCATACGTCCATAACACGGACACCTGAGCCTTATGACTCTCTGAGTAATGACTCTGCAGGGAGATTTTTCCCAAGACTCCACCCCTCACTTCCAGTCCAGGTGGTCTGATGCCAAACTGCGTTGCTTCTCCAAACTCCGATAACTGACGGGCCTTTTTCCCTCTAATCTGATTTCTATTGAGTGAGTGCGGCCAGCAAGTGCTACTAAAGCCTCTCTATGGTGTGTTATAAATTTTACCACTGACACCTTAAAAGCCAACAACCCCCACGCACCCCGTCCCGCTCTGACAGACCATATAAACACACACGCTTCCCTCTTGCCCCTTACCCGTATGCTACTGCCCCTCCACCGCCCTGCTGCCTAATGGGGGAGATAGTGTTACGAATGGAGAGGGAAGTGCCCCTATCATGATGTCAGACTTCCTAACGGCTGCTTAAGTGCTGCTTAAAAATGACCCCGGCACTCTCTGAATCTGAGCGCATCGTACCAAGGACTAATGATTACACATGCGATGAGATGTGGCTTAATGAGGAAGCATTTTATGCCGGAAATGACTTCTCCGAAAATCTTTTTCTCAGTCTGTGGGCTCAATTGGTATTAAATGAAAGCAGTCCGGGCAAATGTCTGATGCATGCTGGGAAATGGAGATTCTGCGTTGCAAATCACCTTTTGCATCATTTACACACACTCCAGCATATAATTTATCTATGCTGCTCAGCATGAAAAGACCACAAATATCATTTGTTTGCAGATGCCACTAGGTTCACTATATGTTGTTATACACTGCTGTTTAAAAGTTTGGGGTCAGTAATATTTTATTTGAAAAAAAAATTATATTTTTAGACAGCATGGATGCGTTAAATTGATCAAAAGTGAAAGGAAAGACTTTTACATTATTAAAAAAGGTTCCTCTTTTGAACTTTCTATTCATTAAAGAATAACACTTTCTACTAAAATATTAAGCAGCACTGCTGTTTTTAACAGTAATAGTAAGAAATGTTTCTTGAGCACCAAATCAGCATTAGAATGATTTCTGAAGGATCATGTGACACTGAAGACTGGAGTAATGATGCTGAAAATTCAGGAATAATAATATATAATAATAATAATGTAATAGTATTTCATAAATAAATACTTAACACATATATATCTTTTTCCAGAGACATTTCTGGAGAATTCCTGGTTAAAAATCAGGAATATTCTGTGCCATAGACTAAAAAGAAAAAGCTGGCAGTGTGCCAATATGGCGCAGACATCTTGAGACTCGAGTCTGCACTTAGTGAACTTGCAGCCCGAGTCTGTGCAGTAGTGAGGCTGAAGTGGAGCTGCGATATCAAGGTACCGCCCACACTCCTGCAGAATCGTTTAGAACAGTTTACTGTAGAACTCATTATATCGGTGTGAAATAAACAGCTATGGAAATGTAGACATTAAAGTTAATGTCCGTTGGTGCCTCAGTGACTACTTTTCTCAGAGAAGCTGTCACTCAAGTTTTTATAGCATCAAATAACTATCAAACTTATTAAAAAAAGAAAAAAAACGAGCATTTGAACTTACATTGGCATCATAAAAACTACATTAAATGTCAGAAAACATCTTTGGGAAAAATTATTTGAAGTGTAATTTAGCTAATTGTTTATTTTGTCCCATTAAATTACATGAAGAGGGAGATGTTTATGACCTATACTGGTGACAACCACCTGGGGGCGATCGAGACGCTTTGGCTTCACTTTTCAGGATGGATGGATTAAATCATAATTATAACACACTTATTTTCTACATCTGGAGGCTATACTTTTGAAACAGTGAGTATTTTCAGTGTCTACAGATTGGCCTCATTTACTTCCATTGTAAGTGCCTCAGTGTAATCCAGGTTTTGGCTTTTGTTTAAACAAAAAGACGGACAAGTGGTAATTCATTTTTGTGGTAATCAGCATTATGCCACAAATGCTGTCCATTGAGCTTAACTTGTACTGAATCTGCTATGTTTCTTTCAGGTTTGTCCCTAAGCCTTTTCCATTGAAGGAAAAGCTTTGTGCTATAGAGGAAGATTGGGGCTATTTTCAAAGACAGAACCACTCCAGCAGAAGAAAGGCCCATGTCAGCTGACATTTGAAAAGTAGGCACTTTTGCACAAGCTTTAAGTCCCTCTCTCTCTGGCTGTAAGTGTGAGTGACAATGGTCGCTGTGCGGGCGCTGATGGATGGTCTGGTTTTTCCTCTTCATCAGCCTGATCAGAAAGGTGGCAGCCACCTCAGACAACCCCAGAGCTGTCGCGCTCTCTAAATCACGGGCCACAGAGGCGTAGAAGCATCCATCTGCCTCACCAGCACTGGAGTCAGACACAATCCCCGCATGGCAGCCTCCCGCACTTTCTAACTCACACTCAAACACCGCTCAGGAGCACTGATGTTGTTTCAACTTCTTCTGGTTGAATCAGTACAATGATGTTTATTCAATTCAAATGAGTTGAAAATTCGTTTTAGCCAAGTTCTCAATCAAGCACCTTCAGAAGAATAAGTAGATTGGCTAGTCATTCATAAATGTAGTTATTTGTATTCACCACAGAACCTCTGCAAAAGTAAATTGTGATGCAGAAAAGATATAGCTGTAAAAACCTAGGTGGAGCGTGTGTATAGCTGGGCAAGGCTTACCTTCTCCTAGCCACGGACTAGTGTGAGATTTTCTCACTCAAATCACTGACTTCTGATTGCTTTTAGAGAGAAAAGATGCCCATAATTGCTGGTGTAGGATTGGTTTGCTCAGTAATAATAGCATATTAGCAGAACAAATTTGGTGTTTGCACTCTTAATAGCGTCAAAGGTTTCTATTGACAACTTGTTTTGCAGTGTTAAGCAATATAGCCAATCACAAACACATCTGTTGACTTCTTGAATGCAAGCACGTTTAAGTTATAATCCAAACATCGCTGAGTTCTGCACACTCGCAATTGACCCTTCGCAAAGACCCGCCCCCTTTAGTTACTGTTGCTATGTCCGACAAGTCATGCGCTCTCATGCCACACATCATGTTCTCACAAAGTGAAAAATACATCCCGGAGCAAAGAGGACACTGACAACGCGTCGACAGACAAGACAGAGCAGGTTACTTTTGATATGAAACAGTTTCATATTTAATATATTGTATTTTTTTAAAGAGGTTTAAATAGCGTATAGTGTCTCTTTAATGTGTCGTGACAGATCGCTGTAGCTCCTTCAAGCGGCTTGTGAACCGATCATCTCTTCATACTAGTTCATTTATAGCATCAAATAAACATGAATGAACATCAGAAGGAATTTTTTACACACAATTTTTCAAGTTCACCAACTTTAACTCCCTAACTGCTTTGTCCGACAAAATGGCGGATTCAGGGTTATGATTGGTTAGATCGCCTGTCAATCAAACTGCTGGCAAAGAGTCTAAAGTGTTGACATTCTGTAGGTTAAATAAGAGATTCATTGTGCTTCATTGATTATAGCGGATGTTTGTGAGATCACAATTAATTGAGAGTGACAGATTTAGGTATTAGGTAAGGCAATGGATATTTATTATTTGAACTGGCTGCCATGCCAAATCACTCATACTGTATAGTATGCTTGCTTTTCTGTTCAAACTGGTTAGTGAACGTAGCCGCTTTAATAACAATTTATTTATCAGGAGTGTTTATGCCGGGATGTGTAGGTTTGCTAAGTGACACGTAACTTAAAACTATTTCATGACATTCTATTATGTTTTTAATGCATCGAGGAACGCATCCTGGAGTTGGTTCACCCTCCACCTACAGGTAATTGCAATTATGTAACTTCACAGAGCAGCAGTCAGTTGAGTGTGAAATATGTTCAGAAAGTTCATTTCTACAGCTATTTGTTTATGTTTTTGAGAGAAGTCTTGGTTGCACTTTATTTTACAGTATGTGTACTTGCCTATTAAAATACTGAGTAATATAAGGTAACTACAAGGGGTTAAGGATAGGTTTAGGTGTAGGTTCAGGGTTAGTACCAAATTATTACCCAGTTATTATAATTTCTGTAGTAAGTACATACTATGTACATGGGGAACAGGACTGTAAAATAAAGTGCTACCGAAGTCTCTTACGCTCACCAATACTGAATTTATTTGACTAAAAATACAGTATTATTATCAGTTGTGCTACTTTTCTGTTGAAAATTACTGTGATACTTTTCTTTTAGATTCTTTTGATGAATAGAACGTTCAAAAGAACTGCATTTTTTTAAAATAGAATTTTAAAGTATCAGTGTAAAAGTCTTTACTGTCACTTTTGATCAATTTAATGCATCGTTGTTGAATAAAAGTATTCATTCTTTAAAACAAAAACCTTACTGACCCCATACTTTTTTATATACTGATATCATTATTGAGATTAAAATAACTATAATTATATAGGGGCAACTTGGCTTTCTGCTTTGTTAACATAAATAATCCCACTAAGGCTACATAAATTAAGTTCTGCTCTAGCTAGGGTGAAAAATAAATGAATTTTTCTTCCCAGACCCAGCCCTCCTCCTCTCAAAAATCTTCTTTTGTCTTGTCTTCTTACATTATTACTGCCTTTGTAATAATGTGGCTAATTTTAAAGAATGACTCACATATTGAGTCTATGTTTTTGAATCCCCAGACATGTCCTAGAATTAACAATAAGGTCTGCTTATTAAATAAAATAATAAAAAATAATAATGACGACAGCAGAGTCTATATTTAAAGTAAACATCAAAATATGAATCTTATTATACGTATTATTGTTAATAAAACGTTTTATCCTTTAGCTAATTTGTTTTGTGCTCTTTGATGAAAAGAGGACTCCCAGACTCCCAGTGGTCTCGTTTGATTGACAGTTAAATAGTCAACCCCCAACCTCACGAGACAAGAGTATAATTATAGCAAGCCTGCTTTTGTAATGCGATTTTGAGACGCTCAACAGCGGCATGTTATCTTCCAACACAAAAGTCCTAATGATTACAGCCTGCTACATTCTAGCTGAATGAGTGTACGATTTAAAAGCCAACACACCTGCGCCATTCTGTCCATTTCTGGATCAAACGACACAACAGGTATCCATATCAGGTGTGCTGCACATATCAATGTGACATGTGGAGCAGCAGCGACACCGTGTGGTAATTAATTATTCATTGCACGGCAACAGTCTTGATTTCAAGTGCTTTCATATCACTGGTGTGGTAAATCGAGTACTCTAGAAACGACTTGATCCTTTCTTACCATAGACTGTATTAAAATGCTCTTACCAGCGCTAAGAAAAGTAACAGATACCACGTGACAACGCAGTCTACGTACTTCAGCAGCAAGATAGATAATAATGTGTTCATCAATAACTGCACAGAGAAACTTATAGCCACTTAAATTAAAATATATTATTTTGTAATAAATTATCAAACAAAATAAGCAATTAGAAACTATTTTAGTACGACTGCCAAAACACTGGATGGCGCCAAACACAGACGCGAGTGTCTGATCAACGTCATCACAGACACCGAAGAAGATGATAGGAAGAGATGGGCGAGGAAGAATGAAATAAACAACACAAAAATAATTCATCATAATGCATCACTATCTAGGGCGTTTATCATAAGCTTGGAGACTTTGCAACGTTTCATCTGAAGAGGAGGTCATGGCGTTTGTCACAGCGAACTGGAACCCTTTGGGCGAGGCTTTTTACAGGTAAATAACAACAGCTTAATTATTCCGTTTATTAAATAGTGCGGAATATGAGTGTATGAAACCATAACCCTGCACAAATCCTCAACCTCCTCATTTACGTACAGAGAAAGTGGAGCTTTTAAACTGGGTTTGTTATGAGTTGTCTCTTGGGTCATGTGACAGCTGTCATGAGTGGCAGTGAATTAGCTAGCTAGCAGTTTCTTCAGAATGTGTTTAGACTACAGTTCTCAACTAATACCTTAGTTTGTTTTATGTAATCTATCTGAAATCACATTGGTCTGATCATGGCAAAATTATTTTATTCATTATTGGGTTACTGTTGTCCAGCACAATGCTGTTATGACTTAACGCCTTTCTCCCACCCATTCTTTTTTCTCTAAAACAGAAAGATTGAATTGTATGAGATGGGCTGGAATCTGAAAGATGGTCTGAGAGACTGTCTGGTAGCTGCAGCTCCATATGGGGGTCCCATCGGTGAGTTTTGGGTGAGATCAGCCGAGCTGAATGTTATTGAGTAAGATTATAACTCAGTGCATAGAGTTGTTTTGTGGAGTTCAAAGAGAATAACACTTCTTTCTCTATCAGCTCTCCTTAAGGGGCGCAACCGACGCTCTCCCAGTGTCAGACCTCAGTTAGAGGTCTACTCTTCCTCAGGACTGCCTCTGGCCAGTTTTCCAGTAAGAACACACAGTGGCACAGCAAGGCTGCACGATTCGTCAAAACAAAACAGAACTCACGAAGTGGTTTCTTGCGATTGTTAAATTGCAAAGGCTGCGACATCTTTGAATGTGCAGTATATGTGTTGCGCGTTACAGAGCGAAGCATTCTTGCACGTGAGTAGCTCCTTATCCGCCAGTATTTGGAGCCTCGATTTGCATTAAATTCTGTTCCACATGAACTCCATTTCTGCAGTTTGGGTCGCTTTAACGTGCATTTAGAATGTACCATCTTCCCCTACTACTCCCAATTAAAGGGTTAGCTCACCCAAAAATGAAATTTCTGTCATTAATTCCTCACCCTCATGTTATTCCAAACCCGTAAGACCTTCGTTCATCTTCAGAACACAAATTAAGATATTGAAATTCGAGGGTATCTGAACCACACATAGGCAGCAACGTCATTGTACCTTTTTAGGTACAGAAAGATGGTAAAAACATCCTTAAAATAGTCCACGTGACTAGATGAGTGCAAAAACAAAACAAAAATAACTTTATTCACCCATTTCTTCTCTTCTGTTTCAGTCTCCTACGCTGTTGATGTAGTGAACGCAGTGCAAATGCTTCTGTGTTTACGTCAGAACGCCGACTCGTTATTGGTCACCTCCTGTGTCACGCGTCGTGCTGCTCACGTGAACACTGTCTGCCAATACTGAGCTGGCGTATGGATGTAAACACAGAAGCTCTGCACTGCGTTTACTACCTCGACTGCGTGGGACACAGACATGGAAGAGAAGAAATTGTTGAAATAAAGCATTTATTTTTGTTTTGTTTCTGCGCACAAAAAGCATTCTCGTCACTTCATGACATTATTGTTGAATCACATGGACTATTTTAACAATGTCTTCACTACCTTTCTGGACCTCAAAAGGTACAATGACATTAAAAAAAATTGTGTTCTGAAGATTTTAGTTCATTTTTGGGTGAACTAACTGTTTAATATTGAAATAATGACCGTATTAATTTAATTGAATATAATAGGAAATTGATTATTGTTAATTGCATACCACGTTGACTTGGCGTCTTCTCAACATGCACTGTACACTAAGTCCTGATGTTTCTATAAAAAAAAAAGAGAAGCAAAAGTAAATATTATTATTGTAATTTGACACTTTTTTTCTGTAAATTGCAATTATTATTATTATTATTATATTATTTTTCACTATTTTATTATAGTGTTTTTACAAATACTTGGTAGTTTTTTTATTTATATTGCTTAATACTTATAATTATTATTAATGTTCTTATCATTTTATTGTCATATTGATATTTAATTACAAAATTTTGGCCAAATTGTGCAGCAAAACAAACACGGCAGACCTGGAATTTTTTAAAACTGCATTTTGAGTTCAGAAAATCTCAGTTAGATTTTTCCCCAAATTGTGCAGCCCTTGCTTTGATTATGAGTGACTAAAAATACTGCTCTCTTTGAATGATTTATAAACAAAAAATGCTGTATAGTAATCTCTCTCTCTTTCTTTGTCGGTCTCAGTGGAAGAGTGGAGTGGTGAAGCAGTTGGGTTGGACGGTGTCTGATGACCTACTCTGTGTTCAGGAGGATGGCACTGTGCTTGTCTATGATCTCTTTGGTGGCTTCAAGAGACACTTCAGCATGGGCAATGTGAGATTTCACGCGGTTTCAAAAGGATGCATCCGTGATTCTATACTATTAAAGCTTTGCTTATTTAAACCGGTGTTGATTCATTACATTGAGCAATAGCATTGATTCTCTCACAGGAAGTTTCTCAGAGTCAGGTGCTGGAGACCAAGATTTTCCATTCGCCGTACGGGACAGGAGTTGCCATATTGACAGGTTCCTTGCGATTCACTTTGGCCACAAACATTGATGACATAAAACTGAGGCGGTTACCTGAAATTCCAGGTAAAAATGCATTCTTTGTGCTTTTATGGGAATACCTAATTCGACATGGTTCTGTAAGTGAGTCAGGATGATTGAGGGCTTAGGTTTCTGAACTTGAATGGTATTTTTTATATTCCAGGTCTACAGGAGGCACCTTCAAGCTGGGCAGTCCTGACTCAGGACAGGCAATGTAAAGTGCTGGTAGCCAGTGAATCTCATCTGTTCATCTTAGACAATACAGCCTGCACACCTGTGGTAAAGAACATTCACACACTCTGACTACACAGATATTCAGGTTTAATCAGTCTCTAGAATGAACCTCACTTTTAGACAACCTTACTCACTATATAAGGAAATATAGGAGGGCATCACAATAGCCTCAGAGGCAGTTGTCTTTTGAAATGTCAGTTTGATTTCAGATTATATAAATAACTTGATTAAGAGCCGAGGTCCAAAAGCATTGAACAGTCATTCTAGAACTACTTGGTGTATACTGGAATACTTTGCATTAGGCGTAAAATATATTCTGTTTTATATACAATATTGTTCAAAAGTTTGGGCTTAGTAAGATTTTTTTGATCTATGTTAAAAAGGAATTCCCTTTATTCGGCAGAGATGCATTAAATTGATCAAAAGTGACAATAAAGACATTTATAATGTTACAAAAGATTTTTACTTCAAATAAATGCTGCTTTTTAATTTTTTATTCATCAAAGAATGCTGAAAAATGTTATTACGATTATTATTAGATGTTCTTGAGCACCAAACCGGTATATTAGCAGGATGAAGGATCATGTGACACCAAAGACTGGAGTAACGATGCTGAAAATTCAGCTTTGCCATCACAGTTATTTTAAATTGTCTTTATATTTCACAATATTACAGTGTTTACCTTTTTTTTGATTAAATTAATGCAGACTTTTAAAAAATCTTATTGATTTCAAACTTTTCAGTGGTAGTGTATGTAAAAAAAAATCATTATAAACCAATAGTTTTATCTTGTCATTTTAAATTAAAATAATGAAAATAATGTATCAAATTAAGGTATAATGTGATTTATTTTAGAGCTAGTGTAACGCGGAGTCAACGGGTTGAAATCCAAGTGCAGCTTTATTTCAAGACGTAGTCAGACAGGCAATGGTCAACACAACAGCAAACAGTAGTAACAGGGAAAGGCAAACTCGTAGTAAATATTCCAGGCTAAGGTCAAAAGGCAGGCAGATAAACAACAAGACGAAGCAACAGGCAGGATCCGAAAACAGGCAAAACAAGACAGGGATAGCGCTCAGAAATGTTACAGGTTAACAAGACTTCGCAAATAACTTGGGCAAAAGAACAGACTTAAATAGGGAGCTAGATTGGTTTCAGCTGGACCGTAATCAATACGAGGGTAAGGGACTTATGGGAGATGTAGTGTGGTGTATGGAGTCCATGATATGAGGACATAAGAATGGAGGACAACGTCACGGATTCATAACAGCTAGTTAGTTTGGTCAATGGTTTTAAACCCTTTTTATTAAGAAATAAATAATCTTGGAGACATGACACAAATGTGCCTGAGTCCGTACCCAAAAATGCAATATGGAATCGGACTCTGGTTCAGATCAAGCAATCAAACTAAGTGTGAAGACTGCCAATGTGGATAAGATAGCATCTCCTAAATAATGTTTGTATTTGTGTGTGTGTGTCAGACTCCTCCAGGTCTCTCTCCAGAAGCATCCAGTATAGTTCACATATGTGTCTCATTCAGTTATAAGTATCTGGCACTCCTCACTGACTCGGGTCATGTCTGGATGGGCACGTCTAATCTAAAGGTAAGTGAAATCCAGCAATATCACTTCAGTGTATTTTATGAACCAGTATATTCTGGTCACAAGTGTAGGAACTTGTCCAAGCAATTGTTTTTCAATCAGTTCATTACTCTGTCAACTTTAATTGATTAGTTAATTAAAGTCTTAATACTTTTGCTCAACAAAGCAGCATCAGGTGATGAATGTTGTCTTGTGCAGGAGAAACTCAGCGAGGTTGACACCAAAATCAAAACTCCCCCCAAACAAATGGCCTGGTATGAGATCATTTTACACTTTGCATTATTTATGTATATTTTGTACATGTTATATTTTCACTCACTTTAGTTTTAAGGACAAGATTGTAATGTTTTTCTTGCAGGTGTCGCAGGCCCAAGAGTCAGCAGCCGTCGGCTGTGGTCATGTGGGATGGGCTTCTCCTAGTAGTGGGAGAGTGTAAAGAAACGATTAAGTACCACCTAGATGATGAATCGATTCTGGTGCCAGAATTGGACGGCGTCCGGATCATCAGTGGAACGCACCATGAGCTACTGCAAGAGGTCCCAGGTTAGAGGATGTATATAGAGGAAAATGTACACTACTGTTCAAAGGTTTTGGCGTCTGTAAGATTTTTTAATATGTAATTTATTCCTGTGATGGCAAAGCTGATCTTTCAGCAGCCATTACTTCAGTTTTCCGTGTCACATGATCCTTCAGAAATCATTCTAGTAGGCTGATTGAGTGCTCAGGAAACATTTCTTATTATTACCCATGTTGAAATATGCTGCTTAATATTTTTGTTGGAAACCACAATGCATTTTTTAGGGTTCTTTGTTGAATAGAAAGTTCAAAACAACACAATTTATTTGAAATAGAAATATTTTATAACATTATACATGTTTTTACTGTCACTTTTGATCAATTTAATTAATTAGGTATTCTTTTCTTTCACAAAATCTTACTGACCTCAAAATTTGAAAGGTTTTGTGTAATGAATGGTTCCAGACTCTACATCTCACAAGCCCACAAGTGATTTGATTTTCCCATGATTCTCTGCAGGTGCGTGCGAGGAGATTTTTAAAATTGCCTCAATGGCTCCTGGGGCATTACTGCTGGAGGCACATAAAGAATATGAGGTAAGACTCAGTGACTATGTTGGATACATATTATTACAACTTGACATGGTGTCTTCACAGTAGTGATACCAAGTCAGTACTGAAATTTTTAAAAATACGACTCTTTGAGCGCTGTTGAGTGGATTTGAAAGCACACAGATGTGTATGAAAGTGTTTTGAAAGCGGGAGCGTTTGAAAGCAGTCATCTATCAGCGGATCGGGCCTGCTTTCAATGCATCTGTCTAAGCGCTCGGTGAAGAGTGTCACTGATGTCTGTTTACAACATGTTTTTGAAGTGTTGTTCATTGAAGCCAATCACAGACATGTTTCATGAGCGTGTGAACACAATTGCCAATCAGAGGTGTTCACGAATCCGCTCAACAGATATATATATATTTATCTAATGGTTTTTTATGTGTGAAAATATTTGCAGAAGGAGAGTCAGAAGGCAGACGAGTATCTGAGAGAGATTAAAGAACAGAGTCTGCTGAGCGAGGCAGTGAGGCAGTGTGTGGAGGCCGCTGGACATGAACACGAACCCGAGACTCAGAAAACTCTCCTGAGGGTGAGCCGCACAGGCTGAAGGTTCATTTACAGATTGAATGACACTAAAGATGGGTTTATGATGTATCTCCCTCTCTGTGTAGGCGGCCTCATTTGGGAAGTGCTTCTTGAGTAATTTTCCTCCAGAGCAGTTTGTCAGCATGTGTAGAGACCTGCGGGTGTTGAATGCAGTACGAGACTATACCGTCGGCATTCCTCTTACCCACACTCAGTTCAAACAGATGACCGTACAGGTGCTCGTCGACAGGTGAGGCGATTTTACGCAGAGCAGCTGTCTGTTTGCATTGCCGGAATCTGTTTTGTGATTGCTTCCTTTGAAATGAGTAAAGTTTTAAGATGAATGTAACATAGCCGATCATTCATCATAAGTTATGGCTGTTTCTCTGTCTCAGACTGGTGTATCGTAAACTCTATCCGCTGGCTATTGAGGTTTGCCGCTATTTAAAGACTCCAGAATATCAGGGAGTAAGCCGAGTACTCAAACACTGGGCCTGCTACAAGGTGTGTGTGTGTTACTTATTTATTGTATTTCTGAAGGTCAAATGTCTGAAAGTATAAAAGTTTTTTTTTTTTTTTTTTTTAATTGGCCAAATAATGCATTTATTAAAAGCTACAAATGTCAGAAGATGTCTGTAAGGGGTTGGTTTGGGTTTATGGGTTAGTTTGAGAAGCATAGAACATTTCCCATTTACTACCTGTTTTATATGTGTTTGAAAATGAGAGATTATTGAAGATTGAGTAAATGACATTGATGAAAAGATTTCATGTTTGTAATGTATTTTAATGTTAATATTTTTATTATTATTATTATTATTAATATTAATATGAATGACAACAACCAATGAATATGATATAATATTATATATTCTATATATATATATATATATATATATATATATAGTTAAGAAATCAACAATTTTATTCAGCACAGTTGAATTGCTTTTACACTGTTACAAAAGATTTCTATTTCAAATAAAGGCTTTTCTTTTGAACTTCCTATTCATCAAAGAATCCTGAAAAAATGTACCATGGTTTCCACAAAAATATTAGGCAGCACAACTGCTTTCAAAATTAATAATAATGTGAAATGTTTCTTAGTATTGTGATTTCTGATGGTTCATGTGACATGAACACTGGAGTGATGATGCTGAAAATTCAATTTTGCATCACAGGAATAAATTACATTTTAAAATACATTAAAATAGAAAACGCTTCATCTAAATTGTGATAATATTTCGCAATATTACAGTTTTTACTGTATTTTTAATCAAATAAATGTAGCCTTGGTGAGCAAAATTGTGTCCTTTTTTGAAATCCCCATTCATTATGACATTGATTTCTCCTGTTCATTATGAGTTTTATAAAACCACAGAAATCAAGGGTTTTCACAGCTGTTGTTTTGAAAACCAGAGCACATTTGCTGGTACAGATGGATTTCTTTGCAAATGTTAAAACTTTTATGACGTTTCATCCATTCTGAGAGGTTTCGATGCAACACAAGGAAGCTTGCGAGAGAAATGCCCATCAAGTGAAGTCCTACAAAAGTTTGTTTCCATTGTTTGTGTATGTAGGTCCAGCAAAAGGAGGAATCAGATGAAATCATAGCAAAATCTGTCAGTGTGAAGCTAGCTGATGCTCCAGGAATCTCCTACTCTGAAATCGCCACTAAAGCATATGAGAGCGGACGGACAGAGCTCGCCATTAAGGTACGTGTACTCGCAGACCATGTACTAATAAAGACCGGGGGCCACAGAATTATTATTAACTGATTCAGTTTGTGTTGCTCTCTTTCAGTTGTTGGAGTTTGAGCCTCGCTCTGGTGAGCAGGTCCCACTGTTGTTAAAAATGAAGAAGAGTCCTCTAGCTTTGAGCAAAGCCATTGAGAGTGGAGACACAGACCTCGGTGAGCACACATTCACATACATCTTCCAAAATTTAGAAAAACGCACCCTGTTACTTTCTTAATAGACTATTGGATACATCGAGATGAGTAACCTACCTACATGTTCTATTGTATGCTAGTGTACACAGTGGTCATGTACCTGAAGAATGAGCTGAACAGAGGAGACTTCTTCATGATGTTGAGGAACCAACCTGTGGCTTTGAGCCTCTACAGACAGGTACACACATCTGTGCACATCTGCTTCCCTACAACACACACACACACCCTGCAGCTGCAGACCTGAGGATCCATAGGCATTATTTATGACGAAGTCATGTCCCTACCTCTTTTTGTGCTAATTTAGTTAATATTTATAAGGCATGAATGTGACAAATGCCCACATTAAAATCTCATTGGTCCAAAACCTTCTGCTCATAGCTGTGTATTAAACATCAAATCTCTTCTGAATTCATGTCAGCTTTTCTATAGCCACAATGTTTACTCAAAGTAAAACGATTAAAACATTTTTAAATAAATTAAAATATAAATATTATATGGAAAACTTGAAAAACTCAAACGAAAATTAGAAATTTTGCCTTGAGTTGAAGTACTAAAATTACTAAAACTAAAGCTAAATTGGAATATAAAAACCTAACAAAAAAGACAAAAGCACAGAACATTTCTAAAACTTAAAATAAAATGAATGCTGAAAATCTAAAAATAAATGCTAATGCAAAATATTATTAAACATTATAATATTATATTTATAATACTAAAATAACACTTCAAAATCACTGTTTTACACTTAGATAATGTTCTTGCTTTGTCCTCTGCATTTTTAAACCTTCATTGTTGATTGAGTCTTTCTGTTTCAGTTCTGTAAACATCAAGAACAGGATACACTGAAAGATCTTTTCAATCAAGATGACGATCATGAAGAACTCGGCAATTTCTACGTAAAGGCCAGCTATAAACAGCAGGTATGCATGATTTGAATGACAGAAATGCTATAAAGTTTTAGAAACTATGATGCTTCATTTCCACCAATTGGTGAGGTTTGTCTTCTATGCTTTCCACCTTCATTTCTTCAAACTCTTATGGTAGTTTTATTAGCATGATGTGCAGACTTTTTTTTTTTTTTTTACTAAGAACATAAATGTAATGTGTGTTTATGTGTAATTGCAGAGACTGGAAACTCGGATTAATGATTTACAAAGTGCCGTGGACGAGTACTACAAAGCCAAAAATGAATTTTCCGCCAAGGTGAAGACCTCAGACTCTTCTGTTCGAGGCAGATTAGCAGCCTGGGTCATTGAGTTCATTGTCTGTGTAAGCAGAACTTTACATCTGTGTATTATCTCTCTCTCAGGCCACAGAAGATGAGATGCGTCTGCTGCGGTTTCAGAGGAAGCTCGAGGAAGAGAAGGGTGAGCCGCTTGTGGGATTCTCTCTTCATGACACCATGACCATGCTGCTGGCAGTGGGACTGCACAAGCACGCCGAACAACTTTACAAAGACTTCAAAATGCCCGACAAGAGGTATAGTTTTACTCACAGGATTTATAGTTTTTCTTTCCCTCTGGCGGTGTCGGCATCGGCATCATAGGATCATACACTCATGGATATTGGCTCATTTCATCAGGCACATCCGAAAGTGAGTTTTGATTGAGTAACTTGTAGATATGCGCTGACTCGAGCTGCAAACTGTATCAGACTGTTGAGTCCGATCTGGTTAACTGGTTCAACCAATTCATTTAAAAGAACCAATTCAAACGAACGATTCATTCACAAACTCGACATCACAGGCAAACAGAGAAGAGAAGAGATGTCGCTGCAAGAGGGGAAGTTATTTTGATTAATTATTAAGAGGGTACATAAATTAAAAAAATATGCACAAATAAATTGTTTATAATAAATACTGCAGTATTCTATTAAAAAAACCAACAAGAGTTGACCATTTTGATTTCATATTGACTTTAAAGACTGCATTTGTAATGTAACCTATAAAAAAAAAAAGATATTTGGGTATATTACTGTAATCAAAATGAACAGGTTCAAATGTATAATTCAATGTAAACATTCTAATGCATATATATATATATATGTATATTTGTGTGTGTATGGTGTATGTACAGTATATATATTTCTGTATATATATATATATATTAGTATGTATTCTGTATATATTAATACTTTAGCTGCAAAAGCCTCCAAGTGTCATCTGAATTTTTCTTCTAAAATTATCATTTTTATCAAGCTCCAAAGTTCTTAAGTTTATCTTCAGTTAGTTCACTTTAATGGCAATGGAAATGACTTATTCATAAACAAACATAAACATAGGAGCCTGATAAAAATTTTAGAAGAACATTTCAGATTTTTGCATCTGAAGTCTTCATATATATATATATATATATATTATTTTTAATAAATGCATGTAACCCAAAAGGTTGTAGGTTCAAATCCTAGATAAGGTGTTTAATATAGTATAAATATAATGTATGTTTCTGAATGAATAATAATATAATGTGAACGTGAGTGAAGGTGTTTCTCATTATCAGGTTCTGGTGGCTGAAGTTGAAGGCTCTGGCTGAGAAGGAGGACTGGGAAGAGCTGGAGAAATTTGCCAAAAGCAAAAAGTCTCCTATTGGATATCTGGTAACTGATGTCCTGTTGATCTGTCTTATTGAATTATTGTTGCAAATTATTCTTAATCTGTCTTTCTTGGATTACAGCCGTTTGTTGAAGTGTGCATTAAACACCATAACAGACATGAAGCCAAGAAATATGTCTCTAAAGTCACACCTGAGCAGAAGGTCAAAGCTCACCTTGCAGTGGGGTAAGAGGTTATTCTGAAAAGCATTTGAACAGTTTGACCATTTTGTGTAAATGTATTACTATCATTGTGTTAGACAACAAAATAACAAACAAATTTGCTAGGTTTTAAATTCTGTTTGTTGTTGTTTTGAAAGAAATTAATACTAATCCGTTCACACCAAGGATGAAAACTATAATATATAATAATAACTTCTAAAAATTGTTCTAAAGTCCACACCACAACTATAATGATAAAGTAACAGCACAGAGAAACTATAAAAACATTGACAGCCAATCAGAATCCATCCTGCTTCAAGGAGCTCAAGCATTTAAAGCGGCAGACGACACGTGGCACGTAATGACACATGTAGTTATCTTTATTGTTCTCGTTCTTGGTGTGAACGGGCCTTTATTCAGCAAGGACGCATTCAATTGTGTGAGTGAGAGTGAAAACATTTATAACATTTCAAAAGATTTCTATTTGTGATAAATGCTGAGATTTCTATTCATCAAATAATGTTTTCCACAAAAAAAATAAGCAGCGTTATCATGTTGATAATAATAAGAAATTACCAAATGCTACCAAATCATCATATTAGAATGACTGTGAAACTAAAAACTGGAGTAATGGAATAAATTACAATTTAAAATGTTTTCAAGTAGAAAACAGGCTCTTTTAAATTGTTTCACTATGTTACTGTTTATACAGTGTTTTTGATCAATCAAATGCAGCCTTGGTGAGCATAAGAGACGTCTTTTCTTACTGACCCCAAACTTTTTTTGGGTGTGTACGTTACTCATGATTAAGACAAAGAGCCGCAGTATAATGTTCTCTCTCACTCAGGGATGTGGAAGGGGCCGCAGAGGCTGCCATCGAGAGGCGTAATGAATCCGAGATCAGTACTGTTCTGTCACGCTGTTCAGCCACCACTGATCATTCTCTGGTGGATCGCCTCAACCGCGCTAAAGCCACTGCTGCCAAAAAGTGAGCCTTCACCTCTGCCCTGCTCAACTGAACTGCATTCGCTGTCAAACCGTGAACCCCTGTGCACCATTTCTCCAAAGCAGCACGCAGCAGAATGTGCTTAAACAACTCCTGATGTGATCGAACATTTCTAGAAAAATTCTGCAGAATGAAGGAAAAATTCAGACAGCTAGAAAACTTGCACGTCAACATTTTCTGTTTTTCCTGCCTCTGTCGGACAGCCAGAAGCACTTCACTGTAAACCTTAACCTTTGTACCTGTAATTGCATTAAGAACCATTGTGTTTTTTGCAGAATCATACTGTCAGTGATCATATGCCTATGTTTTGTAGAGATTATCTGCCTTTATGAATGTCACTAAACATGTGTTATTTTAATTAAACCATGATTGACTACCAAAATACATTGGATGCGATGTGTGCAGCTAAATCACGCAGTTATAGAAGGCCTTTTCTGCCACATATAAAACAAAAAATAATGCTTTGGTAAATGTTTAACATGACACTAAGTCATAATTATGAAAAAATTTAAATTATGAGATAAAAAGATGAAATTATGACACTATATCATAATTATACTGACAATTATGAGATAAAAAAGTTAAGTTATGACATACTAATTCATAATTATGAGATTTAAAAATGACGTCTTAATATTCTATACAACACTAAATCAAAACGATGAAATATTAAAACAATTATAACTACGTTATAATAATGAGTAGTCATTAATATGAGAAGTTCTGTTATTATAATTTCCACTTTTTGTCATATTTTTGACTTATTATTTCACAGTTTTGACTTTTAATGTCATAATTGTGACTTTCCAGGCATAATTTCGACTTTTTGTCATAAGTAGGATTTACAAAAGTATGATTTTCTTTTCTAATTTGGCGGAAATGGGCTACACTTTTGGTTCTGGTCTATGATGTTTTTTCCACAGTCACGCTTTCCTCCCTGTCACAAAGTTTGAGGCTGGGTTCATTAGTAATAAATGGATTGGTCAAACTCCTCTCACTTGCACTTTTATCCAGTTTTTGGGGTGTATTTATAAGTAAGACCGCAGAGGACGCTCTATTTCACTCTCACATCACAACGCGTACAGGCGGAAGCGAAACTTTGTGCAAGAACACCGAGCATAAAGAAAAAGGATATAAGTTAAAAAGGTACGACAACACAAATGTCTTAATTTGCAGGTAACGTGAAGCCCAACACTCGGTCGAGGTCTTTATCACGTGGTTTAGTAGTTCAGCAGAGACTGCAAAAAATGTGCTGATTTCTCCAGTTCTGATTGTTTTGTTGGTGTAACATTACTATGTAACATATAAATGTAACATTGTGGCGGCGTCTGTCTTACAAATCGCTCATGTTTCTCTCACACACAGCCTGGTTTTGTTTTATAATAAGATAATTGGTTATAGTGTGTTTCCAGTGTGTTTCTGATGAGGCGAGCGTGTTACAAAACGACAAATTATGATTTTTATTTATGATTTCATTTGTAACATACATACATGCTGCATAAAATTTGTCCGTCTTTTGACATTTTCATTTAACATTAATTATTTCATTAGTGTCAAATGAATGATCGAGATGATTATGGACAACTTTTATTTTGACTTCAGAAATGTACAGATTTCCCACGATCCTGACTTTCTATGGCAAGCCGTTTAGACTTTTATTCATTTTCAGGATATGAACTTGTGATGTCAACAATTACATTTTCACTAGTTAAAATGTTAATTCTTGATATCAGGAATTAGATTTCCACTAGTAACAATGGCAATTTTTGATATCAACAATTCAATTTTCACTAGATAAAATGCTATTTTTTTTAATCAGCAATTAAATTTGCACTTGTAAAAATTATAATTCTTGATATCTGTAATTGTATTTTCACTAGTGAAATCTCGCCATCGGCTGCCATTCAAATTCAACTGTTAATTCAATTGTCACTAGTGATATTGTTCATTTCTGATATCATGAATGGGATTGTTACTAATAAGAAAGCAGTTTTAGATATCAGAAATTATATTGAAATGAGGAAATCATTTTCAGATATCAGAAATGAATATTTTTACTAGTAGAAATTCAATTGTTGATATCAGGAATAGACATTTCAACTAGTGACAATTGAATTCTTGATGTCAGACATTTGCATTTTTACTAGTAACAATGTAATTATTGATATCAAAAATTATTTTACTAGTGACAATTGTATTTCTGATATTTGAAATTAAGAAGAAATTAAGAGAAATCAATTCTCAAAATCAACAATTGAATTTGAATGGCAGCCTATGGCGATATTTCACTAGTAAAAATACAATTACAGATATCAAGAATTATAGTTTATACTAGCGGAAATTGAATTATTGATATCAAGAACTGAATTGTTATGAGAATGAATAAAGGTCAACAGGGCTTGCCATACAACTATAGCTTTAACACTGCATTAACACACAATCACTTGTTGTTGTCACATACATTCATTAATTTTTTATAATACTAAATGGTTACACTTTATACTATTAATAAGTGATTAACAAACATTTATAATGTTAAACAAGATTAGAATGGCGCTATAAGTTTCACCAGAGCATGTTTGGCTCAACCATTGGTCGTTGGTTTGGGACTACCCGTTTGTTCGACCAATGGCATACAGGGCAGAGTCGAGGGGAAACTGGTATGAAAACAGTTAATTTTTGCAATTCCATTTGATGCCACTAGTCATGTACACTAGATGAACATCATGAGGGTTTGGTTGATCTGATTTTTACTGTATTTTAAGCTTGTTATAATGTCATAGCATTTAAGGGGATCATGGCTGATAAAGTTATGTGTTGAATGTACATCTGGACTGTGTGCTAAAAGTGAGCGTAATCTTCTGAAAATATCTGAAATAAAGCTGCAAGATTAGTTCGGCATTTTGTTCTGAACTTTGTTTTCCTTGATGTTTACTTAATTAATCAGTGTCTGAGCTAAAGGTTTTTCCAGGACATCACACACTTAAATGAACTGTACTTGTGTGCTTTAGGTCATGTCTTCCATAAAAGTCGAATGTGTTATCAAAGAAAAGAGTGAACTCGCTGAGAGTCCAGTCTGGGAGGAGAAGGACTCCTCTTTGTTGTATGTTGATATTGCGGGTCGAAGGGTCAGCCGGTGGAACTCTCTGACCAGTCAAATAGAAAGTATTGCCACAGGTAAGCCTGAAGACATTTAGTGTGGGCTGCGTTTTTAGTGACTTCCGATGAGCTTGGTGAAAATGCATCCAAAGTTAACGCTCAGTTGCCACCTTAAAAGTCATGTGCTCAATGTTTTCAGCTTGCATTTTATTCAAGGATGCATTAGACATTGATTCAAGTGGAATTTATGTTATTGTAGTTTATTCTGTGATGCCATATTTTCTCTTTGCTCAGAGAAACTTGTAGGTTGTGTGGTTCCACGGCAGGCCGGTGGTTCCGTCATCGCGGAGGAAACTCGGTTTGCATTCGTTGACTGGGGAAAGCGTTCGATTACAGCTGTTGCCAATGTCAATGACAAGGAAAAACCAAACACCCGCTTCAATGATGGAAAAGTAGATCCAGCTGGCAGGTTTTTTGCAGGTACTGTATGAGAGAAATCACGTTTTACCCCGCATGTGTAAACTATAAGAAAATATTTGAGTGTTATTTTGAGACTGTTGTAATTCTGTTGTAAGTTTTTAGCTGAGTTTACTAAAGCTGGTGATAAAATAGTTTCTGATAGGATTTAAAGGGATAGTCTCACCAAAAGTGAAAATGCTGTCTTCATTTACTCATCCTCATGTCGTTCCAAACCTGTGTGCATTTGTTTTAGGGCAGCACGAAAAATAACTTTGAGCTTGAACGTGATAATCTTAGTGCGATTATGAAATCGCAAAGGCTGCGATTATTTTTTATGCGCAGCTTGTCAATGAAGTACGGCTCCAAACGCTAATCCATCTGAAAGCACTGCGTTTGAGCCGCTTAATGTACATTTGATAAAGCAGCGCACATCAAACATCTTTCCAAATGTGAGAAGCATTTATTAACATCTTGTCCAACAACATTTAAAAACATATTTTTACTCCAAATTCACTTCCTTCCTTGAGATGATGTGGCTTCTTACACAGAATAAGGCGGTCGTGTGTTTATTAGTCATGTTTAATCAATCAAAGCGTTTCAATCTTTTGTTTATTCAGCTACAGTGATATGACGTGTTATCTTCTTCTGCTGCAGGGCATTCTTTTAGTTTCTGCGCAAGAGCGCCCTCTGGCTTTCAGATGGAGATTTACTACTGATCACAGAGCCGTACAGCTCTGACAAGCTGCGCATTAAATAATCGCAGCTTTTGCTAAATCACGTGCAAAAATTTTGTTTCTTCTGCTGAAAACAGAAGAAGAAGGAAACATTTTGAAGGATGTTGTTAACAAACCATTTCCGTTCCCACTGACTTCCATTGTGTGAACAAAAAAATACAATGGGAACCAAAACTGTTTTGGATTCAACAGGACACAATATCTTCTTTTGTGTTGAGCAGAATGAAGAAATTCATTCAGGTTTGGAACAACATGAGGATGAGTGAATGATGAGAGAATTTTCATTTTTGGGTGAACTATCCCTTTAATTCTGTATAGTAATAAGCCAGTTGAATTATTCCCATTTGGACTGCGCCATTCCCACTTCTCCTTTGCCGTCTCCAGGTACCATGTGTTTGGACATGAAGCCTGACGTGATGGATGCGGCGCTGTACACCCTCCATCCTGACCACTCTGTTGTCCAGCAGTTTGACAAAGTACACATCTCCAATGGTTTGGACTGGTCACTAGATCACCGCACCTTCTATTACATCGACAGTCTGGCGTTCATGGTGGAGGCCTTCGATTACGACATCCAGACTGGAGGGCTATGTGAGTTTGTTTTGCGTCGGTTTGTGGTCTTGATGCAAAAAGTTTGAGTTTGTGTGGATTTGTAAAATCTGTGTATTTTTTAAATTGTGTTTTTAAGCTAACCGCAGAATGGTTTACAAGATGGAGAAAGATGAAGGCATACCAGACGGGATGTGCATAGATGCAGAGGGCAAACTCTGGGTTGCCTGCTTCAATGGAGGAAGAGTGCTGCGTATTGACCCACAAACAGGTGAATTAAATACTTATAGAAGTATCATATTGTTGCAGGCAAAACTAATGGTGAAGTGTGTAATTTGATGTAATTTTCAAAATTCTCATTTGTGACCACAAAAACAGTCATAAGGGTCAATTCTTTAAAATAGTAGAATACATAAGCTTTCCATTGATGTGTGGTTGGTTAGGATAAGACAATATTTGTTCGAGATACAACTATTTGAAAATCTGGAATCTGAGGATGCAAAAAAATCTAAATATTGAGAAAATCACTTTTAAAGTTGTCCAAATGAAGTCCTTAGCAATGCTTATCCACTCACCAAAACAAATTAGATATATTTACGGTAGGTAATTCACAAAATATCTTTTCTTAATATCCTAATGATTTTTGACATTAAAGAAAAATCGATAATTTTGACCCTTACAATGTATTGTTGGCTAATGTTTCAAATATACCCGTGTGACTGGTTTTGTGGTCAAGGGTCACATTTGAGGTTTGACTGCATGTATAATTTATGTTGTACATCAAAATGTGAAGGTCTCCTGAAGTATGTTAACCTTAATTTACTCATGAATTGACCTTGAGAAAATTCCTGAGGGAACGCCGTTGCTTCCATAATTTGCCATCAAACTCACGTTCATGACAACAAATATATATTAGAATTCAAAAGATTGAGTTCAATACGATTTTATTCAGAAAATTAAGAATATAGATTTAGATTAAATTGATCAAAAGTGACAGTAAAGACATTTATAATTTCACAAAACATTTCTACTTCAAATAAATGCTATTCTTTTGAACTATTATATTCATAAAAGTATCCGTAAAAATGTATCATGGTTTCCACAATTTTTCAGCATTGATAATAAGAAATGTTACTTTAGCACAAAATAAGCATATTAGGCTGCTAAAAAATTCAACTTTACCCTACCAGGAACAAATTACTTTATTAAATATATTAAAATAGAAAGCAGCTATTATAAATTGTAATATTATCTCACAATATTACAGTTTTTACTGTATTTTTGATCAAATAAATGCATACTTGATAAGTATGAGAAATAAAATCGAACCTGCCATAGCATCAGGTGCAAATACATCATTTTCCCATCTCATAAACAATGCAAAAAAATAAATACAGGTTAGAATATCTACTGTATAAAAAGAGACTCACAATTTTTACTTCTCTTCTGGGTTTTAAGACTACAAACTGAACCTCTCTAAACTCACCACAGATTAGTGTTACACTATCAAGAGCTTGAAAATGACTATCAGTCAGAATATAAACAGAACATCTAGATGAAAAACAAAGAACGGGTGTACATGTTCTGGGGAAGTCTGGCCTGATCTTTCAGTAGCTAATGAACTTCCTCCTTCAGGCAAACGGCTGCAGACAGTGAAACTACCAGCTGAGAAAACCACCTCATGCTGTTTTGGAGGGAAGGACTACAGTGATCTCTACGTCACCTCAGCGTATATAGGCATGGATTCAGATTCAATGGCTAAAGAACCTGAGGCTGGCTGCATATTTAAGGTAGACGTCTCATTTCATATCATGATGAAAGTTGCATGACATCACCTCTGACACATAATAATGACTCATTATATTCTTTATTCTGACTCCAGGTGTCTGGTTTAGGAGTGAAGGGCATCCCACCGTATTCATACACTGGATAAAAACAAAGGAAAAAAGTGATGTTAATGAAAACATCATTATGTTGTCTCAATACTACAACAATGTTCTAATTGTTCAATCAGTGATAGAACTTTATATAATATTTTATATATTATTTGCTGATTTCAGGTGATTTAGGGTCCTTTCACACAGATTGTGTTTTTTGCATTCAACTGTGCTACTTTTCCATTGTTTTTCTATGCAAACATGCACTAGACAGACTAAAAACTCACCGCTCAAGAGCAGCTTTAAAAAAATGCGTATCAAGAGCGTTTTTTTTTTCTTGCGTTAACTGCAAAAACACATTCTGTGTGAATGACCCTTAGATATTAGAAGCCGTTTGTCTAAATGACTAATATTAAAGATGAAATTGCATGAATTATTTTTGTGAAATAATTTTTTTTTTTAAATCTTGTTTACATTAACTACACTAAGAGAAATCTGTGACTTTGTGCAGGTTTTTGGAAATAATTTTGAGTGATGTGGATTTTTTAAGTAATTTTACTTAATGCTTGTTTAGCTGTGCTGCTGAAGGGAGTTAATGAATTAAGTTCAACAAGCATGATTGTAAAAATTATGGAATTGTGATTTACATAATAAACATTTTTAAATTCTCTAACGCTGTTTGACTATGAAAAAGGTGAAAAGGTTGCAAAGGACAAAGTCCACTCCAAAGGGAGTTATTGTCTTATATTCTGAACGATTGTAGTCTTGGGTTTTCTTCCAGTAACGTACATGTCACAATATCCCTAGTATAGTGTGCTGAAACTCACAAAACCGAAACACACTCGAAGCGCTTGGCCAATCGTAACACAATGTTCCAGCCAACCAATCAGAGCACACTGCGCTTTTCGGAAGCACATACTTTCTTGAGTAGGTACTTTTTTCTGAATAAGTAATTACTTCACGACAGCTAAAAAGTATGTTCTATACAGTATGAATGTGTGTAGTATATTTGTAATTCGGACGTACAACATCTGCCATGTCATGTGACCTACCAACGTCAATTGACCCTTTGCAAAGATCCGCCCCCTTTAGTTACTGTTGCTTTGTCCTGACAAGCCATGCACCCTCACGCCACACATCATGTTCTCACGAAGTGAAAAATACATCGCGGAGCAAAGAGGACACTGTAGGGGATTTTACAGTTAAAGACCAGATATGATAAATGAAGACCCGGAGTTAAAAAAATTAAATTGAAGAAAATTGTAATAAAGAATAGTTTGCAGTTTCATCAGCAGAAGCCAGCTTCAAGTCTGACAAGGAGTTCGTAGGTCGCTCTCCCTCCCTCTCCATTCACATTTCCACAACAAATATACTCTAACAGAGTCCACTAACACGTCATTACTAAGATTCTGATCGGTTAAGAAAACTAGACAAAACTGGTAATTTTCCACACATGGACAGATAGTCAGAAGCATATCTCCTTCCATCATGATGCTGACGATCGGACCCTGAACTTAGGGACAGAATGTCCTGTTAAGTCAGGACAAGGCGTTGGCACGTCTCAAGCAGAGTCCCGGTTGTCCACTAGTACCCATAACAGACCTGTACAGAACACTGAGCGCACATACAAAGATACACATGATTCACAGTTTCTTCAAGGCTGAAGTTGATCTGAGCTCTGCTCTGAACAGGAAACTTTACCAAAACATACTGATAAGTTGTACTTTTCTCTCAGTCCGAGGTACAGACAATATACATCATTATTTTCTAGTGTTTGAAAATGAAAAGGAAATTAAAGGCTTTAACATAAGTTGAACTTAGTCATTCTAAATAATTCAATATTTAGAAAGATAATTTCATGATAAATCGCTCAAAATATATATATTGAAGCGGCAGTGGATTCCAGAATCCACCCCTTCAACACTGACAACGCGTCGACAGAAATATGAAACAGTTTCATATTTAATATGAAGTAATTTTTAATAGAAGTTTAAATAATAAATAGCATATAGTGGCTCTTTAATGTGTCGTGACAGATCGCTGTAGCTCCTCGTGAACCGATCATCTCTTCATACTAGTTCATTTATAGCATCAAATAAACATGAATGAACATCAGAAGGAATGTTGTTTCAAGCGCGGAAAGACGCGAGTACACAATTTTTCAAGTTGAAGTTCACGAACGTTAATCTACTAACTCCACTGACTGCTTTGTCAAACAAAATGGCGGATTTGGGGTTATGATTGGTCAGATCGCCTGTCAATCAAACTGCTTGCGAAGGGTCAATTACGTCATTTCACTGGCTTTCACAAAACCTGAAACTGGAATTTCACCTAGTAAGAAATGAATTCTTGATATCAACAATTGAATTTGAATGGCAGCCTATGACGAGATTTCACTAGTAAAAATACAATTCTTGATATCAAGAATTATAGTTTATATTAGTGGAAATTGAATTGTTGATATCAAGAATTAACGTTGTTACTAGTGGAAATGTAATTGTTGACATCACACGTTCATATCCTGAAAATGAATAAAAGTCAAAACGGCTTGCCATAGAATGTCAGGATCGTGGGAAATCTGTACATTTCTGAACACTAACAAATTCATATTTCACAGATGTAATAAACACGATAAACGCTCAATGAAATTCCGTGCCTTCTCTAACAAGGTCTTTCTGTCCGACATCACATGACATACAGAAAAAAAAAGCGGAAACGATTATATTTAGTTCCAGCTGCCAATGTACAGGATAGGATGGTGCTGTGAATGAACAATAACACGTATTTTAGGTTCAATTTTAAAAACGTAGTCAATGGAGGATGAAGAAATATGCATCTCCAGATGTTGTTCGGACTGGATGTCCGAGATGCCCGAGGGTTTTTGGGACATCCCGCTGTGGAATCTCGCTATACCCGGTACGTCGATTATTTTCCTTATTACGATTAATTGCAGACCTTTTTGACTGATTACTGTTACTATTTAACAACGACCGCCATCTGTTTTGCAGGAAGTCACGACACCATGACTTACTGTTTAGATCAGCAGTCCTCAGTGCTGAAGTCTGAGCCGAAGCTGCTGCAGCTGTTAGCCGCTGTATTTCCTTGCATCGTTCGGCCCTGTATAATCAAATGGGCAACAGCCCAGGTAGTAACATACATGTTTTTCCAAAATTTTATGAAAGGCAGAATGTTAACGTGGCTAACAGCCTCAGTCACCTTCACTTCCATTACATCTTTACAACAACAACAACTATGGCAAGCCGTTTTCACTTTTATTCATTTTCAGGATATGAACTTGTGATATCAACAGTTACATTTTCACTAGTTAAAATGTTAATTCTTGATATCAGGAATTAGATTTCCACTAGTAACAATGGCAATTTTTGATATCAAGAATTCAATTTCCACTAGTATAAACTATAATTCTTGATATCAAGAATTAATTTCTTACTAGTTGAAATTCCAGTTTCACATATCAGGAATACAATTCTTACTAGTAAAAATGCAAATTTCTGATATCAACAATTACATTGTTACTAGTGCAAATGTCTATTCTTGATATCAACAACTGAATTGCTACTAGTAAAAATATCAGGAATTCATTTTCAGATATTAGAAATGAATATTTTTACTAGTAGAAATTGAATTGTTGATATCAAGAATTAACATTGTTACTAGTGGAAATCTAATTCCTGATATCAAGAATTAACATTTTAACTAGTGAAAATGTAACTGTTGATATCACAAGTTCATATCCTGAAAATGAATAAAAGCCTAAATGGCTTGCCATAAACAACAACTGTCTGTCATTGTGCCTCCTTTTGTGTCACACAGAAAAAAAAGTTATGCAGGTTTAGAACATTGTTGATGATATACATAATTTTTTTTATCTTTATCCAGGAGGACAGCATCTCCAATCAGCTGGATTTAGGCATTCGGTTTCTTGATCTAAGAATAGCTCATAAGAAAAAAGACCCTAATGAAGTTTTCTACTTTGCACATGGGATCTACTCTCTTCTGACAGTGAAGGTACATCATCGTTTTAAAAGAATGTTAAACCCTCATTTCAACTGAGAATAGCTTTGGTTGTTTTCTCGCTGTGTTATTTGAAGGAAGTGCTCACAGAAGTCGCTCACTGGTTAGACCAGCACGTCAAGGAAGTTGTCATCATTGCTCTTTCTGCCTTCGATGGAATGAATCTGGATCAACACAGAGATCTCATTCAGTTCCTCATTGGCACTTTTAACAATAAAATTTGTCCCAATCATGTAAGTACGTTCATGAACTGTGCAAAACTGACACCGTCCCAGTACATGTTTACGAAAGTTTATCCTGTGCAAGTGGTTTTAAGCATTGCGAATTTAAAGGGAAAATTCTGTCATTAATTCATGTCGTTCTTCACCCGTAAGACCTTCGTTCATCTTCAGAAAACAAATGAAGATATTTTTGATGAAATCTTATGGTTCAGTGAGGCCTCTATTAACAGCAATAGCAGTTTCAGAAGCCCAGAGAGGAACTAAAACATATTTAAAACAGTTCATGTGAGTACAGTGTTTCAACCTTAATATTATAAAGTGAAGAGAATACATTTTGTGTGCCAAAAAAAACCCAAAATAACAACTTTTCAACAATATCTAGTGATGGACGATTTTAAAACACTGCTTCGAAGTTTTACAAACCATTTGTTTTGAATCAGTGGTTCGGTTCACGTGAACTATTGAAATTTCGAATCATTTATGACATAACGAAGCCTCGTTTACCCAAATCACGTGACTTTGGCACTCCGAACCGCTGATTCGAAACAAAAGGTTCATAAAGCTTCAAAGCAGTGTTTTGAAATCGGCCATCACTAGATATTGTTGATATTGTTGGCACACAAAAAGTATTCTCATCATTTTATAATATTAAGGTTGAATCACTGTACTCACATGAACTGTTTTAAATATGTTTTAGTTCCTCTTTGGGCATCTGAAAGTGTTAATTGTCTTGTTGGCAATGAAGGCCTCACTGAGCCATCAGATTTCATCAAAAATATCTTAATTTGTGTTCTGAAGATGAACGAAGGTCTTACAGGTGTAGAACGAGTAATTAATGACAGAATTTTCATTTTTGGGTGAACTAAAATACTTTTTAGAATACTTTTTGTGCGCCAACAATATCAACAACATCTAGTGATGGCCGATTTCAAAACACTGCTTTGAAGCTTTACGAATCTTGTGTGAAAAGTCCGCACACATCCATAGCACAAGCCCGGAAAGCATCTTAGACAGTGTGTGAAGTCTTCTGCTTCTAATTCACACAAAAGTATATCAATATGACTGTATAATATAGTCGGTTGTGTCTAAAATGAAAGTAAACTGCTAAGAAATAAAACACTTGTGTAACAGTATATTGAATCTGTGCAGCTCTTAAAGTGACAGCAGCCTAAAATTCCTGCTGCACTCCTGTCTGCATGTTAATGTTAATCAAACAAGACAAAATCACTCCCTACTCTTGACAAAATAACTTTTCTAACTTTAATAAGGATTAATATGTATTTAATTTATACAGTGAAGTTTATGCAGTTTTATTTTACATTTGTTTACTTTATGTACCTGAAAACTACTGTTTTCCTAAAAAGCACTGTTTATGTCATATGTATCTTTGTTCTGTGTATTTATGTTGGCCTGCTGTTAAATGGATGTTCATTAGAAATGATTTGATGATGCAGCAATAAACTAGCTACTAGTATAACATAATACATGCGTTTTTGAACTTTGCTCATTTAAAACATGATCAAAACTATCTATTTTAGTGACAAAACTTAAGAGAGCAAGTGATAAATATCGGGAATCAACCCCCAAAAAATCCTATCGGTGCGTCCCTATCAGCAGATTGATGAACGCTATTTTACTTTGCATGGTTGCTTTAGGGTTGAGATCACATGGCCTGCAGCTGAATACTATCTCCCATATAATTCCCTTGTTATTTGTGTTATTTCAGGTAACACCCTCCCTACAGGAGTGTTGGAATCAAAGTTATCAGGTCATTCTGTCATATGATGACTCTGCTGCGTCTGGACACAAGGAACTGTGGCCCCAGTGTGAATACTGGTGGGCAGACGCATCAGATCCAAAGCGTCTCTTATCCTACCTGGAGGAGAAGAAAGAGGAAGGGAGACCAGGTCAGTCACAATAAGAAAATGAGTTCAAATTGCACCAAATAATATGGAAAGAAGAAGCTATGTTTCATTAAAGGTCGTTCTTCTGTAAATAACTGCCCACAAATTTGTTTTCAGATAGGTTTTTTGCTGCTGGTCTGAATCTAACCGAGGATGCCAGGTATATACTTTGTCATCCATGCCAGTCATTGCAAAGCATGACCCTGAGCTCCTATAGTCTGCTTTTGAACTGGGTCGGACAGCAGCGTCCAGGCTCGGGAAAAACATGTCTCAACATCATCTGTGCAGATTTTGTGGGGGTTTTCAGTAATGAATTCACCCAGCTGGTTATTGGACTCAATCAAAGACTCTTAAAAGATCCATAAATATGACGTTACATAAAAAACTATGTATTACATAAAATGTAGCATCTTTATTACAGTTTATCCTGCACATTCTTGATATTTTTACATATTAATGATTTTCCAATCTTTTATGACTGTCCCTAAACTGTGACAGGAATAATTTTTTGTGCATTGCTGCCATCTAGAGGCATATTTAGGTTCTTGTTTGTTTAGGAGAAAATAATGTTACTTGCAATTTCCTTGTTACATCCAGCTTTAAAAATGTGAACGAACTAAACGCCTTGTTTTTTCTTGGTTGTTTGATAAAAGGCAGATTCAGATAATCAAAGACTAAGTGGCTCAATAGATTATATAGCATTACCTGTCCAATGAGTCACATTTAATTTTAGTAACATCCAATGTCTTATCATGACTTCATCTGTTGTTGACACCCAGTTTGGCTTTTAGTCCATGTGGGTTGCATGTATGTATCTGTGGGGTCTAATTTTAGATGGCCCCTGTGATTGCACTTTCTAAGGTGCTTAACATTTATAGTATCTACTTAAGTGATAATCCAGTTCACACTCGGTTTGTGTGTGTTTGTGTGGGGTGTATGCGGTAAATAAACACAACTTTGTTTTTTTTATGTGCAAATTATCACACAATCTTTTCAGAAAGTCTTGTTTTAAATTTAATCCCTCACTTATTCCAAGACAAAATCATAAAATGTTTAAAACTGTTTTATATCATGCAGAGACACTGACCTGGATATCATTTTGATCTAATTTTTTTAACTTTTTTATTATTTTTTTTTTCATGATTGCATTATAGTATAGTTCCAAAGAATTTAAAACATTTTGAAAAGATCTGGAGCAAGATTCTTCCAGAGAGCTTTGAGAATCTCCTCCCTCTTCTTCCAAGTCTCCACCTTTCTCCTAAACAGATTACTCAGGAGTTAAAGGAGCCTGCGTTCAGTTGCTGTGTCGTCTCTGTGAGGCTTAGAGCCACAGAGGAAACAGATGGGATAAGAAAACCAGGGGATCTAATTACAGAAGCTTAATCAGCAATCCAAGGCCCGTCCAGAACCCGGTCGCACAGCTTCAAGCTTCTGCCCCTCACAGCTTCTCTTTCAGAGGTATTCGTCTCAGAGACTGGAGACAGCTGTTTAACATGGAGAACGAGGAAGAGGAAGATGAAATCTTTACAACATTGCAAGGAGGATATGAAGGGCAGGAAGATGTAGAGGAGCAGGAGGAAGAACGAGAGGAAGACGAGCCAGAGGCTGAGAGGAAGAGCAGTTGGGACGTCCCAATTCCAAGTCGATCATTGGCCAGTCGCAGAGCTTCACTTCCATGCCCGGTCAGTACACAATGCAAGTTTTGGTGTGTAGCTTGCACAAGTTTAGGTACTATGGCCCGCAGAAAGACACCAGTTGGGGCCAAGCTGTGGATTTGTCTTACAGACAGCAGTTGATTCAATTAACACTTTTAAATAGTATCTCAAAGCCACACTTGCTTACTAGAGGCTTTTGCACAAGCTATTTATTCCTCTTCCCCCTTTATTTTCATTTTTTTCTGTTTATTCTCTTATTTTTATTCTTAATTCCTCATGTATGTATATAAAAGTTTATGTAAAATGTTTTCTGTAAGGTGTTGCGGTGTTAACTCACTACTACTCACAACTATTCTTGAATTACATTTTTATTTCTTTTTTTTATTATTTGTTAGGAATGAAGCTAATGCTAATTATTTTACTGATTTGTTAAACATTATTCTTTGGCTCAATAAAACAAGCATGTTGCATAAATGTACACAATTTGCTCTACAGAAATGGCAATTATGAATCATTAAAGTGTCACATTTTTGTACAGAATAATTCAGGTTGCAAATTAAAAGGTGCATTTCACAGCTGTGAAAATGCAAAATTTTCACTTTTTTTTTTTTTTTCAGATTATTGACATCAGAGATCAAAGCAAGACACATTTTGCATAATCTAAACTCTAAGAAGAGTTTATCCTGAAATTACCTTCTAGTTTTTGGACAAAACTGATAGACATTTCAGACAGGCTGATATTAGTTTTTCCTTTTGAACTGCATCAAAATCTGCAAGGAAGAGAGTTGGAACATTTTAAAATAATTTTAAACATGAGGTCAAATCAATAAGAAAAATATATGAAATTCTCCACTGTGAGCTCATTGTAGAAGATGCCGTTCTGATCATTTTCACATACTGGATAACATGGATCATCAGGGGCCAGTTGCTCAAAAAGTTTAATCTGGATCAGAATGATCTGGATTTGGAAATCCCATGTTTTGCTATCCAGGATCAGGTAATCCATCTTACTTTTGTGCTCGGGGGGATTCTTTTAGATCAAAAGTATCCCAGTCTTACTAAAATGTTTTGAACAACACAATTATGATTTCATACAGATCAAAACCAAGATTGGATTTTGTGATCTAATCTGATTTCAGAATCCTTTTTTTCCTTTTGAACAACTGGCCCCTGGTTTTACACAATCTTGTGGAGTTCTGGATAATTCCCAACATGGAGACTACATCATCATTTACTTACCCTCATGTAGTCTGTAATCTGTATGCATTTCTTTCCTCTATGGAGAAAAAAAAGATATTTTTAAGAACACTGGGAACCAAACATCATTGAAGCCCACTGATTTCCATTATGTACTCCATTTTATGTTCCAAAGAAAAAACAAAGTCATACAGTTTTGGAAATGTAAAGAGGGACAAATCGAATACTGCATCATTCTAAATTTTCAATTAAACTTTTCACTAATATCTAGTTCAGTCATGAAACTCTAGAGGGCACAGGCTAACAGGCCCTTTACATGGATTCTGCAACAATCACATCATTACCACATGGCACAAGCTGATTGGCCTCTGCTGATCCTGCAGCCAATGAGATTTCTTGCTCAACATTTAAATAATCTGGTTCATTGTTTGGTTTAAGATAGTCTTGCAGCACACTGTCAGATTATCCTCTGAAACCCTCTACCTCCCCCAGCTCCACCTGCCTGGATCTGCTACGGGATTTATGTATGTCTGTTTATGCAGCAGCAGCACATGCTCACATCAGTGTGTCTGTGTATCTATTAGCAGCAGCAGATCTAGTCCGACAAGATCTAATACATTAACATTGTCATGTTCAATAACATACTAAAATGAGCGTTAAACCACGCAATTAATTTAAATGAAAGTTTAGCAAAGCAAAGTTTAGCGCGTTGAAAAGATTTAACACAGTTGACACAGTATTCGTTTTCCCCGTCATCCTTTGGCTATCTTAACAATATATGATCACGCTCCTTGTTCAAGCAAATGCTTTTAAATTCACCTGCTATAAGACACAAAAGAGAACCCAGTGCTGTACTGGTGCGCATCTGTGAATTTCCTGTCTGTGTGACACACACAAATCATGTGCACAGAAAGCTGCAGAAAAAAACATGCCAAAATTCACATTTGTTGCACAATTAAACAAGCTAAATGAAGAGTTGTGAGAAAATGGGATGCATGTCAGATCCACGTCATGTGCAGGAGTGGCTTTATTCAATTTATGTATATATCCAACCTGTTAGACCTACCTAAAAATCTTACAGCACTGTTTACAAGGTTACATGGGTAAAAAAAATAATGGAAACAATAACTTTTTGTGCATTTATATATTGATATATTGAAGGGCACAGGTAAATGTGACATTTATTATAATGGGTTTATGTGGTTAATTACAGAAAAAAATGCGTGATTAATTAGTTACATTTTTTTGATCGATTGTCAGAGCTAGCTAAAACTATTCAAAGAGTTGTCATGACTGAACTATTTTCATGCTGTTATTGTAACAATTTCAATTGTAATAAAAAATGAACTGTTTGTGTCTTGACTTACAAGCATGCATGCATATTTTTCAGGCTCAACTGAATGCGATGCATCTGAGCCGCCTGCACACTGCCACCATGGCCCCGAGCCCAGCTTACCAGAGCCAATGGCTTCAGAGCGGTGAGGCGAGGCCGCGCTCTCGCTCCAGCCATGTTGGCAATAATGAGGAGGGAATGCACACCAAGGGCAGCACATGTGAAAGACGCCCACATGCCATCCCTACCATCCCTGAGGTGCACGAGTCTCTGGAGACAAAAGCCCGATTTAGGAACCGCAATGTCATGTCTCTGGTTGGTGTGATTTATATGATTTTCCTTTTTAATTTGAAAATATGTAAATGATTACCAATAGGTTTTTTAATCTCAGGAGCATTTAGATAAGTGAACATGAGATAAGATCATATTATTGATATGATACAGTGCTTTGGCAACGCTTGGAAAATCTGAGGGTGTATCAGTGTTATACAACATGTTATATCCTGAATCTAAAACTAAATGAGTAAAGCACAACAGGGCTGTTTCAAGTATGTTTGAAAATTTTGTTTAGATTACTTTTTCTTCCCTGTTGTTATATAAAACCGATAGGATTTTTTGGGGTTGATTCACGATATTTATCACTTGCTCTCTTATTTGAAGTTTTGTCACTAAAATAGATAGTTTTGATCAAGTTTTAAATGAGCAAAGTTCAAAAACGTATTATTATATAACGTATTATGTTATACTAGTAGCTATATTTATTGCTGCATCATCAAATCATTTCTAATGAACATCCATTTAACAGCAGGCCAATATAAATACAACAGAACAAAGATACATATGACATAAACAGTGATTTTTAGGTTGGTTTAACAGTAGTTTTCAGCTTCTCGAACAAGAACAAATGTTGGGCGGGACTTGATTTTGTACATTTGGAATTGATTGGATGGTTCTGGTTTGCTATTGCTGTGATGTCATGTGAGTGACAGGTTGTCATCAGAGAAGAGATGTCGATGCAGGAGGGAGGGGAAGTTATTTTGATTAAAGATTATGAGGGCACATGAATTTCCAAAAACATAATGATATGCACCGATAAATAATTTATAATAAATATTGCAATATTCCACAAAAAAAATAAGAATTGTCCATTTTGAGTAAAATACTCAGCACCCATAAATTCACTCAAGTATAAATTCTTAATACTTTTTACACCTCTCTTATTCACATTCACATCCTATTGTTTATATTATCCAAAACAAATTATTTATTTGTAAAAAGTCAATGCGCTCCAAAGTTTTTTCATTTCAACTATCACTTTAATTAAGTGGACATAAACATAGCATTTTTGTATTGCTGATCAAATATAATGTGTGGTTGGTTGATATGACGTGGTGTTTGTTTTGTAGAGCGATGCGGACAGTTTGTGTCTGATCTGTCATGACGACCTACGCAAAGGAGGAGGAGGCATCAGAGAGCTTCACTGTTCCCACAGCTTCCACAGTGAGGTAAGGATTCGGAATTTATAAACTAGTAGCCAGGTATTATAAATGGTCAAATTTACCTTCACAAATGCATTATTTCCAACCGTAAATGACCCAGAAATCAGGACATTGAGATGTCAGCTTTGAGATCATCTCCTTTGTAAAGGTTGCTTTAGAACAATGAAAGCTTTAGAAAATAGCTGAATGTAAAATTAACATTGTGCTCCTGCTGCTGGTTTAGTGCATAGAGGAGTGGCTGTGGACCAAGCAGACCTGTCCCACATGTCAAAAGCATGTTGCCATGCCAGAGCCCCTGTACTGGACATCTACCAGAGTAATAGTGCCCTGAGCTCTTCCAGCACCCATTCAAACTACCTTGGACATCAGCTTACAGGACGGTTACATGATGCGGACAACTTACAATGGATATGAAAGGGGGTGGAAAGGGTGATCATCTGACCAATCGCAGGGAGATTTTATTCAGATGGGCAGAACACTCTCTGTATAGACGAATTGATTGTAAAAAAAAAAAAATTTAAATTGTATTTACAAGTTAAGAAATCGAATGTTATTTTCTATTGTGGTTATTGTTTTTCTGCATACATTTAAGCAAACTGAACAAGTTGTATGAAAATGTAAAAATGTATACCTCAATATATCTGTAAGTCATTTGGAGTAGGCATACTTGAAAAGTTCTGTTCGGCCACGTTCACACTGCAGCTAAATTCGGTTGTCAGTTCGCCTTTCGGTGCTTGATCTCGTTCTGTACACACACGGTAAAATAGTGGAGTGACAACCGCATTCTACAACCGAATTTACTCGTGAAAAATACAGGTATTTACAGAATTCTATACGGTCTATATGGAACCGAACTGGACAACTAGTCCTTATTGACGTTTTTTAATGTGCATGAGAGATGTATCTCTCTTCTGAATGCAAAGGAATCAAGGAAAGCAGCGCAAGCCTGGACTCGTTTGTGTTGCCAGATCCTATTATAAATAAGAACAAACTCCTAACATAAACCGAAATAAATCAAAATGTTTTATGCTTAAAATATATCGCGACTAGTGTCTGCTCCCTTTAATAACTCCATCTTGTTGATCGCTTTTTGAACCGATCTTAAACAACAAGCCCAAAAACGCTTATAATGAGTGATCATGGCAACACAGAAAACCCCGCTTTGTGTAAAACAGGCTGTGCAAGTTTAACGAAACACGACCCCCTCCGTCGACAGTGTTTAGTTATATTGCTGCAAATAACGAGTGTTTTGTCACAGTAATACTATTTTGGTCACAATAACGGATAACAAACAGGAGAGACGCCAGAACGTTGCTATGGTTTTCAGGAATGGCTATGGTTTCCTGCTTTTATCAGCAAATTTGAGAGTAAGTTATTTTTTCGTACACACATAACGATAATTTAGGGCAGGGGTCAGTCCAGACTCAGTCCAGTTTAGTTCCAACTTGCCTCTACACACCTGCCTGGAAGTTTCTAGTATGCCCAATTAGACCTTGATTAGCTGGTTAAGGAGTGGTTAATTGGAGTTGGAGCTAAACTCTGCTGGATGGAATTTGGAGAAATCCTATTTAGGGGATTCACTCCCGTATTTAAATGCGGTTGTCCCTCCTAAAACTTAGTGTGTACGTGGCCAACAAACTTTAAACTAAAGTAACGATGTCAACCAAAAAATAGTCTTGCATTATCTATTCATTCGTGGCCTGTTGCACAAAGCTGGTTTTAGTTTCTACCCAGATAAGTTCAAATTAGTTTTTTTTTTTTTCGGGCTCATTGATTTTTAGTGGTTTCATTGCTATGGTAATTTACTCTTAGGGTTGGGGAGTAACGAAATACATGTAACTTAGTCACAGCCCCTGTTTACACTACACAGACAACCTGCTCTGGAGCGGGTTTAATTTGGGTTAAACCCAAAGTATACTTCGGCCGTCCGTTTGACGTAATTTTTCTCCCCGTGCAGCCCAAATTTCGAAACCTCGCGGACTCTGCGCGTGCAACAGCGCATGCGCATACAAGACAAACGAGTCCACTAGGTGGCGCACAGTGTGCAGTCGTCGAAGAAGAGTGTGGAAAGAGCTATTCACTAACAAAACGCTTGAAACAAGGCATTTAGCTTCATGCAACAGGCCTCTGGTGTGTTATTGAGTAATTGTGCTTCTTTAAGTCTATATATTTGGAGAATTTGTATTTGAATTCATACTGTATTTCATTGGTCATCCTGACAAATTGTCATTGTCATTCTTGAAAATACACACAATGAGTCTTACTGAACTAATATCACATTCCTGTGAAGTTTGCTGAACTTTTGTTGAAAACTGCCAATAAAACGGATTTCAATGTGAATGTAATCAGTTCTGTATTTATCATGCGTTTTGGTCCAAAGAAAGTTTTATTTTTTGTTTGTATTTATCATTGAAGATGAACTTGACTCAAACTCTTTCTGTGAAATATTATACTAAAACAATTTAAGTTTTAAGTCTGGAGCCTTACATAGCACATTAAACTTAGTTTTAAGTAGTGCAAAATAACCGCAATTTTCTTAATTTAGATAGTTTAGATGGGTAAAATATTGACAAAGCACCCTATTTTCACTTAACTTTACATCTCTCTCTTTTACTTGTCTGCATAAATCCTCTACAGACACTTTATCCCATAGATGTGAATGTAATATATAATGAATGCATATTTATGCAGTGTAAACAAAACAAGTTTCAGTTTGTCCATTCAGTACGTCGAACGTCATGACGTCACGTAATCGTTGCCGTGACTACACACGGAAGTTATCTTGTGCACCTGTTACACTATCAAACAGGAAAGGGAACGAATTGATACAATTTCACTGGAACAAAGTTGCTTCAAGACAGTTTTTTTAACCCGAGGCATATTTTTTTTAATTGTTTGTTTAAAAGCCGTCAATCTCAACCTTAATGGACAAATTAAAGAAAGTTTTGAGTGGCCAAGACGACAATGACGACCGCAACGTACTGCAGGTAGTTCCGTTTGACAGTCTCGACTGAGTAAGAACTCGGCGGTAAAATACGCGGTGTTTGGGTCTCGTTTCGAATCTGAATCTAGACTTTTGCTGCTTATTTTGCCGCCTGCGTGTTTCACCCGAATGTCAAGCGAGCAAATCTGCCTGTTTATGAGTCTCAAGTTGATTAAAATCATTTTATGTTTTCGGTGAACGAGTTTCCACGAATAAAACACTGTTGTTTTAGGCAGCGAGTGAAGCATCAACTCTGGGATGGGGCTCGCGCGTCAAAGGATTCCTCGCGTGCTTTGTGGCGGGCGCCTTGTGCTCACTTTTGGTAAGACGAGTGCACAGATGGGCTTATATCGTGTCATTTTAACAGTTTAATAGTTTTCTTACTTTGTTATTCAGGGCACCTGCTTGCTCTGGGTTCCGAAAAACGGACTGACACTCTTTGCAGTGTTTTACAGTTTAGGTAACATTGCCTCTATTTTAAGGTGAGTCATGCAGCTTTATCTCTCCACCTTTATATTGATCTCATCCAAGGTGTGTCACTGTTTATTATAGGCGATGTTTGCATTGGCATGTGGTCAGTGACAAATACTGACTTTTTAAAAGACATTTTTAATAGATGAATTTTGTAACCATCAAGTATAAAGTAATAACACAGTTTCCTTATCTCATAAATGTCATTGTAAACCTCTTAACTGTATTTTTTCCAAATAGCATAGCGAATATATAATTATTTTTATTATTATTGTTATATTTTACCCCCCAATGATGTATGAATTTTGATGTGTAGCATCAATGAGATTCTGTAAGTCAGTGTTGAGGTTCTTTGGGTGTGGATTATTTTCAGCACTATGTTCTTAATGGGTCCATTAAAGCAACTGAAGAGGATGTGTGACAAGACAAGAGCTCTGGCAACTGGCCTTATGATTGTAAGTGCACCCACACACACACACACACACACACACACGCATAGATATAATAAACTAATGCATACAGAGAGATTCAGTATTTCTTAATATTTGTGGCCTTTTTCTGTAAACTGTGTTTTTAAAGACATGCCTGGTGCTAACCTTCTGTGCTGCGTTTTGGGTAAGTTGGTTTCTTATTTAGCATGATTATTATTTGTTACCCTATTATGTGTCATAATGTATTATGTAACTTTCCTTATCTTTTTCAATTTTTTTTTTAGTGGAAGAACAAAGGCCTTGCTCTGCTGTTCTGTATCCTCCAGTTTTTGGCTTTTACGTGGTAAGATTGCACGTGTGCACGCTATAAAACACCTTGATCCTTCAACCCTGCGTTGCTGTAAGCAATGTCTTTCTTTTTTTAATGGACTGACGCTATCACCTGACAAATATCCGATATTAGGTGTCCTGGAATATCACGCCGGTCTCTGTGACAGCCTTAGGGCTTTGTAAACCTTTCAAAGTTTTTTTTGAAAACTTTTCATAAGTTTTGCTTTTGGAGGGCAGCCCACTTACTGTATGGGAAGCAGGAATCTGAGTGTGTGATATTTGAAGTGTATAATTGAAGTTGAGCACTAGAACGCGATCCTGCATTGATTTTGGCAACGCTGAGATAATGTTTTCTGCCCTCTTTCTTGCTCCATCTCTGATTACAGTGGTCTCAATGGGTGGGGTTTGGAAAGAGGTGGTGTGTGTAATTCAGTCACTATTCAGAACATTGCTTACTACGTCCATATGATTGTTAAAACAAAACATGAGCTGTTTTTAACAGAGCTCCTGATCTAGAATTTTCTCAAGGCTGAAGATTTTCAATAACATTTAGCCACAAATACACATGAAGCTGAGCTTGACGCTACTGTTGGGATATCGACACAAGGACAGTGTTTTTATAGTGAATCTACATTGAAGATATTTAACAGACACTCACCATAAGATGGTAAAATAATGCAACGGGGCCCTGCTCTGGTAGCCTGATTTTTGCAAAGTAAGAAATGAAAGTAATGCAGGGAATATTCCATATTACATTGTAATGGCATTTTATTAAATTGGCTAAGTTTTGAATAATTTAGTGTGACATGCTTGTTGGCTAAATAATAGCCAATTCTTATTGAAAATGAATGCCTGTGTGTGTGTGATAACTCACAAATTTTACTTATTTGTCATAATTTAAATGGCATCCCTTTTATTTCACAGGTATGGCTTATCCTTCATTCCATTTGCAAGGTGAGTTAATTTATATTTTAAAAACGATACATTAAAAAAACATTTACACAAATGAAAATCATTTATGATGCAAATAAATTGGCACATAGATATAGCAACCAAAACAAAATGTATCAAGGCAAAAACTGGCAGTGGCACTTATTCTAGTAGTTTTATTTATTTAGTAGCGTTTATTAGTATTATGCATTATATAAATGTATATATAAATGACCATTTCCATTTTTTTTTTTTAAATAAATGACCATTCCCAAGTGCCTATTAGAGTAAAATAAGCTCTGCAGATCAAAGCTGTCATTCCATCAAGCCAAAAAAAGACACTTTTTGTCATTTATTTTTTTGGCTTTGGTGTTTGTTTACCTTTGTCTGTTGGTTTTTTTGTAGGGATGCAGTTAAGAAGTTGTTCTCCATGTGCTTGAAGTGAGATGCCTCTACATTTGGCCTTGGCTGTTTCTCTGTGTGCCGCTCTGGCTCCAGCGTTGGTTTTGCGTTCAATGCCACTCATGTACCCACTCTGCACCCTGGCACAGACACCGCACCACACTACAGCCGCTCCCCTCGCTCTCCCGCACGGATGGACGCTCTCCATCTCTGTGAACAAGCACACACAGACAAGTACTCTCTTTCTCTCTCTCTCTCTCTAACACACACACACCTGTGCTTCACATTCAAGTGGGAAATTATAAAGGATGAAATATGTAATTAGGTAAATGGTTTGCTTTCGGACTGCCCTGTAACTGTAGTGACATGCTTGGTGAAACAAGATGGAATTGCATATTTTACATTTAACTGCCGTGTAATTGCTTAATAATTCCTTCCTATGTGCCTTCATCCAAGGATTACTTGAGAACTAGATTGGGAGAACTGTTTTTGTGTTTCTGTTTTTATTTACAAGAAAAATTAGTTTTTGCTACTAATTGCATTTCAGTTTTTACTTCCGATTTTACCTGTTATAGATGAGTACTAATTAGACATTTGTCATGATATTACTTATGTAATGGTATCTATATTATCTTATTAGATAAGTGAAATATTAAACACTCATTAGGGTGCCAGTGTTTCTTTAAGGTTAAGTTATCACCAAAACAACTTTCAGTTAGCTTTGTATTGAGGAACAAAATCATGCTTTTTCTTATGAATATGCCCTTATATTTTCAAATATTGTCATGCACATTTCCCTTGAACTGTTTTGATTTCAATAATGACAACTGTAGTTTTTCCTCGTTTTTTTATAGGTTTGTCTGCTGTAGAGTTATTCGAAATGCATTTTATTTAAAGGCATATAAACATTCTTATACTATATAAAAAAAACATTTCAGAATTGTTTTATCATGGCTGAATATGTGTATTTCACCTACATCATCTGGATTAATTGCCCATGTTTGTGCTTCATTATATAGAGTGCTTTACTGCTATGAGAAATATATATTTTTATGTGAGATGTTTAATAATTGTTATTGCTACTCTATATGGAAATATTAACAATCATTGCTATTAAAAGTTGTTCAAAATGTATTTAGTCTGCATGAATCAATTTCCCCTCGATTTACATTTTGTTGTCAATGCCTGCATCTCTTTAATTTCTTTCTTTAACTCAAAAGCGCGTGCTCGCGCTGTCATTTAAGAAGCTCTTCCACTGAGTCTCAGTAAGACTTTTATAAGTTAAAGTTCACTGATGTGCGTAAGTCATCTCTGCTAGTGAAAGGTCAGAGGGTTGATTTTCTGATGTTTGATATGCAGGAGGATTCTCCGCTAATGAGACTCTTTTTTTCGGATTTAAACTCTTTGAATCCTCTAATCTCCATGCGCGCGGCGGTGTGATTAGAGCGCCGGGCGCGGGATCGAGTTTCCGCTCATTCCCGTTCGCTGCAGAGAACATCCAGTATTTTATTTATGCTCCACATGGCTGGTACAATACTAAGCTCTTTGACAGTATGCCCTTATCTACGGCGTCACATACGAGTCCACCTTGTGAATCTCAGCGGATGCCCTGGTGTTTCATCAGTCCGACTGCAGAAAGCAAAATATAGTGTCACGTGCAGGTCGTTCGTTAGCTTACATGTTAAAGGAAATATTTTGTTTAACCTACATGTTTTCGGTAGGCTACATGTGTAGCAAACGAGACTGGATGTTTGTTTCAATAGGATAATTGTATATTAGCCCATGGTTCAATGTTTAAGTTTAAAATCCACGTGATTTTAATTTTTTCAAAAACATTTAATAAAAACAGGTAATATTTTTTTAAAGAAATTATGGACATAGAGGTTATAATCGCATACACTTATTAACGGAAGCAAAACATGCCTTTTTAATAAAAATAATAATAAAAAAGGGTAAAATTTCAGCAAAATTGCTTTTTTTTTTTTAATGCGGAAAGTTTTCAGCCTCACAAAAAATACAAATAATTTTTACAAAAAATTAGAAACATGTCCATAATAATAATAATAACAGTCATTAAAAAAATTATATATATGTGTGTGTGTGTGTTTCAAATAACTAGGTTACATCACGTCATTAATACAAATTATAAGTTAATTTAAAAGACCTGATGGGTCTATAAATTGTGAATTTAAGATTACGCCCAAGAGTTTCTCTCTCACACACACACACGTCCTGTACGAGCTGTCCGTGGTTCTGAAAAGAAACAGCGATTTGTTTTTTGGAAAAAATCGTTTATATATTTGCAAAATGCCTAAAACATCTACAGAGCGTGATTACACATCATTTAATAAAATGCACGTTTTTTTTTCTCCATGAAATGTTCTGCCAGTCAGAAGTTTCATTTGAACTTTCTGGCGTTTTTTTAATATATATATATTAGCCTATCTAAGCAGCATAACATTGCCTAAACTAGTGAAGACTGGAAATATTGGTTTTGAAATGGAAAATAAAAGGGTTGTGAATGAATCACTTCATTAGAGCGAACCCACGTGACGGCAGGTTTGTCCTCCGGTCATAAGAACAGGTGGTCGCAGAGAGCCGAAGGTGCAGATCAAGAGTACACCCACTGCTGCACATAAAGAGAGCGCTTTTTCTTTTATGATTGACGCCGTCCACAAGTTGTTAGACACGGTGTTGCGCCTAAATCTTCTCACAGTGAGCTGAAGTTAAAGTACAGTTCTTTTCCACTTGGCAAGCGCGTGTGAGAGTCACTGATGAAGGTGGAGGAAGAGCTGAGGAGCGGCGGCGCAGCGGTGACCGGTGGTCGGGGCAGCAACGACTGCTGCATCACCAGACTGCTGAGCGTCGTGGAGAGCGAGTTACAGGCCGGGCGAGAGAAGGGAGACCCCACTGAGAAACAGCTCAAAGTCACCCTGGAAGATGCTGAACTCTGGAGGAAATTCAAAGAAGTCACCAATGAGATGATTGTGACTAAGAACGGCAGGTGAGCTCCTGTAATATTGATGAAAAATAGCTTTGTGAGGTTTACTTGAACTTGTAAAGAAATGATTGATTCATACTTTCTAATTGTTTAGCTATTTAATTAGTAGTTTTTTTCTTCTTATTTCAAATCCAATCTATTTTTTTTTAAATAGAAAGAGAAATGTATAATGCACAAAATATCATATTTGTGCTATCATCTTACTTTAAAACATTTTAAAGGAAAATGGAACAAGCACTGAAGCAAAAAAAAAATCACATTTAGTAGGTTTTTAAGTGATTAAACAATATACTGTACAAAATACTGTACGAAATCGAAACTTTCTGGTTGTCGCTCTGAAAACTGACTTCACATCCAGTAAAAATCTCTTTGGTTCAGTTGCTTAAATGTAATTGTAAAAACTGCTCAGTAAAAAAAAAACAATTTGTAGATGCCACATTTTTATAGTTTTTTGTAGTTTGTACACTAAAAACAAAAAAGTTGCTGCCTTACATTTTTAAGTGTATTCAAATTGGCTTTGCGAGTCATTTTAACTTAAAAATGGAGTTGAATGAATGGTGCTTAAAATACGTTAATGAGTTAAAGTAATGCATAAATATATATTGAAATTGACTTAATCATATCTTCTTCTTTTTTTCAGTGTATCTAATGACATTAGGACATTTTTAATTGTGACTTATGGGCACCACATATAAAATCTACTGCAATATTGTATCTGGAATGGTATAATGCAAATATTTTAACAGTGTAAAAGCACTTTAAAAGCAATTTTGAAAATGTTAATATCAGTTATAGTTCTGGTGTTACTTTCTCAATACATTTTGCATTACTAAAATGACCAAACTATGTCTCTCTATAGTTATCTGCTTCCAGTTAACCATCTGTCTTTCTATCTAAATGCCTTGTCATCTCTAAGCAGGTTTATTATTTTATATTGCTGGTATTGGCACATGGTGTTGTTTTTTTTTTTTGGAACGGGCAGATTAATTTAATTGAAAAGGCTTGTTGTGTGTTGTCAAGCTGAAGGGTGACTTGACCAACTCATTCAGTAGTTATAGGTCAGCTCTGCAGGTGGGTGTCCTTCCATTTGCAGCCCCTCTTAAACTTGTTCTCATCCATAAAAAATAATCATGGCGGGAAAAAAGTGGAAAATGACTAGCGTCCAACCTCTCGTGAAGTTCGTGCTTGTAACTGCTCGTAGAGTTTTGGCAGGCAGTGTGAATCATTGTTGGGGGATAACTTTTTAATCAGGTATGTGAGTGTGAGACAGCTTTTGGACAGATTTATTAAGATTTTTGTCTTAATGGGATAGTTCACCCAAAAATGAAAATTCTGCCATTGTTTATTCGCCCTCATGTCATTCCAAACCGGTATGGCTTTCTTTGTGTCGTAGTGTTTTTGTCCATGAAAGCCAGTTGGATCCAAAACAACATTGTATGGACAAAAAATAAAAGCACGAAAACATTTTTTATGTTCCACAGAACATACACTCTTGAAAATAAAGAGGTTTTCACAGCAATGGCATGAAAGAATGATTTTGGCTTCTCTTAAGAACCTTTCAGTGAAGTTTCTAAAAGAACCATTTTTTTTTATTATTCATTTTAATCATCTGAAGAACATTTTTCAACTATAAACTATATAATGTAGATTCAATCATGCGTGCTGTCAAACTGACAACACAAAAGATAATTTGATGAATGTCAGTAACCAAACAGTTGATGGTCCCCATTGACTTTCATTGTTTTCCATACTATGGAAGTCAATGGGGTCCATCAACTGTTTGGTTACCCATATCTTCTTTTGTGTTCAGGAGAATAAAGAAAGTCATACAGATTTGGAACAACTTCATGCCGAGTAAATGATGACAGAATTTTCATTTTTGGGAGAACTATCCCTTTAAAGGTTCTCCATTGAACTATATCAATGCCAATAATTATAAGATAATTTTGACACATTACTTCTGTCAAAATTCGTCCTTTGTAGGAGGATGTTTCCAGTCTTGAAGGTCAGCGTGACAGGTCTGGATCCCAACGCCATGTATTCATTCCTCTTGGACTTCATCCCTGCAGACGGGCACCGCTGGAAGTACGTAAACGGCGAGTGGGTCCCTGCGGGCAAGCCCGAGCCTCACAGTCACAGCTGCGTCTACATCCACCCCGACTCCCCCAACTTCGGTGCCCACTGGATGAAAGCTCCGGTGTCCTTCAACAAAGTCAAACTGACCAACAAACTCAATGGAGGCGGCCAGGTGCAGAAATACAGACACACAGAAGACATATTTAATAAATGAAATAGCTTTATGGCTAAAATAAGTTCCCACTCTATCGTTTTGCCCTTTTCTGTCTTTTGCCATGAGTTTTCCGCTCTTCTCTCTACACTGTAAACCCGAATAAGTTGGGTTAACTCAAAAAAATTGAGGTAATCAGTTACATTAAATTTTTTGAGTTATGATGTTCTCAATTTTAAGTAAGCAGAACTATCAAGTTTTGAGTTTGTAGTACTGCATGGATGCATGTTAATTTCTTCTAACTTGAAGACATTTTGATAGAAATTGACATAAAAGATTTAATTAACTTTTTTATTTTGAGTTCTTACAAATCAAACGAGTTATCACTGTAAGTTGTCAGAACTCAAAAAAAGTTGAATGAGAATTTTTTAAGTTACGAACCTCAAATTTTAAGTAAGTTTTTTACTTTGTACTCATACATTTGTATTGCGCTTAACTTGAAATATTTGAGTACACCACCGCATACATTTAACTTAAAATGATCAAGTTACCGCAATGTAAATATTTTCCTAGCTATACCAAACTAATTCAGAAAATGCCAACTTGCTAATTTGCTAACATGTTAACAATAGCACTTACTGAATGAGTACAGCAACTTAAAACATGTAATTTACCTGCTCTCAAACCAAGCAGCGTGCGCCACTTGTCACCTTGACGGTAACGCTCCAAAAACACACATTAACAGAAACTCTTCCAAATTAGCATAACAAAACCTTAATCACTACTAAATCTCCTTTACAAAAAACAGTTAAATTTAAGTTAGTCCAAATGAAACGAAATGAGTTCATACAACGCGATGAAGATTCAATCAACATTTGACATATGTTCCCTGTATTCAAATCTACGGAACACGGAAACAAAGACCCCCTGCGCATTATGTATACACGTAACGCTCGCGTTGTGCAGGTGTGTAATGCCGTACGTGGCCTGTTCTGTAATCTTGAGTAGCCTCTCAGGTCTCTTGTGTGTCCAAACAGGCCTCTCTGTAGCTTTTAGGAGTCTTGGCCTGCCTTTAATCACCCTGTGCGCTGCCACGGGGAAATTTCAAGTGCGCATTTATACAATTAGTGCTCTCCTCGGCATCCACTTCACCTATGGAGCCCCTTTGTTCAGCAGGGACTGCATGTAAACAGGAATAAACAGCTCTTAATTGCCACTTTTCTCGTTTAATGCACTTCCTGCCGTTCAGACAGAGAGTGGTCTACTTCAGCTAGCCATCCTGGCTTTCAGCGGGGCCGCTGCGAGGTGCTCCAGCCCGCTCCGTTCGAGTATGACTCCGCCACCAAATTATTATTGGTATTTACATGACCCCTCCCCTGCGCCCTCCCCGCCACCCCATCCTCTTCTCCTGTATTCCTGCATGTTCCCTATTTACCGGGGTTTTTAAACGCAGAGCTGGCAGCGGAGAGGACGATGAGAGAGAACCAGCTCTAAATGAAATAATTGCTGTGGTTAGTTGTACATTATGGTAATTACCTCTGTTTTTTCTATGCAAAATTAATTTAGCCATCAGTCCTTAGATGTTCAAAAAGGCAACATATTAAAAAAGGCAGCGGGGAGAGAAAAGCACACAAAGCCCTTTATGTCCCCTGTAGCCATGCAGATGAGTACCTGCCCCTCATCAGTCATTGTAATCTACCAATTAGAGCAAAAAAAAAAAAGTCAGCTATTCTCTCTCAGTCCGCCCGTCTCTTTCTCAGAATTCAGTCGATAGATTTATTCGTGCTTGACGTGGTCACTGCAGTCATTCGAAGAATTTTTTAATATAGACAATGCAGTGTGTAAATGTAAAAACGTACCAATATGTAATGATACTGTCAGAATTTTTCATGTTTTTCAAAACTTTTTCGCATGTACATACCATATACTTATTGTAGTAATTACAATAACTGGGTAATAACTACTAGTCCTGAACTTAACCCTTAACCCATTACCTTATATCACATTGAAAGTGAATGTACTGTAAAATACAGTAATTTGAATTGTTGGGCATGTCTCACGGTGTTATGATATGAATAACTACATCTTGATATATGACATATCCTACATGATTTCTCATCCGATTAGATGTATTGCTCTTACATTCAGTACTGTTAAAACAAACTAATTTTAATTTGACCATACAGCACTACAAAATAGCCACTGTTTAGGTAACTTTATATAAAGAAGAAATAAATGGAATGAAATTCAATTTATATAACGGCTGTAATAATACAGAAATATTTTCAGCATCATTACTCCAGAAATCATTCTAATATGTGCATTATTTTCAGGAGTCTTTGATGAAAAGAAAGCATTTATTTGAAATATAAATCTTTTGTAACATTATAAATGTGACTTTTGATCAATTTAATGCATCCTTGCTTAATAAAATAAGTTTTTTTTTGTTTGTTTTTTTAAATCTTACCCCAAACTTATGAATGGTTTTATATCATACTTTCCGCAAAAACATAAAGGAGCTAAAACTGCATTGATAATAATAAGAAATGTTTCTTGAGCAGCAAATTAGAATGATTTCTGAAGGATCATGTGACACTGAAGACTGGAGTAATGATGCCATCACAGGAATAAATTCTAAAATATATTAACAAAAATTGATATTTTAACTTATTTCACAAAAGTATGTTTTTTTGTTTTTTTTTACTGGATATTACACTTTATTTCAATGGTCCACTTTAGACATTCTACTAGTTTTAAGTAACTACATGTCAACTCTCACTAGACTATGAAGTTAGAGTTAGGTCTCGACAGGCACTTGCAATGTTACTTAAAGTCAGTATAACATCTAAAGCGGTTCACAACAGTGGTATGAATTGCTTTGTACTTTAATTCTTTACATTTAAAATCTATTAACAATTCTACATCCTTCGTTTTTGAATTCAGTTAAAATTCAGTCTAAAAATATATATACGAGTGCACGGTGCGGATTTTTAGTTGAAGTCGATATGTACGCCACCTCACACAGATGTTGTAACCTATCCTCCTGTAAAGAACCAATTTCTTTCTAACTTTCCTTCTGTCTTCTATTCTGATTACCTGGTCCAGATCATGCTGAATTCTCTCCACAAGTACGAACCTCAAATTCACATTGTTCGTGTAGGAGGCAGCCACAGGATGGTGACCAACATCTCTTTCACAGACACTCAGTTCATTGCTGTAACAGCCTACCAGAATGAAGAGGTCAGAGCATCTTCACAAAACATGCTTAAAGGGATAGTTCACCCAAAAATCATTTATTCACCGTCATGTTGTTCCGAAAGACAGACAAATTTCTTCTGTGTAGCTTGAAAAGTGCAGTTAGGCAGGATGTTTATGCTGCTCTTTACCAAGAAGGGAAAGCAAATAACGACAAGGTTTCCAAAATCACAAGGGAGTTATTCTCTATATTAGTGCGCATTGTTTCTGAACTCCCTGAAACGCCTCGATTGTAGTTTTCAATTTTCTTCTGGGAACATACTCTTATCCCTCATTTAGATACTTCCTGCCCAAGGCATACGCAAAAAAAAAAAAAAAAGAAAAGAAAACAAAGGGGGCGAGGCCTTGTTGAGTTGCTTTAATAGTGTGTTGAAAATAGCAGTTATGGTAAGGGGTGTGACATTTCCCAAAAACGCTTTGACCAATCCGCTTACAGCTTACCAATCAGAGCCCACTGAAAGAAAGATGCCGCATAATGTAAAACATCAGAAAAATAATGTTATTTGAGCATTCAAGCACAAAAAACAAAAAACAAAATTAAGACTTCGGACATAATAGGTCGACTTTTTGCGTACAGACGACAACGTTGTCAAAAAGGATTCCCATTCACACGGATACGTGAAAAATTTTAAAAACTGTAAGAGCCATAATTTAAATAATTATTTAATATTAATGTTAGAAGTGTTTGAGAAGATATTATTGAAATGTGTTTAGATTTATATGTAACACCCCCATGTTTATTCAGTGATGGTTTGGTGCCTTTAAGCGCCTTTTATTTTGGCGCCCTTAGAAGAAAGAAAGCGAGACAGAGCTACAGAGTTTATTTGTTTTCTGTTTATTGTGCAAGAAGATCTAGTAAACGGTTGAAATTTGAACGAAAACCCGAGTCAATTCTTTGCCCGAGAGAACAAGAAAGAGTACTGCTATTACAAAAACTCTGTATTATTCTGCCAGGCCAGTAGTTGGCGATGTCACTTTAAGAAAAACTAACTTTTAGCATTTTTGTAGTTTACGCGGAGACAATACTGGTATCGTTTTCAAAAACGTGCACTTTGAAACCCGTTTTCAAAAGTTTGCATTTTCAGGCCCCCAAAACGTCGTTCTCGTGTAAATTATCAATCAAAATGCATAAAAAGTTTTCCGTTTCAGTTGAAAATGGTGTTGTGTAAACAAGTTTTTCAGTGGAAAATCTTGCTGGGTGAACTGTACCTTTAAAAAGAAGCTACTTGTTTGTGTTTTGCTGAATGCAAAATATAATAGTATGTAAAACAGCTGAAAAATCTAAAATATTTATAGATGAAAATATTTGACTGCTGGAGAATGAATGTTTTATCCTCACAATCCTCTGGTGTGCTTTCCTTCACAGATTACTGCTCTGAAGATAAAACACAATCCGTTTGCCAAAGCTTTCCTCGACGCAAAGGAAAGGTACAATTTAATTATTGAAATGACATTAAACAAACATCGTCAGTGTCAGAAGATAAGTTTTCTCACCGATTTAACAATGCGTATTTCAACTCATAATATCATAGCAGGCATTAGTGCTAGTCAAGCTAGCATGACAGTGCGAAATCAGCCGTGATTAGCGACCAATTATTAAACGTTTATGCTTTGAATCGAGTGAGTGTGTGAGTAAAGGAGCTTGTTGGAGAGGCAGTGTGAAGTGAGAGTGAGAGATTTTAAGCGGCTACAGTGAAGAATGTGTGAGATATTACACAACAATGTTGGTGGAATGAGCGCTGAATAATTGTACTCCAGTAAATGTAGTCATAACTTCACTGGAGCAGTGGTACAACACTCCTACTTAAATGAGACTCAATCTGTCCTGTGAACATTTGAACAAATAAGGGTGAATCTCATGAATATCTTTACCCCCCCCCCCCATTTTATTTTGCATATATAATATGAATATATAATGGGTAACACTTTACAATAAGGTTCATTAGTTAAGCATTAGTTATTGTATTAACTAACATGAACTAACCATGAGCAACACATTAGTTACTGTATTTACTAATCTTCGTTAACGTTAGTTAATGAAAATTCAGTTGTTCATTGTTTGCTCATGTTAGTTCACAGTGCATTAACTAATGTTAACAAGATTTTAATAATATATTAGTAAATGTTGAAATTAACTTTAACAAAGATAAATAAATGCTGTATAAGTGCAGTTCATGTTAACTAATGTTGTTAACTAATGAACCTTATTGTAAAGTGTTACCATATAATGTATACATATTTTAGGACCTTTTGCATAGCATTACATTCATGACAATTGTAAAAGAAAAATTCCAGCCCCAAATTTTTATTACTATAATTTGTATTTCTCATTGGTGAATTTCATTACTATACACTGTACTATAAATGCACTATTCTATGCCATTGTTTAGTATAAATAGTGCGAGTCAGCTTCACTTCCACTCATAAATCCCCTCCAATGGATATAAAGTGTCCATTGAATGGTCATCTGGGGACTTTTCACCAACTGTTTTTCAAATACTACTCTTTTGGCGTACTGTTTTTCCTATAATATATAGTAGGGAAGTATTCGATTTCGGACACAGCGAAAGTGTGAAATGTTTAGGGCTGCACGATACGAAAAATAACACTGAACTTCAACGTGATTATCGCTTAAACGCGATTCTCAGTGCGATTATGAAATCGCAAAGGCTGCGATTATTTTTTATGCGCAGCTTGTCAATGAAATGCGGCTCCAAACGCTAATCCATCTGAAAGCACTGCGAGTTTGAGTCGCTTAATGTACATTTGATAAAGCAACGCTCGTCAAACATCTTCCCAGACATGAAAAGCATTTATTAACATCTTGTTCAACAAAAGACAACATTTAATAACATGTTTTTACTCCAAATTCACTTCATAACGACAGTTGAGCATCCCTCTGTGAGATGATGTGTCTTCTTACACAGAATAAGGCATTCATGTGTTTATTAGTCATGTTTAATCAATCAAAGCGTTTCAATCTTTTGTTTATTCAGCTACAGCGATATGACGTGTTATCTTCTTCTGCTGCAGGACATATTTTGAGTTTCTGCGCAAGAGCGCCCTCTGGCTTTCAGATGGAGAAACATTTATGGTAGTACAGCTCTGACAAGCTGCCTTTGCTAAACCGCGTGCGATTTAATCGCGATAAATCGCGCAGTCCTATTGGCCACTTCATGCACTCAACTGTCACAGCTTTAGTTACGTAGCGGAGGGGGAGCGGTTATCAGATTTCGACAGTGAATGACAAAAAAAGCTAATAAAATTCATCCACTCCACATTTGAGTATTTAGTGCACAAGGACATAGTGTATAAAGTGCGTCATTTGGGACACTATGATTTCTTTTATGTTAATTAACATTTTTTATGTTAATTTGACATATACAACTTAATTTAAATAATATATTTACATATTTTGCATTACAGTAGAGTTCATGATAATAAAAAAGATTTTCCATCACAAAATACTGAATTTAATTACAAGATTTTAAGAAAGTTTATGTGAAGTAAAATCAAGTGGTATGTCAGGAACAAATGAAAAGAGAGAGCTAAAGTATGTAGTATAAGAGGTACATTGACAAGTGTCACATGATTCATATCAAAAGAATATAAAGAGTGTAAAAAATGATGTAAATGAGGTGATTTTTCATACACTATACAATTCAATAGTTTGGGGTTAGTATGATTTTTTATATAATTGTATAGCCCCCAATTGTTTTGAACAATGGTGTTTATGACTGATTTATGAACTGTTTTGATAGGTTAGTTTCATGCACAAAGCTTTTTCTCTCCATAGGAGCCATCCTAAGAATCATCTAGAACCTCCAGCTGAAAACCAGCATGTGGGCATCCCACACTGTTAGTGATTCATTTTCTGCTTTCTTAATGTTGGAAAAACAGACAAAACTTTTTGTCTGATTTATAGACATGTTTAAGAAATATTTATAGCATTATGTTAACAGTGTTATGTGAAGCATATTTGTGCCCATTTTGCAGGCGGATGGTTCATATCAAACCCAGACACTCTGTGTTCTAGTGGTGGCAACTTTCCGTACCCAGGAGGTTTACCGCTAACTCCCCACCATGGGTACAAACACTACCCAAGTCTGCACGGGCACCGAGCGGCCCCGTACCCATCGCCCTACCTGCCCCGCCATCATCATCATCATCATCACCACCGTGGCCATAACTCAGGTAACACGCCACAATCCGAATCATACCTCAGCAATAGCTACAGACCACTGTGCTTTTTGTATTTAGGGAACAAATTAATCTAAAATTGAAAGTCATGTAATTATTTACTCACCATCATGTCGTTCTAAACCTGTATGACTTTCCTCCACCTGTGAGACATGAAAGGAGGAATCATTTCCATATAATGAAAGCACTATATTTCCATGTTTTGTATTTTTTTTATATTATTTTGTACAGTAATAATGTTACAGTACTTGAAACATATTTAGATATTATAGGAAATTATAGAAACATTATAATAAGATTTCCTATAATAACATTATATCAATGTTATTATAGGAAATAAATAGAAACATTAGCAAATGTAGTTATTATTACACTTTTATACACTTATGATTTTTAATATAATTGTTATAAATATTTATAAGGTATAATTAGTGTAACATCTTGCCATAAGTGTCTATTTTTATCTTTTTACTTTAAAATAAAAACTATAATGTAACTTTTACTCATGTCCGCAAATCGCTCGTTAACAAACGCAGATAACTTTTATATTCAACATAAAATAATGTCATTGATCGCTGTTTTCCAGAGAAACTGTTTTGACTAAATCTCACAAATGTTGATATTCAAGTAAAATAGCAAAATCAAAAATAACATAACCATTCATCAAAAGTGTTGAAATGAGATTTTTTGCTGCCTATTGTGAAGAGAAAAAAGGCCTTGTATTATATATTATATTACTTTGTATTATATGATATAAAACTACTATAATATTTTTAATTTTATAATTATAATTATGTATTATAATTTCCACTGGCAAAACAACAACAACAAAAAACAAACCTGTAGCATGTCAGTTTTTTCTTTGCTAACTCCTTGTGTTTTGTCTTTCTTTGAAGTGTCTCTATCTGAGAATCTGAGTCCAGGTGCTGTGCAGATGTTCCCGGGTCACGAGAGCTGGACAGGTGTGTCTCCTCCTGGCCCCGCTGCGATGCTGTCTATGCCACCTCCTCCAAGCTCACCCGGAGCCAGCAGGTCAGAAAGAGAACTGACTTTATACAGATGAGACATTTTAAGCCTTTGACTTTATACAGATGAGACATTTTAAGCCTTACTATGTGTGACAATATGTCAAACAATAAGGTAAAGCAGTTTTACATACAAACCTGAAGTAAAGTGTTGCACAAAGTTATATTTGCTCATCTGTGATTTTCAGTCAGTACCCATGCCTGTGGACTGTGAGCAGTTGCACTGTATCATCCAGCCCTCCAGGGGGCATTGTGAGCACCACACACAGCCAGGAGGAGCCTGCAGATGGTGGCTCCACTTCTACATCACCCTGCTCCTTACTGCAGGGCCACGGACCATCCAGCTCCGAGAATGGTGTAGACCATGCTAATCACATTAGGGTAGGCGGGGTGAGCTGGTCTTCTGTCACCACCCACTCATTCTGAGTGCCCTCATTAAACTGCAAAGAAACATGCGTACATGATATTTGAAGATTGTGAGTGTACAGCGGATTTTGAAGTGTTAATAGTGCAGAAGTGCATCACTTTTTTTCAACGGCATTGGTTCCGGAAGTAAATTTTCCATTCATTTCTCCCATAAGAATTTTTTAAAAGTCTTTGCTAAAGCGTTATAAGGCATGAACCAAGCCAACCAGCTATAAGGTGAATCATAACATTAAAAACTTTGATTTGAATTTGATTTGAAAAGTATTGTCAAAAATACAAATGTACAAGACACTTGTACATTAAGTGCACTTAATAGATTTATTTAGAGAAAGAACTACAATCAATCCCATGAAGCATTGTGATATATGTAAATATATATATATAAAAAAAAAAATATATATATATATATATATATATATATATATATATTTGGCAAAATGCACCAAAATAGCTCTTTAGCTCCGCCCACTCCCATTATATATTTGCAGTGCTTCATGGGAGTGGGCGGTGCTAAAGACTATTTTGGTGCATTTTGCCTGTCTTGAGTCTCTGATTGGTTGAATTTTCTGAATCTTATTTCATGATATGAGAAATTTATTTCATGATAACGATATCTGTATATTATGATATACAGATTATCTAATTTTATTCTTGTTATTAAAAAATAAGCAAATTACAAACAATAGAACAAAATTATGAATTAAATTAAGTTTTAATTTTTAAGTTTTTCAGGTACAATACGAAGTTAGAAATAGTACAGAAATTGAGTAACCAAATGTAAAAAATAAAATACTTCATAGTCTTTACTGTATTAATGTATTCTTATTAAACCTACAAAAGTTATTCAGTCAAAAGCAGTTAGTCATTTTCTATTTTGTTTTTTTTGTTGTTGTTTGATTATCATTATTGATACAGAGAGCAGCAGGAATATTAGGCTGCTGTCACTTTAAGACTGAATGCACAGATCCATTACACTGATACACATCCGCTTTTCTCCCACCCGTTTACTTTCACTTAAGACATAACCGGATGTTTACATGAATACATGTGTATTCCACAATTCAAGAGCAATAGGACATGAAAGAGAACTGAATTCGTGTGACGCAGCTTTCTGTGCACGCATTTCAGCTGTGTGTCAGTCAGCGCGAGATCTTTCATGAGTTATTGCACTTAAAGGGATAGTTCACCCAAAAACTAAAATTTTATCATCACTTACCCTCGAGTTGTGTATGAGTTTCTTTCTTCTTTTGAACACAAAATGAGATATTTTAAGTAATCAAAGTTGACGGTAGCCACTGACTTCCAGTGTTTGTTTTTTTTCCTACTATGGAAGTCAATACCGTCAACTGTTTGATTACCACAACATTCCCTTTCCCAGTTCCTTTAACTCTTTTTAACATCAAGCACATACTGCTCTTGTCTCATTCATGCGACATCCCTCTAAAGTGTCTTAAATATTTACATACCGCGATATACTCCCTATAGTAAAATCTCTAATGATATACCGCCACCATGATATCGTCATACCGCCCAGCCCTAAGTTTTTCACCACCATTTTAAAAATAAGATATAATAATGCAGATTAATGCTTCAACAGAAGCACATCAACCCCAGAACTCAAAATTGGGCTGTCTGTAAAGGTTTATATGTTATCGTTAAATATCAATTTTCCAATGGAGAAAATGAATGTAGTTTCTACTTCCGGAACCCAACCGTTGCACTCTATTGCCCTGTTTCCATCTATTATAACAGAAAAGGGAAACCTTTTGTGCTTTCAGTGTATGTCCTTGATAGTCTTCTGTCACAATATTGTAATTTGGGAAGTCATTACCATGGATCTGAGAGAAGCTTTAGTGTGAATGTTGTCATCAAGTCGGTGATCATCTAACAACACCAAGGTCATGAGTTCAATTCCCGGGGAACACACGTACTGCTAAAAAAACATGGATAAAAACATCTGTCAGTAACACTTTATTTTACAGTGTCATTGTTACATATGTTTCATGTATTTACTATAGTAATAACTAGAAATTATGCATAATTACATGCAATTAACCCTAAACCAAACCCTCATCCTAACCCTAACCCTACAGTAAGTACATGTAGTTAATTGTTATTACTCAGTACTTAAATGTGTTATTACACTGTAATACTGACACCTTAAAATAAAGTGTAACCCATCTGTCATATAACTGTATAGTACAAATGTACCCCAAAAAAGTTTGAGGTCAGTAAGTTTTTTAAGTTTTTGAAAGAAGTCCATTTGAAAATATAATTTATTTATGTGATGCAAAGCATCATTACTCCAGTCTTCAGTGTCACATGATCCTTCAGAAATCATTCTAAAATGCTGATTTGATGCTCAAGAAACATTTCTTCTTATCAGTGTTGAAAACAGTGGATTTGCTTAATATTTTCATGGAAACCTGATTACTTTTTTAGGATTCTTTGATAAATAGACAGTTCAAAAGAACAGCAATTATTGGAAACTTTGATTTATTTAATGCGTCATTCCTGAAGAATTAATTACCAAAAATTATCTTACTGACCCCAATTTTTTGTATTTTATTTCTCTACACAGTCCATTTGTATATTTTGTACAACAGTCTGGTCAAAAGTTCAAAGCTGTTATGTGAACACAGAACATCTGACTGGAGTGACTCATACAGAGACCTTAATACAACTACAACTGAGGTAAAACTCGACAATTAGGCCCCGGCATAAATGATTACTCTAGTTAATCAGTTAAAACACTTTGGCATGTGGAACAAGGTAGTTTTTGGCAGGCACAATGCTTTCGCTCTTACCTGGACTTTTTATCTCCGATTGAGCACACAACTGCAAACACATTCATTCACAGAGAATCTTTTTTCTCTCTCTCAGACACACACACATATTCATCGCATTCACACTTTTACAGGCAAGAAACACAAACACATTACAGTTACATTCACACCACTAGCTACACACACAGCTCTGCTTCCTCCAAAAGCAGGCCTCACTTACCCGTAGTTTTAAAATGCTGCATAAAGAGAAGGAAATTATTCCCCCATCATATTTTTCCACTCTTGAAAATGTTATTTTAATTGTACCGGTGGAGTGGACCACTCTGTTGTTTTCACATGAGTGCAAAAAATAATGACGGCTGTCCAGTGAATAGGGCCTTGGCATGAGTTTAGACCACTATGGGCATGCAGTAGACTCTCTCTCTCACACACACACATACACACCTCATAAAGACACACAAACAGTGTCTAAACAGCTTCAGAAAGGACCTGAAGAAAATGTTCTGAATTCAGTTTTCTTGGTCCCTCGAGCTATAACATTATCTTCCAACACCGACTTGTTTCATTATATAGTCTGTAATCGCAAATCTTGTTTTAAAGGTAAAGGTGTGTAACTTTTGGCTCTCTAGCGGTTAAAAAAAACAAGGGTTGGTTGTGGTTGTGATTCGGCTCTGTGTGATTGTGCGGACGAATATGGTTATTCTACTGCTTATAAACATTCACTACGAGGCTTAAGAGATATAACCAGATGTAACAAGATGGAAAGGATCTCAAGACGTTACTGTAGCTTCACTCATTAATAGACACGGAACTTCCTTTAAAAAATAAATTCCTTCACAATAGATAATGACATATAAGAATTTATCTGTTCAATAAAATACCTTACTCGCCTGTTGAGTAATAAAATCGGCTTCTCTGTGTCGCTTTTACATTTCAAATCTATCTCGCCATCTCCGAAAAGCAGAGCCAATGTTGATTCTCATTTCATTATGAGCTCTATCGTGTTCTCTTTTTTGCAAGCAAGGCGTTTGTTTAAAATTTAGTGGTTCCATGTCAACCTTTCTCTTTCCTTGTGACAATTATGCTACTCCCACACAAAAACCATCCCGACAGGTCTAAAATATAAGCACTTATAATAGGCTTACCACAGTAAATCAGACAAAAATACTAAATTATTGATTATTAAGAACTGATTATGCATTGATGATGAATTTTGTTCATTTTGATCAAATAAGTTACATAGTGTACATTTAAGTGTTTAAATGGATGAAAATGTTTTAAAAAAAAAAATTAGTAGCCAGCTGATGTCTAACCCCAAAGACATAAAAAAATCTAGCACTTATGAAAAAAAAGAGACGACAGTGGTCTTTAACCTGAATTCTATTGTGCCATTTTCCTGAGATGTTTAATTTAAAACAGAAAAGAATTTGTGTCCAAGACAGTGCTTGTATTATTCTGCTCTTCCTTAAAGGGATCGTTCACCTATAAATGAAAATTTACTCATCCTCATATCATTCCAGTTTTTTCCCCATTCAATGGAAGTCATTAGTAACTTAAACTGTTTAGTAGCAACATTGTTCAAAATATCTTTTGTTTTCCAGATAGTAAGTCATAAAGATTTGGAACAACATGAGGCTGAGTAAACAAGGACCTTTAAGAAGAAAATTTTAAATATAAACCATTCTGTTAGAGGACATTAATAAAAAGATTCCAGCTTCACTGTATTTGTTCTGTTATGGCATTGTATTTTTAAAATGCATGTAATCATAAAACCCTGTTCAAACTACCATTCTTTCAAGTATAACGATATGAAAGATATATTGCAAATAAAGTCTGAGTTTCATCATCTTTTAGTTGCCACCTAGATACAGTGACTCAATATCCATGTCATAGTCTTTCCTGGGAGGCTCCTCTGGGCTGGAGAACTCCTCTCCAAGCATCCTCCACCACGGGAGACGCGTGCTCTGCATCAAGGCATTGTGGGATTGACGGGCACGTGTGGCCACAGGGCAGGAACGGCTCAGGAACAGACTTGCATCCTCCGCTCTGGCATCCTTCAGGGACGGCGGATCTAAAATCCAAAACAAATGAGTTGTTTTAGGGGGCATTTACACGACACCGTTTTCAACTATACATAGGAAACTTTTATGCCTGGTTTCACAAACACTGTTTAGATTAGGCCAGGATTAGGCCTTAGTTCAATTGGGACATTTAAGTCGTTTTTATAAACGTGCCTTAGAAAAAACATTACTAATGTGCATCTTGAGACAAAACAATGGCAATGACATATTTTAAGATAAGTCAGTACAAGCTGATTTCAGTTAAAACAGTTCAAACATGCATTTTAGTCTAGGACTAGGCTTAATCCTTGTCTGTGAAACCGGGGGTTAGTGTTTTGCCCATTCATTTTGGGGGCCTGAAAACGCAAACTTTTGAAAGTTTTTGAAAACAATACTGTTATCGTCTCTGTGTAAGCTACAAAAATGCGAATTTGTGAAAACGGTGACATCATGCATTCAGTCTAGAGGTGCATAGTGTGTTGCTTTACAAAGTGACATCGCCAACTACTGGCCTGGCATGAGCGTTTTTATTAGATCTGTGTGAATGTGGATCGTTGCGAAACTTTTCAAAAAAGCGAAGGAAAAACTTTTACGTTTTTAGTACGTCATTGTTATGTAAACGTACCCTTAGATCAGTGGTTCTCAACCTTTTTGAGTACAGAAGTTAGACATAAATTTTTAATTTTGCAGAACAGTTTTATTATGACTTAATCAGCACTTTGTTGAAACCTGTAGACTGACAGGACACCAACTGCTCGAAACAAGTACTATTCAACAGCAGGCTATATAATGTTTTTGCATTTGTTTCTTGGATGTAAACAAATAAATATCAATATAGTGATTTTGACAATCAATACAGTATTACCAAACATAATAACGTGATAGTCGTTGTATCGTGTATCGATATTTTCTTACACCCCTAACTCTATAGAAGTGCACAAACAGCCAAATCTGCAATCAGGCTTTCACACTCACATACAGTATGTTTCGGGCCTTATGCTTTGCAGACTTCATGATGTTATACTTCATTTCAGCAGATCAGACTTAAATTTAGATACGTACTTAATAAAAGCTCCACGTCTGTGTTGATCTGCACAAGTAGAGCCTGTCTATGCTGGTCCTGTGCCCGATCAGATGCTCTGCTGATCAGATGTTGGTGGAGGAGACTTTGGGCTCTCTGGTGGAGCTCCACACTGTCCTCTGCTGACATCACAGATGACTGCACAACAGAAAAACTATCATCATTGATAAGATGAGTAATTTAAACTGAAAATTGATACAAACGGTGTGTTTAAACTCCCAAAGACATTAAACACCAACAGAGCACAACAAGATTTCATTTCTTCACGGTGACTCACAGGTTGTAGAGAGATGTGCTCCTGTATCTGTTGCCTGAGCTCTGTTCTTCTACTGTCAGTCAGTCCTTTGGGTCCTTTCAATGGCGTGAGAATATTCCTTTGCGATTGACGACGTTTTAAAAACCGCAGAATCTGACAAAAAGAACATTGGCACATAGATGACCAAGATTAATTAATACACACACCACCGTTCAAAAGTTTTTATGTTTTTAAAAGAAGTCTCTTATGCTCACCAAGGATGCAATTATTTGATCAAAAATACAGCGATATTGTGATATATTATCATTTAAAATAACTTTTCTATTTTAATATATTTTAAAATGTAATTTATTCTGTGATGGCAAAGCTGAATTTTCAACAGCATTACTCAGTGTCACATGATCCTTCAGAAATCCTTCTAATATGCTGATTTCCTGCTCAAGAAACATTTCTTATTAATATCAATGTTAAAAACAGTTGTGCTGCTTGATATTTTGGGGGAAGGGTTAAAAAACACTTTGGTGGACACACGGCCTAACACTGACAGAGCCTTAACTTATTACACTGTAAAACACATGCCAGTCTTTTAGTCTGTGTATCTGTCCACTCACAGCTCTCTGTAGAGTGACAGCAGCTCTGTGCTGTCTGAGGATGTATCTGTGCTGCTGGAAGTTGCGTCTCTCTCTGTGTCCTCTCCACACTCTCTGAATCAGCACGGCTGCCTTGTTCTCCAGCTCCCCCAGGTATTTCTCCACCTGGGCTGAGAGAGGTGGATATTTATAGCAATCTATTCAAAAACCCTTGGATTAAATATATTAATTTGTGTTCAGAAGGTCTTACAGGAGTAAAACAGCAAGAGGGTGACAGAAATTTAATTTTTAGGTAAATAAATTAGTTTTGCAACTGAATCCTTACATTATATTAGCCTACTCAACGAGATGGGAACGTCGCCGTTTTTGAAGAGTATCCCTTACTTATTTTAATTAACAAAAACATCAGTTTGTGTTCGTTTTTAGTTAACGATAATAACCCTGAAACACACAACAATGATTACCACAGTCATTTAAATTTTATTTCATTGATTAGGTTTAATTTTGTGTTGTTACCGGCTGGTAGTATCTCCATCAGATGAAGCTGGTGTTGGCGGAACCGTCTCATGGCTCTCTGTCTTCGCAGACACACTTGATGTCGTAATTCCTCTTCTGCGCGCTGACTTTCGATGTGTTCCTGTTGTTGTCTGCGCTTTTCCCTAACAGACAAAAATAAATCTTATTTACCATAGTGTCACTAAACTAATTTCCTTTAAGGAGTGTCTAATTTTTAGTGCAAAGCCCATCTTGAGGCTAATTACTCTAACTCCACCCACCAATGTCTGGTTGAGTCAGACAAAATTACAAAAGCAACCTAATGGTGAGGGAGTCGGGCTTGTATCCTGAAGGTTGCTGGTTCGATTCCCACGCCGGCAGGAATTGAAGGTGGGGATTGTGAATGAACAGCACTCTCTCCACCTTCGATACCATGACTAAGGTGCCCTTGAGCAAGGCACGAAATCCCTAATTGCTCTCCTTGTAAGTCGCTTTGGATAAAAGCGTCTGCCAAATGAATAAATGTAAATTTAAATGTAAATGTAACCTATGTAGCGTGGAGAGTAACATTAGTTTCCGACATGAACGAGTCTGAATCTGCCTTTTTCTAAACTCATTCTTCTCCCTTTTCCCATCGCATATCAGCACAGAGAGGCATTTATTTACAAAAATTGAAGAAAAAATGTTGTGGAAATAAAGTGCGTAATGGGTATTTAATAGTGGGAATAAAATGTTTATCGGTATTTAATAGGCCTGTTACTGAAACTGGATGTGGTGTCCTTGCATTGATCAGACAGGTCAGCACATCGACTGCCACACGTGTAGCTCATTTTACTACTCAAAACCTCTCTCCTGAACCTTCAAGGACACCTTTACTGTTCAGCAGGTTAGGACCACTTAATGCCTTAAGGTGGCATCCATTCGCGAGTTTAATAAATATAATCATATACCCTGTATATGTTGTTATTATATGCTGTTTTATAATATACACACTGTGATGAACATTTTATCTGCCACTATTTGCAAGATACACTCACCTAAAGGATTATTAGGAACACCTGTTCAATTTCTCATTAATGCAATTATCTAATCAACCAATCACATGGCAGTTGCTTCAATGCATTTAGGGGTGTGGTCCTGGTCAAGACAATCTCCTGAACTCCAAACTGAATGCCAGAATGGGAAAGAAAGGTGATTTAAGCAATTTTGAGTGTGGCATGGTTGTTGGTGCCAGATGGGCCGGTCTGAGTATTTCACAATCTGCTCAGTTACTGGGATTTTCACGCACAACCATTTCTAGGGTTTACAAAGAATGGTGTGAGAAGGGAAAAACATCCAGTATACGGCAGTCCTGTGGGCGAAAATGCCTTGTTGATGCTAGAGGTCAGAGGAGAATGGGCCGACTGATTCAAGCTGATAGAAGAGCAACTTTGACTGAAATAACCACTCGTTACAACCGAGGTCTGCAGCAAAGCATTTGTGAAGGCACAACACGCACAACCTTGAGGCGGATGAACTACAACAGCAGAAGACCCCACGGGTACCACTCATCTCCACTACAAATAGGAAAAAGAGGCTACAATTTGCACGAGCTCACCAAAATTGGACAGTTGAAGACTGGAAAAATGTTGCCTGGAGTCTCGATTTCTGTTGAGACATTCAGATGGTAGAGTCAGAATTTGGTGTAAACAGAATGAGAACATGGATCCATCATGCCTTGTTACCACTGTGCAGGCTGGTGGTGGTGGTGTAATGGTGTGGTGGTGTTTTCTTGGCACACTTTAGGCCCCTTAGTGCCAATTGGGCATTGTTTAAATGCCACGGCCTACCTGAGCATTGTTTCTGACCATGTCCATTCCTTTATGACCACCATGTACCTATCCTCTGATGGCTACTTCCAGCAGGATAATGCACCATGTCACAAAGCTCGAATCATTTCAAATTGGTTTCTTGAACATGACAATGAGTTCACTGTACTAAAATGGTCCCCACAGTCCCCAGATCTCAAGCCAATAGAGCATCTCTGGGATGTGGTGGAACAGGAGCTTCGTGCCCTGGATGTGCATCCCACAAATCTCCATCGACTGCAAGATGCTATCCTATCAATATGGGCCAACATTTCTAAAGAATGCTTTCAGCACCTTGTTGAATCAATGCCACGTAGAATTAAGGCAGTTCTGAAGGAGAAAGGGGGTCAAACACAGTATTAGTGTGGTGTTCCTAATAATCCTTTAGGTGAGTGTTATTATTAATAGCATCTAACAACTGTTTAGACTTGGTGCAAAGAAAATACTGCTATTTTCACTTTTACCACTATATGCACTTAGCCTGCAAATAGCCTCTGCCTTTTCTTTGTTGCATAGTTGTTGTGTTCAGCTCTTTTATTCAGAAGGACTTTACTGTATAATTTCCATACCTGAAGCTGCGCTGTAATGTGCTGACCGCTCTGGGGAGTTTCCTCAGTCTTTTTCTGGTCTGATGGGCTTTCCAGGCTGCCTGGATAATACAAGCTGCTCTCACACACTCCTCAGATGTCTCCTTAATATAATGCAGAGTTCATAAATAAATAATGAAGAATAAGGATATGAGAAAACTTCCTCTACAGTTCATCAATAAATATGTTAGACAATTAAAATAGAGATCATTGATAGACAGAAGTATTAAAGGGTTAGTTCACCCAAATCTGAAAATTCTCTAATTATTCACCCTTATGTTGTCCCAAACCCATAAGACTTTGGTTCATCTTCAGAACACAAATGAAGATCTTTTTGATGAAAACTGAGAGACAGGTTTGCAACAACATGAGGGTGAGTAATTAATGACAGGATTTTTATTTTTGGGTGAACTAACCTTTTAAAGGTACAGTGGCAAAAACAGTCCATTTATTTCTAAGGGGTCAGAGAGACGGCATAAAATAATCACGTAAAACTTGAGTTTTGACACCTTTAAGTCAGCAAGAAACGGAAGTTGCGATAGTCTTTTCTTCCCTATTGTGACGTAAATCTGAGTGAAATGGCTTTTCGAACAAGAAAGGCGGGACTTGATTTTGTCCATGGGAAATTGATTAGATCATTGTATTGTGGTTTGCAATTGCTGTGATGTCATGTGAGTGACAGGTTGCCCCTCCCTAATGCCAGTAAACACGTCATCAAAGAAGAGAAGAGATGGGGGGGGGGGAGTTATTTTGATGAAAGTTTACTAGAGTACATGAATTTAAAACAAATAATAATGATGACACCATAAAAAATGAAATTATTATTTTCTTTTCATGATGACTTTAATCATAGGTGGACTTCTAGGAAAAAATAAAATACTGCCAAATGTAACAGATGTCTCCATTAAGGTGTTTAGCGGACGCTTTGAGCTGGTGGCCGCTGACCTTAGTGTCTCTCCATGGAACATCTGACCGCAGGTGATCAATTAGCTGATCCAGAGCAGAGTCAAAGCCTTTACCACGCCAGTCTTTCGTGGCCAAGTCAGCCAAACCTAAAGGACAGGTTTGGAAACACAATCAGGGACTGAAGACTCGTTCACACCAAGAACAATAACTATATCACAATCCAAACCAATGCACAATAATGGCCTCGGCTGAGTTTCCCAAAGCATCATAAGTTGATCGTAGAGACCATAATTGGCACTATGGCAACTAATAGGGGACGAGGTCTGCTTGGTTACGAACATTCTTCCAAATATCTTTCTTTGTGTTCACCAGAACAAAGAAATTTATACAGGTTTGGAACAACTTGAGGGGGAGTAAATGATGACAGAATTTTCATTTTTGGGTGAACTGTCCCTTTAAAGCTCGAAGACGTTCTGAGTGCGAATGTACCTTTGTATCGTCTGTGAATGAGCTGACGGGTTGAGCTGCTGTGGTCCATAATCAGAACAAGCGTCTTTACAGCTGCTCTGCCAATCACAGGATTCGAGCTACTGGACATTTTATACACAATATCATCCATGATGTCAGTCAGTGCCCTGTTTCCCATCTCAGCCACTAGAGCACTTCGGAAAAAAACAAGGAAATTTTTTTTCCAAAGTGTGAAGCAGTCATATGGATAAAGACTGTATTATGCATAATGTAGCTTGCTGTTGTACCCGTTTGCCCTGAAGATATTATTCCACATGGTGACGGTAACAATGGAGACGTCGTCGTCTTCACAGATCTGGACACTCTCATAATGTTTAGATATCAATACTGAGAAGAGAAAACAAGTTTAATTTCAGTTCAAAATAAAATAAATTCATCTCTAAGCATCTTGTGATGGTCACAGGCCACTAAATGTATAGAAGAAGTGGTTTACCATGATGAATGAGATGTTTGTGAGCCCTGAGGATCCAGCCAATGGAGTCGAAGACTTTTCTAAACAAACGAATCAGCTCATTACGTGCCTTGTCCTGTTGCAGAGAGAAAAGAAATGGTCAGGTTGCTATATATGCAGTGTCTACCAATTCAGATAAAAGTCAGAGGCGATAGAACTGATTAGAAAGGGTTTATTTTGCATTAAAAACCAGCTGACTGTACATTAAATAAACCAAATCATGTCAGATGTCTGTGTAACACACAACTCGTGTTCACAGAAAGAGGAGTGCCAGTATCGAGTTCTCGTTCGCTCTTGGATGAACATTAATGAACAGAATTATGACAAAATGGCCATTTTGTCGAGTATCATTATAAGAGCAGTCTTAAATGAGTTAAATAAAGTCTTAAATCTACTTGTGAGAAAATGAGATGCGTGTCAGATCCGCGCCATGTTCGGCAGCGGCAGCTCTTAAAGTGACAGTAGCCTAATAAACCAGTTCCTGTGATGTCTGATTGAAGAACAAAGGTAACAAAAATTGTAGCTTTAATAAGGATTAATGTATATTTAATATATAATTTATGCAGTGAAGACTGTAAAGTGTTTGATAATTTTATTCAATTTCTATAGGCTATACCTGTTAGACAGGTAGGAAGGCCACAGGTAACTATGACAGTTATAATAATGGGATTATATAAGTTCACTTAAATTAAAAGGGTTTTTTTAAAGTACTAATGAATGGTGAAATTGATAGCTTTTAGTTATACTGTAATGTTGAATGTCTATAATTAATGTTTACAAGCACAATCAGTGCAAGTAATAGTCTCAGTGATACTGGCCTTCATTTATAAAATCAAACAAATATTTAAAATACACTGCCTTTCAGTTGTTTCTACATTAATTTGGAGAATAACTGTAAAATTATAACAATATAAAAATATTAAAAACTACAATGTTTTTATTACAGAAAAATGTGCAATGAATTAGTTTTTTTTTATCGATTGACAGCACTAATTTTATTTTTTTCAATTCATTTTAATCTTTTCATTGTTGTTTTTATTCATTTTAATCTTATTATTTATTACATTTTTACACTGTTTTCTTTAAACATTTCCACAGACCCCACAAAACCCCTGTTTGATGTGATTCAGGTAACCGTAATGTCTTACCCGCAAAGCTCTGTTCATTAGACGGTCAGCAAGAAAAAGAAGACTTTCCACCACTGAAGGCAGAAATTCATGACTGAACACCTCCATGTGTCTGAAATCACCCAGACCCACACAGCATGTGCTAGAAGGACAAAAACATGCGTTAAAACTTCACGAGACTGCGAATAAAAGCGCTATTCTATGGAAGCCCGTTTCCGCCACTAAAAAAAAAAGATTATTGTGACTTTTTATCTCAGAATTCTGACTTTATATCTCACAGTTCTGACTTTATAACTCACAATTCTGACTTTTTATCTCACAATTCTGACTTAATATCTGACAATTCTGACATTTTATCTCACAATTCTGACTTTATAACTCACAATTCTGACATTTTATCTCACAGTTCTGACTTTTTATCGCAGAATTCTGACTTAATATCTCACAATTCTGACTTTTTATCTCACAGTTCTGACTTTATAACTCACAATTCTGACATTTTATCTCACAGTTCTGACTTTATAACTCACAATTCTGACTTTTTATCTCACAGTTCTGACTTTATATCTCACAATTCTGACATTTTATCTCACAATTCTGACCTTTTATCTCACAATTCTGACTTAATATCTCACAATTCTGACTTAATATCTCACAATTCTGACTTTTTATCTCACAGTTCTGACTTTATATCTCAAAGTTCTGACCTTTTCACAAGTCACAGTTCTGACTTTTTATCTCAGAATTCGGACTTTATATCTCAAAGTTCTGACCTTTTCACAAGTCACAGTTCTGACTTTTTATCTCAGAATTCGGACTTTATATCTCACAATTCTGACCTTTTTATCTCAGAATTTTGACTTTATAACAGAATTCAGACTTTTTATCTCAGAATTCGGACCTTTTTATCTCAGAATTCTGACTTTTATCTCACAATTCTGAATTTTATCTCCCAATTCTGACTTTATAACTCACAATTCTGACTATTTATCTCACAATTCGGACTTTATATTTCAGAATTCAGACTTTATATCTCACAATTCTGAACTTTTTATCTCACAATTTTGACTTTATAACAGAATTCAGACTTTTTATCTCAGAATTCGGACTTTATATTTCAGAATTCGGACTTTACATCTCACAATTCTGACCTTTTTATCTCAGAATTCTGACTTTTATCTCCCAATTCTGACTTTTTATCTCAGAATTCTGACTTTTTAACTCAAAATTCTGACTTTATAACTCACAATTCTGACTTTTTATCTCAGAATTCGGACTTTATATTTCAGAATTCAGACTTTATATCTCAGAATTCGGACTTTATATCTCACAATTCTGACTTTATAACAGAATTCGGACTTTTTATCTCAGAATTCGGATTTTATAACTCAGAATTCTGATTTTTTATCTCACAATTCAGACTTTTTGTCTCCCAATTCGGACTTTTTATCTCAGAATTCTGACCATAACTCACAATTCTGAGATAAAAAGTCGCAATAATCTTTTCTTTCAGTGGTGGAAACGGGCTTCCATAGTATTCACTGTGTATTTAAAAGCAACTTGATATTTTTGTATACCTGAGGAGGTCTGCCATCTCTGTCAGGACTGCATAGCCCCCTTGAATGTTGACAGGACTGAATCTCAGTGAAGATGAGCAGAACTGCAGCACCCCGTCAGAGTAAAGCCTCTGTTTACACGCCTCCAGATCCCTCTGATCTCCGAGAGACTTTCTGCCTAGAACATCTGAGATACATGGTTATGTTCTTAGATGGCTGACATGTACTTAATCTAAACTACTTTAAACAAAATTTTTATAATTAGTGTAGATTAGTTTAAACATGCAGTTTTATGAGCTCATAACTGCATAAAAGAGCATTTGCCACAGCGCATGACAACTAAAAGCTTATATCGTTAAATAAATTAAATTATACAATGATAAACCTATAAAGGACAGGGCTCCGATTATCTTTACCTTTTAATATTGAAAGCACGTCGTTAAACTTGTTTTCAGATTTTTCTCTGGTATTTGCGACCAGACACTTTAGTTCTGGGTTTGTTTCGTCTCCTGACTGAACCATTGCGATCATCGGCTCGGAAAAACGTTTCAGATTTCACATATAAGGGCGATAAAAGCGTATCTCAAATGTCGGTTGTTTAAAGATAATTCATAGGATTTTCTGCACAGGAAAAGCGACACAACGGATAAGAGCCTGCTCGGTTTCTACGGCAACCCTGCGTCATCTCCCTGCGACCGTACGTCGTATTATCGCTGCCTTCATGTGCTCTCGGTAAATACGAGTTCCCCAGATAAAATTTGAACTTGAACACCCTCCCATTTCGAAACTTGAATGCAATGAGCTCGTAATCACGACTTCAGAAGTGGGAATTATCACATTTCCGATAGCACGTGTAGCCAGTATAAGCCTTTTTATTTTTATTTTTTTATTATATTTATTTTATAAGTTTTTATTCAGTACAAAGTGCAGAATTTCCACCGCATATTTTATTATAACATCGATCAGTATTTTTATAAAAAAAAAAAAAATCGGTGGATCTCTAAATTAATTTAATAAATTTAAAATTTAAAAAAAAAAAATTAAAATTTAAAATTGATAAATTAAATTAATTTATCTTATCTAAAATCTTATTGTCTACAAATTGAAAAGAGGGAACATCATTGCGTATCTCGACCTACTTATCGGGTTACAAAATTTTAGTAACTATAATGCTCTTAAATCTATAGCCTAACTATAGAAATATATTATGTATGTATCTATGCTTTCAAAACTACATAACCTGTCGGTGTTTCCGAGACAACAGCGCCCCCAGCTGGGCGAGTCGAGGGAGCTCCGAAATGATGTTGTTGGTTCCTGGACAAATATTTAGCCTGCCCTGAACACCTCCATTGATGATTAAGATCTATTTTCTCTTCCTAGGAAGTCTTGTGTCTTGGTTTTCTCTCCTCCATTTTTAAGCTGTAAAAAAGTCCATCTCAAAGGCAGATTAAAATATGATTTGAAGAAGGACCATGTACTGTCCTTCTCCAAATCAACCTGCCTTTGAGCTGGACCGTTTACAGCTTCAGATGGAGGTGAGAAGACACATCTTCAGATTGAATTATTTGGCTATCACTCTGTGTGCCTACATGAAGATATTATTCTATTGTCTGTAAAAAGCAAGAAAATGACAAAGTAGATTTAAATGCAAACATCATCTGGCCCATTTATGATTTTTTTCTTTTTACTAGTGAGGATCAAATCGCCAAACAAGTTGTTTTCAACATTTATATGCAAAAGTATTCAAATACAATAAATGAAGAGTTTAATGTCAGCTGTTAGGATGTATTATGTTAAAATGCAGAACAAACAGCCCAGTACAGATTTAATGTGGAACACATTTCTGTTTGCTTAAATACCCAATGATTCTGTATTATATGAAATGGTAGAGAACCCAAGCTGCAAAAGTCTAAGGAGGACCAAAGGAAAAAAAAAAAGAGAAATGTAATATTCATTGATGTTTCACATAATAATTTAATAAAAAATAAAGAGACAGGTAAAAATATCCATTAATTACATGTAATCAAATTAAAAACACAAAACACTCAGCACACATTACTTGTTTAGATCAACTTTCAGGGTGTTCTGCAGACTTTCTATGCTGGCGTCTAGTGCTGCAAGCCCATCCCTGAAATTCTGCTCATCTTCTGTGTTAAACGTGGACCAGGAGTTTATGCTCCAATCAGAGGCTAAAGATTTAATATCACAAGAGGAAAAGGTGCTCTCTATCACTGAAGGGCGTCCAAAGTTTGCAGACTGAACGCCCATCCTTCGAGCGTGCTGAGATTGCACCGACTGATGGTTCAGGCCCTTATTTTTCTGATTTATCTGTAAAGCCACACCATGATGATCTGAAAGGAAATCTCTGCCATCGTTCTTTGCGTCCTGAATGTGGAGCCTATCTGAGATGTCCAGCTTTTCAAAAGCACAGCCCATATATTTCAGCCCTTTATGCGCATCCACATATTCCCTTTGATTCTTGGCTGTTATCAGCTCATTACACTGAGTTGGCGGTTTGCTATGAGCAACTCCTGAGGGAAGTTGCACCACTGGAGTCTCCCTTAAAGGAGCAAACATTGTTCTTTTCTGCTCTTCTAACTGAGGAATGTTCTCAGCTCTGGTTTCCAGGGTTGGTTTGTGTGTATCTGTTGGTGAGCAGACTTTAGCATCTGATGGCATGAAGATCTCTTTTCCACCATTAATCTGAGCAGGGGAGACTGGTTGTAATGTCTGGGACTTACAGTGAACCCTATGTGGAGGAGAGGCCTGTCCAACACCTTCCAAGGTTTGAAGGTAGGTTTTTACAGAGTTTGAAAGTTTATCTGCCACAGTGGACTCCCTCTGTGCATTTTCATGCAATTCCAGAACACTCTTAGTGAGCTGAGAGTTTGGCTGACTCAAGTCCAGCCGTGGAGAATATTTGCTAGTGTCTTTTGTTTGACTTCTCTCCAGTTTTCTGTGTGCATGAAAAACAGAGGTTACAATGACCAGCATCATTTGAAGATGTAATTTTATTATTAGGTGTGGGCGATATAGCCTCAAAATCATATCACGATATTTCAAGAATATTTGCGATCACGATATTTATGACGATATAGAGAAAAATATATGGAAAAACTTTTTATTGGTGATTGCAGGCAGCAGCATTTATTAGTGCAAACAATCCTATTCCATCCTTTTCCAATGAGCTACTGTCATTGATGACAAAATACCTAATTAAATACATATTTATTCAGGTACTTTCATTTCTATAGTCTTCATTGTAAAAATTAAATATAGATTAATGCTTACCATTAAAGTTATAAAACATATTCAGTCAAGAGCAGAAAGTGATTTTTTTTGTCTTTTGTTCTTCGATTAACATGACAGACAGCAGCAGGAATATTGGACTACTGTCACTTTAAGAGTTTACGTATGGACCCAACATACTGTTACACAACATGTGTTCTCTTTCTCAACTATTTAACGTTCCAAACCTGACTGTTTAACTGGATACTCGCCAAGACATTTGACATAATTTTGTATATATTTGAACGTTTTAGCGCGATGAGCCACTCATTTTAGTGACTCAGAAGTTGTTTGAGACTGAGAAGCGGCTTGTGTGCTCCACTAATATAGATCAGTGGTCGAGCGCACGCTTTTGGTGTGAGCGCGAAACCTAGAATAACTACAATTGTGCGCAATACAAGCACTATTAAACCAGAGTGAATGAGATGAGTGTGTGTCACTTCGCCATTGGAGAGAAGAGAGCGAGAAGACGTGGCTGACGTTATTTCCTGTTCTGCTGGTGAAACGGATCAGCTCAGAATCAGAAACCTATCCGGGATGGTCACGAGGAAAATCGGCCGTGATATCGCGATATGACACTTTTTTTATCATGTAAAAAATGATACCGGTATTATTGTGGACGGTATGATATGGCACACCCCTAATTATTATTATTATTATTATTATTATTATAGGGGTTGAACGACTTTTTTAATTTTTTAAAGTCGACATTTATGTGATTCGACGGCGTCTAGTCGATGATGACGGCATTAATGAACAAATAAGGGGCCGTTCACACAGAACGTGTTTTTCCATTTCAATGCGCTACTTTTCCATTGTTTTTCTATGTAAACACGCGCTAGACGGACCGTTGCGCTCGCATCTTTTGCAGAGTCTCGCGCATGTTCTAAAAACGTGGCACTCAAGTTGAAATCAGTTGACGGGTCTGGAGATTTTGTGTTTTTCCCTATTCTACTGACCGCATTTCATATTTTTGTAAACAAAACTGCTTTCTGTGTGAATGACCTCGAGTTGAGACTGAGACACGGGTTGCCTTGTGCACAGCTATGGCATATGACAGCGCAAGCCTAAATTTCTCACAGATCTCTGCTCGTTCTAAATCAGATACAGATAAAGTAGCACAGTAAAGATTACATTTATTTGAATGGAAAAAACAAAAGATTCTTGAAGCTTCGAAGCAGTGTTTTGAAATCGCCCGTCACTAGATATTGTTGAAAAGTCCTTATTTTGTTTTTTTGGTGCACAAAAAGTATTCTCATCTCTTTAAATTATTTAGGTTGAACCACTGTACACACTTGAACTGTTTTAAATATGTTTTAGTATCTTTCTGGGCATCTGAAAGTGTTCATTATCTTGCTGGCGATAGAAGCCTCAATGAGCCATGAATGAACGGGTGTGGAATAACATGAGGGTGAGTAATAAATAACATAATTTTCATTTTTGGGTGAGCTAACCCTTTAAAGCATTGTGGCAGAGAATTAAAGTCGACTAGTCGGTGCAAACCCTATTTAATTATAGTTTAGATGAATGATTTTCAACCCAGAATTTAAATTGCAACATTACGAAATGGCTTATTCTACACTTGCAAAAAAAGATGAGGGATTGTCACACAGCCTGTCATGTTAGCATGATCAACTTTGCTGAAAGGTCTGCCATCATTTACTAGCCTTCATGTTATTCCAAACCAAGTTTCTTTCTGTTGAACATAAAAGAATATATTTTAAAGATCGTTGGTAACCACTGACCTCCATAGTAGGAAAAAAAAAACACTATGGAATCAATAGCTACCGTCAACTGTCTGGTTACCAGTGTTCTTCAAAATATCTTCTTTTGTGTTCAGCAGTTCAAATGATGACAGAATTTTCATTTTTGTGTGAACCATCCCTTTAAGTGACAGATGAGCGTTCTCATAATAGTGTTTTATTGATTGAACAGAGTTGAGTTTAATGTCAACAACAAAACAGACCTGTTTTTTCCTCCTTTTAAAAGTTGATAAGGATATTTAACAATTATTATTAATTATATGAACTTTTGCATTTAGCATTGTTGTTTTTTTTTACTGTGGTCCATTACTCTTATCAGAACATACAGTACCCAACTCATCAGATGAGAACCACTAGTTAGTTACCTGATGACTTCCTGCAGTTTGTTGATCTCTGTCTCTCTCTGCTGGAGACTCAGAGCCAGTACAGTCTTCTCAGTCTCATACTCTTTGAGTTTACTCTGGTACCTCTGCATTTCAGCTAATGCTTCATTCATCTCTGCATGGGTAAAATAGCATGACAATCACTTACAGCAAAAAGAAAAAAAAACTATGACAATTTAACTGCAGTCATTTGTGAAATAAAAATATCTTGGAATGAGTGACAAATGTTATAATGCAGTCACACCTGTCCATATAATGTCAATATAGTGATTATAAAATCAATGAAAACACCTTACATTAAAGTCTAATTAGTTAACAGATTAGCCCATTGACATTAGTGCATTAACGTACTTGAACAAACTATATATTTGTACAGCATTTATTAACGTTTGTTAATGTTAGTTAATAAAAATGTTGAGCTAATGTTAACAGGTACAACATTTGATCTTAATAAATGTATTAGTAAATGTTGAAATTAACATAAACAATACTTGTACTGCATTTATTAATGTTAATCACATCGATAACCTGTCCTACTTAAAAGAAAACAAGGTGACAAGAAGATTGAATCCAATATTAGGGGATAATATAGAGTGATGAGAGATTTGTAAGCATTTTTGTTGCCCGGTCATTTTTCACTGGGAACACCAGAAGTGTAAGAAAGAAAACAAGTTGACAAAAAGATTGAATCCAATATTTGGGATTAATACAGCATAACGAGCGATTTACAAGCCATTTTTAAAAGGCCGGTCAAACAACAGGGTTTTTAACACAGCACAAGGGTTAAAGCTAAAAAAACCCCAACAGTTTAAGAGAATACACTTACTCAGCCTTAGCCGACTGTTCTCGAACTCACACAAATCTTTGTGCTGCTTCAGGTCACTGTCTTTGTCCTCCAAGGCTTTCTGTAGTCTCATGTTCTCCTGTTGCAGATCATCAAGCTCTCTACGGCTCTTATTTAACTGAGTTTGTAGAGTGAAGTTCAGAGACTGCAATGTGACCACTGTAACACAACCATGCCAATGAACACAAAGGTTGTTTTCATGTATCCACTCGGCTAGACCGAAACTAAAAGGCTAAATTCTAAAAATATATTTACATATTTGCACATTTACTCTTCCATATGATGTATTCCTTCCAAAGTTAAGCCCTTTACAGACAGAACAGAGAGAAGGCAGCATGGCTCCACTCACCCTCCATGTCGCAGGCCTCTGGTCTGGCTCGCCGTTCTGCTCTCTCTCTCTCCAATAACTGCTGATTGAGTATTCGCAAACGCCTGGGAGGCATGCACATAAATACAAATTAGGGTTGTGATAAACTATGAAGAAATGACCATGATCACGCTTATGTCCATTGCCGTGCAAATAAAACAAACATTATATTGACTTCTAAAGCCGATTTTTGTATGCTATAGACAATTTGGTCATAAAAGTACCTCGGTCTGTAATACACAAAAACATTTGATAGTCATTTGATCAGTATTCAACATCCTAGACATGACTGCAAAGTACAAAATTATATGTGTAAAGACAATTTTATGCCTTGACCTTTTATACACACTGGGGTTTTGCACAAGATATACGAAGATGTGAGGCCACCGTAATTTTGGCTGTTTAGTTGGTTGCTTGACCCATTTAAAGGGCCGGCACTAGTGGGGTGAGAGGTGGTGACAATTATAAGGGCCCCCACTGCCCAGGGGGCCCAATAAATCAAGTAGTTATGCTATATATTCTCATACTCTTATGAATTGTTACAGTATATATAGGCTATTCCAGTGTCAGCTTGCATGTGAGTTTAATGAAAACCACAAAAACATTCAATTTAGTAAAAGAAGTTTTCCAAATATCTCTTCTCTGGTTTAGTCCGATGGTTCAGCTCAGTCAGCGACAAACAGCAGAGGGACCCAATAAAATCGCAAGTCACACCCCAGCTAGTGAACAAAACCAATTCGAATTGAGGCTGCTCTGAGAACAGTAAAGTTACAGTGAAAGTGAGACTGACTGAAAATGTTGGGGAGAAAAATTGGGGTACCAGTAACGTCATGAAAAGGAGAGGTACGCCAGGTGACCAGTCTATTAATCAGTCTATCAAAATGTTCTTTAAAGGGGTGGTTGATTATGATTTCACTTTTTTAAGCTTTAGTTAGTGTGTAATATTGCTGTTTGAGCATAAACAACATCTGCAAAGTTCCGATGCTCAAAGTTCAAAGCAAAGGGAGATATTTATTTTTAAAGAATTTGTTTCTTTAAAGACTACAACAAATGGATGGTAGAGACTACAACAAGCTTCTTCTTGGGTTAGTGACATCATTGACCCTAGAATTTACATAAACCCCACCCCCAAGTACACACAACAAAGGGGGTGAGAACATGTTGGGTGAAGGAGGAAGAGTCGTTGTAGTAGAGCATTGTTACCATGTCGCCATTTTACGGCAGATACAATACAAATACAAATACACACACACATCCACATCCTTGCAACACAGTAGTCGTGTAGACAGCATGGGTAGTCGTGGTCTAATGGTGAGGGAGTGGGGCTTGTAACCTGATGATTGCCGGTTCGATTCCCACGCCGACAGGAATTGAAAGTGGGGATTGTGAATGAACAGCACTCTCTCCATCTTCAATACCATGACTAAGGTCCCCTTGAGCAAGGCACCTAACCCCTAATTGCCTCACTTGAAAGTCACTTTGGATAAAAGCATCTGCTAAATGACTAAATGTAATGTGTCATACATGTAATTGTGTTATATTCTATTCTGCAGCAGTAGTTAAGACTTAGAATTCTATACACTCTTTGAGCCGCTGACCTTCGCAGTTGTACATTCTCACTCCTGAGTGGCTGTAAAGCGAGCGCAATCTCAGCCTGGATGTTGGTGCTGCCCACCATGACAGGAAGCAGTGAGATACTCTGCTCCACCTCAGAGATCAGGCGCACAGCATCACTGTCTGCACAGAAGAGAAAACATGTAATAAAACGTGAAAATACACACAGAGAGAAAATCTGCTTCTCTGGCGAATCTAGCAACTCGATCCTTGTGTGTCTTGACATCTGAAGGTCTAATTTTTTGATTGCTATAGAAAGTGAATTAGATAACCATCTCAAGTTTGAAATAGGATATCAACTTTTATAAATGATGATTTCCAGATGACTGTAATAAGACCCCGACAACAACACGGAGAGAACAAGATCAAATAATGATTAAAAAAGATATGCTGACAAATATCTAATTGTTTTTGTCTATAAAATTAAAGTCAGTGTCATCTAATAAAAAGTGTTAAAGATGGACAGAAAGTCAAAGAATTTTTTTTTAAAAAAATAAATCAAATTTTCTCACCCTGATTAGCAACTAAAGTCTTCAGCTCTCCCAGCAGATATTTAACAGTCATTACGTTCTGTGCAGTTTTCTCTGGACTGTTGGATTTGACTTTGTGAACTGTTAGTTTCTCATAGCTGGTCTGACAGCTGATGTCTCTGACAGGTGTCTTATCCATCCCATCTTTTTCATCTTCATCCTTTGCACTAGTACTTCCCTTCTCCGCACTCTCCTCAGAGAAGATCTCCTGTACTGGTCCAGTTGGATCAGGCTGAGTCTGGCTGACCCGGAGCTGCTTGGGCATCTGTGTTGCTGAGGAGCAAGTCAAGGACCCAGTGGATGATGTCAATTCAACCTGAGGAACACTGCAGATAGGGCTGGCGATTATAGGTACCCCCTGCCCT